>CM021100.1:260171530-260770784 GCA_007115665.2 Sequoiadendron giganteum | reverse complement strand
CATTTTTGTGTGTGTTATGGTTTAACTAACAATTACATTTTAAGGCTATTATGTTGAGAAAGTTAAATTATTTGGGAGATGAAAAAAAATATGTCACATGGTTTTTATGTTTGTAGAAATAAACTTAAGTGGAAAAAAAAAGGTACTATTGAATGCAAAAGATAACTGAGATGGGGTGAATCAGTTGTTCATTAAAACATCAAAACCCTCATTAACATTCATATCCACATCAACTTCATTAACCTTTAATCTATTAGAGTGAATTAACATGAAATCAAATAACAAAAATTGAAACACATCAACACCATGCATAATGGAACACCAAATTTATGTGGAAAGCCCAATAAGGGAAAACCACACTGAGAATTAGCTCACAATATAAATTAGTTGCAACATCAAATATAGCAGGTTCATTGTTGGAGGGCTCACTACCAGATTATAGAAATAAAGAAAGAAGATTGTTACAATGAGAAATCCATCTCAATACAATATAAAATTCCACCACAACATTACTAACACATTCGTATCCTTTCTGAAGAATGTAGAAACCTTTTTTTTATTACTTCTAGTAGTTTAACTCATCAAATCTCACACTGCATTTCACACTTTTACACTTCACATCACACGCACCATACCTCACTACACTCTCATCCTCCATCAATTCAACACTTATTTATACCATCCTCAACCTTGAAAACAATCTCCAAAGTCAGCTATGCACCTCAATTGTGGAAATACAAATTAGGTTGGAACCAAAACATTCCCACTGTGGAAAGGAATGAAGGTGGAGTATATCACACCTTAACTTAGACCTGAATCCACACATACAGACTGTGCTACACTTCCACAAACATCGAAGCGAATTTTTAATTGGTGTAAACACCCAAGTTCGATCAAACCCATGTAAACACCATTAAATATTTAAGCACATGCTTCCTTTGATCCAAAGACAACTCATGGACAACAAAAAACACTTGAACACAATTTGGAATATTCCACAAACATCCTAAAATCTAACAAATTCCTTTGCAACAAATTTCACTTGAAGAACATACTCATCATGTACAACCAATTAACTTTCTACATATTGTAACTCAAGAAACCAACCTTGTGGAGTGCAAAAGCATGAGAAACTCAGAATGAAGATAGATATAAGCTATATGAGCACACCCTTAGATTTTCAATACCATAAACCATACTACGAAAAAATGTGAAGGAAAATTATTTCTCCCAGACACCACTATAATACATAGTTCACACACTGGTGAACACAACTTTCTCTGCATAATCCAAAACAATAAACTTTGGATATAACACCTTTGAACACCTCTGATCAACATATTTGAATCACACAAGCATAACTTCAATACGAAAGAAATGTGGAGCAAAACTAGAAAACTACTCTGCCCCATAGAACATCTCACAACCACATCGTTCCTTATTTTGTTTAAATTTTCTCAAAAGCACTTAGGAACCAAGCACAACAAACTGTCACGTATAGATTTTATGGATTAATTAAATGAAATTAGTAATTATGATATTGTTATTTAAATTTAAGTTAATTGATTATTTAAATCAGATTTAAATTGAAATGCAAATTGAAGTGAAATTGAAATTGAAATGAAATTACAAATAATTCGAAATGTATTTTTATTTAATTTGGGGTTTGTCATTACTGATGAAAAATCGAGTGCAAGTGAACATAGGAATAGGAGAACGTGATTGAAGGTGAGAACAACGATCAGTTAGAGTCGTTTTAGCCATTAGACATTTATGAGTATGATGGAATCACACACACTCACTTAGTTGATATTTTAATGCATTCTTGTGATTTCTGTGTTTGCAAATTTTAAATCTAGTTTTATTGATTTCTCCAAAATGTGGAAAAATATATGTTGCTTTAAATGACGATTTCATTAATTTGTGGGAAAATAGATTTTTGTTTAAATAAATAAATTATTTAAGTCAATATTTTATCATTGTGTGAAAATAAAGATGTTTGTATTACGAAATTTAACGAAATAGACTTTTATTGCGAAAATTAAATAAAATGTAATAAAAGTTGTGTGTTTTTATTTGAAAAGTATGAAAGAGGAAAATATTTAAATGTAGAAATTAAACAAATAGCTAAAATGGAGTTATTGGAAACAAATTGAAAACAATTTAGAAACAAATCATGTCAATTTGAAATTGAAATCAAACTTCAGTTTAACAAAAAGAAGAAAAATATCTTCAATCAATATGAGAAGCAATCAAATTTGAAACTTGGAGTTAGAGAATTGATCTGGAGATCAACCTCAAATTGGGGATCTCATTTCTTGTTAAGATCTATACATGAGAAAGGGAAGAAAATCAATCAGAAGAGAATTTTGAATTCAATTGGAGATAAAAAAATAAAAAAAAGAGCATAAATCCGTTTTTGGATTTTGACAAGGATTTTATTGTTTGGGAAGCAGAGGGAAGGACTGTGTTTACATACCCCACACACTACTGATTTCCACACATCTGGAAGTGGAGAATAGGTACTGCTAGGAAGAGGGGTACACAATCTGCAGGGAAGGCTATCCTCCACGCTGCCAGAATAGGCTCCCCACATCCCTCCACCCACCTATGCAACCATTAAGACTCTCCATGCAGCTACAAGGATTCCCTCCTCTCACCATGCATAGCTACAACAGGGAGAAGGAAGGAGTAGGCGTGAACTCTGCAAGGAGATTCCCAAACCACACACTCTCCACACGTGCCCAGTTAGCAAGAGGACTTAGGGAACATAGGAAGGAAGAATAGAGGGTGCGGGTCAGGAAAAAGTCAAGTGTGCCAGCATAGGTGGAAGGCAAGGGAGAGATAGGAGAAGGAGATAGGAGGATAGCAGATCAAGTAAACAAAAAACTGCCTGACTTCAACAAATACAAGCAACAGAGGATTAACAAACAGAAAAATACAGAGGAGGCACACAAACAAAATCATTTCCAGAATTTAACAGGTAGGATCTTAAATAATTAAACAAATTATGAATAGATTAAAATTGAATGAAATATTATTTTATTGTGTGGATTTTGAAAACTATTAAAAGAATTTTTTGTTACTTCGAAATTCTGTTGAATTCTTAAATGTCAGACTGTGATTTTTTTCTAGAAAACATTGAATTTGGAAACTGAAAAATGTTAGGAAGAATTTGATTGAAAACATGAAATAAAAAACACTGATTAAATTTAGGAAGAGATTCAAAACAGAAAAACATCATTTAAAATTTTAGATTTAAAAGAATCTTAAACAGAAAACGTTAGTTTTAATCTATTTTACAAATTTAAGAGAAACTCAAAATTTGATTTGAAAAGAATTATATGTTTAAACCGAAAACATTATTTTCAGATTAAAAGAATTAAAAAAATAGGAAGATTTTTTTTTAAATATCTTATAAATTTTTAGCGTAATTTCAAAATAGAGCTTAAAATCAGTGAAATTAGACAATGAAACTCAAAACATTCTGAAACTGAAATTGAAACGAGTTATTTTAAACTGTTCATGAAAAGTATAAATTTATTTAATTATTTTCTATAAGTATGGAAAATAGAGAATAAATCATTTAAATTAAAGTATGATTTTTATTGAAAACGAAACAAAATAGATGAGTAAAAAGAGTGAAAGAACGTGTGCTCTTTTATGATTATTTATTATATGTATTTAATCTACATACTGGAGATACACCTTCTTATTTTATTTTTGATTATTTTAATTTCCTCAATTTAAATATTAATTTGATGTTATTTATGGATTAAAACGATGAAAAGAACAACTTTTAAACTGTTTTCGCTTCAAACAAGATTTATGTTTTATTGTTTTTTGAAAGATTGTATTTGACTATTTGGAACCATGCATGCTTGATAAATGACTATGCATGTTATGTTTTAGGGAAAGTTACCTTCCGGGATGGGTGGCGAATATGGGTTATTAGAGAGTGTAGTTTTTGTTTTTCCAAAACTGCTTTATTTGTCGTGCATGACAATTTACTTGGCCAAGTAACTTAAAGACCATTGAAATAGATTGAATTATTGAACTCTCTACTATATCCTAGTATCAAACTTGCTTGTTTCTTAAATGAATTAGAAAAATGAAAATGCTTGTGGTTTTACTAGTTATACTAGGCACGCACTAGATTCCATCTTGATCGTAGACTGCTTTTTGCTAAGCGATTCGTGCAGGGTCGGGTATTTCTTGAATGACTAAGGAATTCCGGGGAAGCGTAAGCTTCGAGGTTGGGCGGAAAAAGTGCCTGATCCTTGTTCTCATCTTCATTATGAAGATATGTTGTTGGATTGAAGATCAAAGGATGTCATCTTCTTTTATGTTATATTGTATTCTTGAATATGTATTGTAGAGCTTAAGGCGACTGAATGCCTAAGTCTCAAATTGTAACTTATATTACAACATCTTATGTATGATTATCATTGAAGTGTATTATGACACATGTATCTATTTAAACAAGAATTATATATTGAATCTATCTTATCGACTTTAAGTCATTGTGTTTGGAATCGATTGTCTTTTTTATGTCTAAATGAATGAATTGTCAACTTTATTTTGAATATAAATGAAATTATTTAAAGTTTTTTCGATGTTTGTTTTAAAGAGTTCTGCTCTTTACACAAACACATTCTCATCATCTACAACACTTCCTCATTACTACCAAACCAACTACAATACAACTCAAGCACACAAGAGGTTGAACATCCACAAACAAAAGCTTATCAAATCAATACTAGAGGTTGACACCAATGACGCTACTAATGACAACATAATGCAACTAATCAAAGCATCATCATAGGTTGCCATTAATGCAACAACATAGATCTATTGACATCAATGACAACACAAGCTACTCATACTTGCAATAGGTACATCTTTCAAAAAATATTAAATGGAGTGAATGAAAAATATTGTTTTATTAAATTGCATAAAATAAATAAATATATATAACCTTGTTATTAAATTTTTTATATAGCTTTAAATTATTGCATGAATATAATTAAAAGAAGTGTAGCATCGAAAAAAGTAACCCTTTTTTCATGCTTAGTTTGGGAAATAATAATTAATAATAAAATATACTTAATTGTACCTTATTTAGGGTGTTGTAAAGTGTTTTCTTACACTTTCACACTAATCTAGGGCTTTATTAATTAATTGAGGTTAATTAGAGCTTAATTGGCCATTTAAATTCAAAACTAAGCCTTAATTATTGCATTTTTAGAAGGATCTATCTCGACACTCACTAATAATATTGCATAACATTTAATTTGGAAAGGTTTGAGTCCTAGAAAACTATGCTAGGACCCATTCACCACTTTGGGTGAATGGGACCTCCTTACCTAGGACACCCTTTTTTAACATGTTTATGGTGGGATTTTAGTAATATTTTGTTGGCAACACTAGGGTAGATAACTGAGAGGGGGAGGTTAATCAATTGTCACAAAATTTCAAACTTATCAAACTTATTAACCTTTATTCTTATATCTAATTAATAATAGTGAAATCATGAATCAACAACACATCAGAGACACACATAACACCAATATTTTTGTGTGGAAACCCTGTTAGGGGAAAAACTACGGTGGAGGTTAATCCACAAGTTATACCCTATTAAAAGTATAAGAAGAATAAATAAGGAATGCACATGCATTTAGGCACACTACCTAGAGCTCACTGGTCAAAGGAAGACTCACTATCTTACATAGAAAATATCAGATTAAATCCATCTGAAGAATTTGAACTAAGAAAGTAGCATCTGCTAATGCCTGAGTATAGTTCTGGTTAAGCACATGAACACTTCTTCACTCTTCTTCACACTCTGCTCTACTTTTAAATTATTTAAACCTTATTTGCACATAACACATAGACACTTTGCATCTCTCTACTTTTTAAATGAAGAAACAATCACTTATATATATCTGCAACAAGAAATTGCATCGCTTCATGTCGACTTCAACAAAATAATAGAATGAATGCAATATGTCGGCCTAAAACAATAAAGATTATTAATGTACATCAACCAAGGTCAACCACAACATAGTAGAGACCCAAAGCAATGTCCTTGAACACAAAAAACCTTCAATTAATCTTCCTCGAAGATCCACAAAATGCTACAATCACTTTGTCGGTCATGAACATGAAAAACATGAACATGCAAGAGAAAATATCAGACCGCGAGCACAATGATCAATGCGGACATGCAAAACAGATATAACATAATCTAGACACATCCACAAACACTTCAGGGACATACACAATAAATCAGACTACCATAAACACATTATCTTCTTCTATGAACACCATTTTTAGTAACAAAATAGTTGTCGAAACACAAAAACTCATAACTTGCTCAAATCTTCATGTGCAACTTTGAAACTTATAGAGTAGAAACTAGATAGGCTTGAGAACAAACCCATTAATCCGCAATATCTCACCATCAACATACTGAACTTTCCAACACACTGATCTTCATTGCTTCATAGACAACCTATAATATATTTTATTACAATTTTCTCAATATCCTCGACATATACAGTCTCAAAAACATTAATGATAATAGTGTTGACATCTATGACAACCACATATTAGCAATACAACCACAACATCCAACATATTTCACCTCCCCGAAGCTTGGTCCTAGAAAACTGTGTTAGGACCCATTTGCCACTTTGGGCAAATGGGTCCTCCTTACCTAGGACACCCCTTTTTGAACTTATTTGTGGTGAGATTTTAATGATTTTGAATCCTAGATCTAATGTCAGCTTGTGTTATTTGAATTTCGGGGTTAAAAATTAAGATATGTATAAATACAAGGATAATTCACATAGTTTTATCCTAGAAGATCTAAGAAATCCTAATAATTATTATGCAAGCATCCTAAGAGTTCACAAGAGCATTATAGATCATTTCAAAGGAATTCAAGGGAAAATTATTGAAGTTTTATTGTAGCAATTCAAGATAATATCATCATGTCAAAGGCATAGTGCATCAAGCATGTAGTTGAGCTAATGTTGTTGATGTAGCATTCAAGATCCAAGTTAAACATTATTTCACATCCAATTCAAGATCAAGATCTACATTCTACATGGCCACTTCATGGTAGTTTGCAGATTTACATTCTGAGACATCATCCAAGGTATCATTGTTTCATGTTCATGTTTCATTGTTTCGTCATAAGGTTTAATTACCTAAACAGGGTTTGACCAAGTCAAACCCCTATTCCCTAACAATCAACAATTTTTTCTTCTCCTTTGATGTGTGATTGCAGGTTTTAGGTTGAAGATCAAGTGGAGAACAAGATTGAGAAAAAATTGTCAAAGTTGAAAAGTTGCAAAGTTGTCATCTACATTGCAAGATCACATAAAGTTGTCTACAAAATTTGTTTCATACTTTTGGGAGCTGGAAGTGTAGACACTGAAGAACAAAACCTAGAAATCAGTTTTCATAAACCCTAATAGGACCCATTCACCACTTTGGGCGAATGAGTCCTCAGTGACCTCAAAACAACACTTTTTTAACAAGGTACACATTGTTTCAACCTTTCAAAACTTCCCTTGTTGTTATAACAATTAGGATTGATTTCTTATTATTATTGGCGTCATATCATAAACATAATTGTATGTTTCATAGCATAAAATAGTGGTTCATCATCTTGTTGATTCATTTTGGTGAACCCTATTTTTTTCTTTGAAACAAGAAGAAAATAAATTTAATTAAATAAGTTATTAAAAAATAATAATAAGTTATTATAATTAAAAAACTTAAGTTTTATAATTAAAATGATTGCATTATAAATCACGCAAAAGTGAACGTTTAGTCCTAAATAAAGGATGTGAATTAATTTTTTAGGGGGGGAGATTATTAGAATGATAAATAAGAAAATTCAGGAAGGAAAAGGAAGATTCTTTGGAGATCAATCGATTTTTTTTTGTCAAGGACCGTTATTTTGAAGATCATTATTGTTTAGCATTGATTGAGGAAGTTTTGTTGGAGTTTGAGTAAAGGGAGGAGTTTGCAGGTAGGATAAAAAACTAGCTTCAAGCGTCAATCTTCAACGACCTATTTTTAGAGGTATTTATATTTAAATCATTCATCTAATAATAAATAATATGTGGTAATGTGAGCCTTCTTCTTGTGTTGGATATTCCTTAAGTTGCATTCATTTATTTTAAAGCTATATAAAATCATATTTATTTCTTTTAAATTTAAGTGATTACCATTACCTTCTCAGGCAATGCCTATGTCTTGGCAGTATGAATGAAAATTTTAAAGGCTCCAAGATTAACATTAATTCTTGGATAAATTATATTCACCATACTTAGTGGACAACAATATTTAAAATTTAGATAATTTAAATTAAAATACCATTGTAAAATTAAGAACCCTTGTTCACAAGTGGTTTCCCTTGTTATTGCACAATCTCTAGTGTATGGGACTCATATTGATATATGTACACTAAGAAATGAGTATAAAGTATATCTCCATGGCTTTTTTCACTTTCAGTTGAATAGTTTCATATAAAGTGTTCAAAAGTTGAATTTGTCGGCTAATAAAATTGTCAAACACTATTACAGAAATTTATTACATTATAAATCAACATATTAAATAGAATCAATATAGTTATGTAAAGGATAGTATTGTATAGAATAAAACTAGTATTATATTTACGATTAATAATGCATGATTATGGGAATAGTAATGTGCATGTAGAATGAGTTCAATTGATGTGCTTGTAATTAGTTGCATGTAAAATATAGTGAATTGCATGTCAATTGTATATTTTACCTTCATATGCCTATAAGATTGAAATAATGAAAGATGTTCATAAAATCATTTGCATGAAAGAAAAAGGATATTTATTTAATTAATGATTATTGTGCATGTTATTTCCTTCTATGTGTGATTTGGTTTACTTTCTAGGATAGGGTGTCGAATGTGGACCAATAGAGAAGATCAATCCTCTTTTTGGGATCTATTGATTACTTTTAGTGCTTTGGACAAAGCCATGTGTTCATTGAAATAGATGAAAGTAACCTATGAAATTTATCTATATGTTTCTCTTCCATTACCTAATAACTTAGGACATTGCATGTTCATGATAGAAATGCATGTAGATATATTAGGCTTGCATCGGAATTCCATTGTACCATTTGTTTCTAGGTTGATAGGTACTTCATGTAGGGTTGGGTATTCTTTGAGTAGGAAGAACTACAAGGAAGTGTAAGCTTCATGGTTGGGTGGAAAAACACTTGAGCCATGTTCTCGACTCTTGAATTTTGGATGTTTGTGAGAGTCGGTGGCGGTCAAAGACTATGGGCTAATGCAAGAAGTTGGGTCCACAAAAAGCTCAAAAAGTGGAAGTGTTTTTGCTTTTCTTCAGAATTTGTTACACTTGGACTGAAAATTTGAGGCTTACACAATGAATTTTTTAAAAAGTCAATAATATTAAATTTAGCATTTTGAATCTAGTTTTCAAATATGTAAATTATTCAAATACCCAGATATAGAAATTAAAATTTGATAGGGATCTATAAAAATCACACTTTAAATGTCCTTATTTTTTTACCATACCATGCATGTGTACAGACACCACTTTTTGACCCAAATAAAATTATTTTGCTAATTCCTTTTGGGGAAAGAGGGCTAACAACATGAATATTGATGAGGAATTTTTTTGTAATTTTTTGTTGAATATTTTTTTTTATTGAATTTTTATTGGCCTTAATTGTTGTTTTTAAAAATCAATGTGTATGGACAACATAATTTGACCTAAACTAAAAAAATTTGAATCTTTTTTTTTCATTGTGTAGAGAATTGTTTGAAGAATTATGCCATATAATTTTTTTTCCAAGAAACTTAACCAAAAAAAAGTTATTAAAAAACAAAAAAAAACTTGATATTTCAAGTTTAAGGACTAGTTTGCTTAGAAATTAATTAAAAAATAGCAAACATAATCCAATATTGATAAAAATATATATATATATTTGGAAACTAGACATCATTTTCTCTAATGGGTTTTAATTTTATAGATTGATTCAAAAAAAAGTTCATCAGCCATATTGTCAAAGTTGGACATTCTTCTTCAACCTGCTTTAGTTTTTTAGTTGCAGGTCAAAGGCTAAGGCTCGAATTGTCGAGTCTAAAACCAAGGATACATGTGGGTTGGGAATTCAATTTTTAAATAACGCGTATGCATTACTGAAATGCATATGCGTTATTTAAATGAAACATGTACGCGTTTCATAATGCATACGCGTTATCTTTTTACCCATTGGGTAAAGGTAGCGCGTACACGTTATGAAACACATACATGTTCTATTTTTAGAATGCGTGCGTGTTATGAAACGCATACGATTTCTATTTTTAGAATGCGTACGTGTTATGAAATGCATACACATTCTATTTTTAGAACGCATACATGTTATGAAATGCATACACATTCTATTTTTAAAAAGCGTACATGTTATGAAATGCATACACATTCTATTTTTAGAATGCGTATGTGTTATGAAACACATATCTGTTCTATTTTTAAAATGCATGTGTGGTTCATAATGAGTACATGTTTCTTATATGACTGTTTTTCCCTAATTTGAAAAATTCTGATAAAACACATTTTTTTTGCAACATTCTTTTTCTACAGTACGATCTGAAAGTGCCATTTTTTGCATTTTTTATTGCAAATTTATATTGTGTAGGGAATATTCTATTGCAAATTGTTGAAAGAGACAAGTGCAGGTTGAATTTTCTGAAGTGGAATCAAGTACAAGAAGATTTTACAAGAAGATTTAAAAAAAAAAACTTTTGGATGTATTCATGATGTTTTTGTACTTCAAAGTTTATAGAAGAAAGGATCTTCATAGTACATAGTTTTATTTGAATATTTGAAGGAGATAGAAATTTGAAAATAGGTTACTTGAATCATTTATTTTGTCATCAAAGAGGGTTTGGCAACCATGGGATCAAAGAAAAAAAAAAAAAAAAGTGTAGAAAGTCAATGACACTCGAAGAAATTCAAGCAAATAAAGATATGGAGGCAAAAAGACAAAGGGATAGAAGAGAAATGATTTGTCAAATAAAAAATTTGGAAGCATCTAGTTCCATGAATGTTGAAGAGGAAGCCAAGAATGATAAAATGAATGTAGATGTGCAAATGTGGAGATGGTGAATATGGAAGAAAATGCAATTATGGAGACAAACCCAACTATGCCTTCAACTTCAACTTTGAATGATATGGAAATAGTACCTATGCAAATAACTTTAGGTATGTCTTCAAATCCACCTCCCAATGATATGGAAAATGCACCTATTCAAACAATCTCTCTAGGTATGTTTTCAAACCCAAGTCTTGATAATATTGATTTTGCTTGTTTAGATGAAGTTGGATACACCATTGATGATATCAATAATTCTAGGGTTGAAACAATGCAAAAACAAAAAAATTATGAAATTATATCTTATGAGAATGAAAATGATAATCAAATACCTCATATTGATGAAAATGAGAATGAAATCCCTTTTACATTTGAAAATGAAAATGGAACCCCTTGTGTGAATGAAAATAAAACCCCTTGAATGGATGAAGGTGAAAATATTTTTTTTACAATTGAAAAAGATATGCTAGATAACCTTCATGGTAAAGTTTCTTGGAGACAAATTAGAACTTATGGAAATAAAATATATAAAATAGTTTTTTATAGAAAGAAATTAGGATTCCAATGTCAACTCATGGTGCAATTGATGAGAATGTTGAAAATTAAAAAAGTGATGAAAAAATTAGGTATTTTTGTAAAACCAATAAAGAAAAATGATTCAATAGAACAAGTCCTATCTAGTGTTGTTAATGCTATTGATTTTATAGGTAAGAAAAGTTGATCTAAATATTATAATGTGGCTCGTCGTGCAACAACAACTGCTTTAGTTGATAAAACAACTTCAAATAAAAGAATGTTAAGTAAGATTAGTAAATGTATAAAAGTAAATCCTAAAACTTTGATAAGAGCTGCTAAAAGAAGAGTAAGTATTGAAAATGATCCAATTAATCAATGTTGGAGTTTTAGTGGAAGACTCCCAAGATCGAACATGAAATTAACTAATGAAATTAAATATTTAATCCATAAATTTTGGCATGATAATACAAGAGTATCACCTAACATTAGAGATGTCTTAAAATTAAGAGTGGATTACAAAATTCATGAACCTCATCCAAATCATCTCTTAGATATGACTCAAAATGAATTATTTAAAAAAAAATTAGATGCTTCAATCTTACCATTGAATATTAACACAAGTCAAAGATCATTTGAAAAGTGTAAACCTTGGTATGTTAGAATTAATAAGCAACAAATCTCTTGTTGTCGTAAGACTCATGTACAATTTCATTATTATTATGATAGTTTTTGATATATACGATACACTTTGCATGCTAACCAAATTATGCAGGACATTTGTGGTATTAATATGCCACTTGAAAGAATCAAAGATTTTATAGCAAGTTTGTTTTGTGAACCCTCTAATGGCAACTTATTATTTAAAAGAATGTATTTCTGGAGAATGCAATAGATGTGATAAATTTTCATTATTAGGAGAATGTATGCATGAAAGTAGTTTAGATGAATTTGGACAACAATTAGTGAATGTAAAAAAATTTAAAAATGTTGAGTATTCTTTAAAAGATGGAATAACTGGAAAACATTGTGAGCTAATTATGGAAAAATTTAGTATGCATGCATTTATTAAAGAATTTAAAGATAAGATTGTACCTAAATATGTTCAACACTCTTAGTATGCTCATTGGCTTGATAATCAATTTTGTTTATGTAAAAACACATTCCCAATTGGAACTATATTGTTAGTTGTTGATTTTGCTAAAAATTATACTCTTACTCCACAAGAAGAAATTCAATCATAGTATTATAATTCATTGTAAGTAGCTATATTTGTTCATATTGTTTATAGACATGCAAATGATAGTAGAGAAGATAATAGATTTTTTTTGAGAGAGTACCATTTTTATGTAAGTGATAATTGATTACATTTATCTGAGTTTGTTCAATATTGTTTTGATATATTTTACAAAAATTTAAAAGAAAGAGGAATTCAAATGCTAGAACATCTCATATGGTTGGATAATTGCATGGGTCAATTCAAAAATGCTAGAATGTTTTATTGGTTATGTAGAGTTCATAAGGAAAATAATATCCAACACATATGGAGTTATTTTGAAGCCGTTCATGGTAAGGGAGAACACGATGGAGCAGGTGCATGTGTAAAAAGAGCTCTTGCTAGAGAGCAACTAAAATTTGAGGATGTTGCGAAATTTAGAGATGCACGTGCAATTGTAGATTGGTGCAATACCAAATTATCTACAAGAACAAGTGAGAGCTCAATAATTTGACCCTTCTTTTGGTTAGTTGAAGAAAATGATATTTTTTCTCGACAAGATTGTGAAACAATTAATGGATTTGCAAAATGGAATTCATTTAAGAGTTCAAATGCAAACACATGGAAAATATCTACAAGGGAGTTGGCATGCTTTTGTCAAATTTGTATTGCAGGTGATTGGGAGGCGTGTGAAAATACAGAATGGGTTGAACAATGGCAACAAAGAGCCTTAACACCTACATCGACACATGTTCAACATGGAATGACAATTGAAGATAATCAAGTGTTTGCATCAGATGATTATGATCTTGTTTCAAATCTTTTACAAGAAGGTACATTATTTATTGAGTTGAATTTTATATGTATGCAGGTTTATATGTGAATTAAATATAAGTCACTCTTTATTGAATTTTTTATCTATTTTTGCATGACATGTGTATACTGTTGTTGCACCTGAGGGGAATGAAGAGGAGACAGAGTATTGATTGGCTAGATGTGTTGAGAGAAAACATAATTCGGTACATCCTAGAGTGGATGATGATAAATTTGGGTATCCAACTGGTTTAGTGGTTGTTGTTGGCGCCTGGCTTCAAAAATATTTGATAAGAAAGAATGACTTGCCTTCATTTGAAGATTATGAAAGACACAAGAAGATTATACATTATTCACATTTGATTTTGGCAACCAATATAAAACTAGTTAGATATCAAGGGAGGCCTGCTAATAAATTTTTATGGACACTTTCAATGGATGATCATGAGACAATCATAGATGCATTACAAAAAAGAGAGGATGCAAATGGTACAACATAGTAAATAAATATTGGTAAGTATATCTAGTTGTATATATATTTAATTGATATATGTATATATCTTTTGTCATTTCCTAATTAAAGTTTTATATCATTTTTTGTTTAAGGTCTCCTTTGAAACTAGATGCTTTACAAAAATGAGAGGAGATGCACTCTAATTACAATGGAATTAGAATCTAGATACAAGTAACTACATATAGTTCTAGATACATTTAGTTGAGATTATAAATATAAAAATAAATTTAATTCATTGTCATTTTATAGAAATTTTATAACTGATTTCATATCCCCTTAAGCCATTCTCTTAAAACCCCTTAATTCATCCTCTTATGTACCATTAATCCATCCTCTTTCATCCCCTTTAAGTCTATCTATTAATTCCACTTAAGTCATTCTATTAGGACCCCTTAATCCATATCCTTGTATATCCACCCTTAATCCATCCTCTTGCATCCCCTTAAGTCACTCTCTCAACACCCCTTAAGCCATCCCCTTATGTACCATTAATCCATCCTCTTGCATCCCCTTCAAGTCTCTCTATTAATTCCCCTTTATCCATCCTCTTGCATACCCTTAAGTCACTCTCTCAACACCCCTTAAGCCATCTCCTTATGTACCATTAATCCATCCTCTTGCATCCCCTTAAGTCACTCTCTCAACACCCCTTAATCCATCCCCTTATGTACCATTAATACATCCTCTTGCATCCCCTTAAGTCTCTCTATTAATTCCCCTTAAGCCATTCTATTAGGACCCATTAATCCATATCCCTGTATATCTACCCTTAATCCATCCTCTTGCATCCCCTTAAGTCACTCTCTCAACACACCTTAAGCCATCCCCTTATGTACCATTAATCCATCCTCTTGCATCCCCTTAACTCACTCTCTCAACACCCCTTAATCCATATCCTCACATATCTACCCTTCATCTCCTAGGATTTAGGTCCTATGGTTTAGGGTTTAGGGTTTCTAGGGTTCATGAGATGCTTAGAATAACAAATCTATATGGATTTTAAGGGTTTAGGGTTCATACCCTAGTATTTAGGTCATATGGTTTAGGGTTTAGGATTTTTAGGGTTCATGAGATGCTTACAATAACAAATCTATATGGGTTTTAAGGGTTTAGGGTTCGTCTCCTAGGATTTAGGTCATATGGTTTAAGGTTTAGGGTTTCTAGGGTTCATGAGATGCTTAGAATAACAAATCTATATGGGTTTTAAGGGTTTAGGGTTCATCTCCTAGTCTTTAGGTCATATAGTTTAAGGTTTAGGGTTCTAGGTTTTCTAGGTTTTCTAGGGTTCATTCTATCAACTTCCCTTAAGTCAAATCATTCTATGAACCTTAGGGTTCTAGGGTTTCTAGGGTTTCTAGGTTTCCACCCTCTTACATCCCTTCAAGTCATTCTATCAAATCCACTTAATCAAACTCTTTCATCCCTTGAATTCATTCTATCAACTCCCCTTAATTTAACCTCTTGCATCCCCTTAAGTCATCCTCTTAAAGGACCCTTAAGTCAAATCCTCTTACATACCCTTAATCCATAATCTTGCATTGCTTAAGTCACTCTCATAATTCCCCTTAAGCCATCCTATTAGGACCTGTTAATCCATATCCTAGGGTTCATGGAATGCATTCCCTTAATCCACTCTCTTACATCCCTTTAAGTCATTCTCTCAAATCCCCTTAATCCACCCTCTTTCATCCCTTGAATTCATTCTATCAACTCCCCTTAATCCACCCTCTTGCAACCCCTTAATCCATCCTCTTAAAGGACCCTTAAGTCATATCCTCTTACATACCCTTAATCCACAATCTTGCATCCCTTAAGCCACTCTCATAATTCCCCTTAAGCCATCCTCTTAGGACATACTAAGCCATATACTAAGCCATATACTAGGGTTCATGACATGCATCCCCTTAATCCACCCTCTTACATCTCTTTAAGTCATTCTATCAAATCCCCTTAATCCACCCTCTTACATCCCTTGAAGTCATTCTATCAAATCCCCTTAATCCACCCTCTCACATCCCCTTAAGCCATCCTCTTAAAGGACCCTTAAGTAAAATCATTTTACATACCATTAATCCACAATCTTGCATCCCTTAAGTCACTCTCATAATTCCCCTTAAGTCATCCTCTTAGGACCTGTTAAGCCATATCCTAGGGTTCATGACATGCATCCCCTTAATCCACCCTCTTACATCTCTTTAAGTCATTCTATCAAATCCCCTTAATCCACCCTCTTGCATCCCTTGAATTCATTCTATCAATTCCCCTTAATCCACCCTCTTGCATCCCCTTAAGCCATCCTCTTAAATGACCCTTAAGTCATATCCTCTTACATACCCTTAATCCACAATCTTGGATCCCTTAAGTCACTCTCATAATTCCCCTTAAGTCATCCTCTTAGGACCTGTTAAGCCATATCCTAGGGTTCATGACATGCATCCCCTTAATCCACCCTCTTACATCCCTTTAATTTATTCTATCAAATCCCCTTAATCCACCCTCTTACATCCCTTGAAGTCATTCTATCAACTCCCCTTAATCCACCCTCTTGCATCCCCTTAAGCCATCCTCTTAACTCCCCTTAAGGCATTCTCTTAGGACCCCCCTTAAGCTATATCCTCTTAGGTCCCCTTAATCCAGCCTATGACAAACATCATTTGAATTTGTATGGAATTTATAAGTTCCAATTTTCTAACTTTTACCATATATTGTTTTTTTCTCGCATGAATTATTTACTTAAATGACTCATAAAAATTATAGTTACTTTACTTACATTAATTATTTTTGTAGGTTCTCATCAAGTCGGTCTACCATGTGATTGTCACTGAAAAAATATTTTATCAAGAGACTATGTAAATATTAATTTTTGGTCTTCACCTAAAAGTTGATAAGCTTTAATTGTATGTACATGCACATATATGTTTCATCATGTTTTATAGTTGTATTAAACATCAATATACATTATATATGTTTGTTCGATGTATGAACTTCAATGAACTTATTAGTCACTTTTTAAATATCTTGTTCCAATTTTATATATTATACATTTCATGTAGATTGTATTTACCACATTTTATATAATTGTTTAATTGTATAGATTATACATTTTATACATACAAGGAGATGATTTTTTGTTTATTGATTCAAATATTTGCTAGAATTGGAAAATAGTTAAAATTACCTACCCTTAATTTATTATGAATATAATCTAAACTATTTAAGGAATGTTTTAATTTGTCACCTAACCATGTGATAAATTATATATATGAAATTTGATTCTAGATAAGAATTTATATAGTGCATGTATTACTTGAAAATTAAAGATAAAATATCTATACATACATGAGTGCATATAATCATCAAAATGAACATAACATGATCATAATTGACTACATATATAATCATCATATTAAAGTCAACTGATATAAATAAACACAAATATGATAATATTAATCGATATAATGTATGTGAAATGGTCTATGAAATAACATGTTCAAAATGTATATGTCAAGTCCAACACATATATTTAAATAAAACTAGAGATCTATAGTCAATTTAAAATTTAAAACCATCTAACTATCAAGATGATCAGTCAAATCAAGTCTCCTCTTTGTTCCATGTCAATTAGATGTACCCGCATCATGTTGTAAAAGAGTACAAGAAACTTGAAATTAGATTTAAAGTTATCTAGAAATTTTGATATAATTAAACATATTTAAACTTGAAAATATGAACTTTTAGATAAAAATATAAATTTAATTAAATATCTAGTAAATACAATAAAAATGATTTTTAGTATGCATAAATTACCATATGATCATGTGAATCTACTAGCACATTTTGTTCAACGGGTAGCATAACTGTCACTTGAGAAGATCCAAATGGTTGATCTACTATATCTTGCATATTCATATAAAGCAAACAATATGTTAAAACCTCGAATATATATATATATATATATATATATATATATTTAAAAGATCCGTAAAAATTGTTTAGGATATTTAGTAAAGTTTACAACCTTGAATGATATGACCTCAAGATCACGCACCTGAGATTGCCCATGCATAAATGTTGATGATGTCTCAGGTGCACCTGCAATGGGTGTCTCATGAAATGCCTGCATATATATGTACAACAATTTGTATAGATCATTCATGCATGTGTATGTAAATGTAAAAATTAAATTAGATCTATGATGTGTATTTAATTCAAACTTAACAAACTTTTTGAAAGAACACACCTGAGCTGATGATGACTCAGGAGTGCTCACCACAACTTGTGCTTGGTCAGCACTAGGCATGCTCATCTGACCTCCCTGCATCTAGATATAATATATATCAATCACACATCATGTGTAAACATTCAAAATAAATTAGATATATATATCCACACAAACTAAATTTAATATATATTGGTTTAAGTACCTGACCAAAAGGTGAGCCCATATCTACAACACTCGACATATAGACATGATCATTTTGAGTTTCAGGCATTGTCTGATCATGCGTCTACACCAAACACTTATTGAATTAATATTATATTATATATATAATTTGATGTTATTATTTATGTGAATTTTGCACATTTCAAAAAAAAAAATTAAGTTCAAAAGATGAACATACCTGTGTAGGATGATCCTCAGAATATAGTAAATCCATATATGACTGTGTCCCAGATGCATGTAGGTCACCTGAAGTGGATGCCTAAGTATTCCTATAGCCCGAGCCTCCATGCTCTCTATTGGCCACTTCAGCCGCCACATGTGTAGTCTGATGAGTGAGATGTCCTGAAAGAAGAACTCAATGCTCCTAATGTCGATAACATGGTCTGCTGGTGAAATGCAACGGGAACACCAGGAGAAGGAGGATGAACAATAGGAGCAATCAGAGCATGTAATTGAGGATCGACACATGCTCCTATTCTATGTTGGGGCATGCCTCTCCCAACTCCTTGAAATGAGCTCATATCAAAATAGGTGGGTTTTAAACCCAACTTAAACTCAACCCATAACTTTCTCAAAAAGTATAGGGGCACCTCAGAATTTCCATGTGGTGGATTATCAAACACCATCCACCATCTATCCCAAAAATGTGCAGCTATCTGGGGGTGCCTACACCATAAACTTGAAATTCATTTTTTGGTGGGTGGAATTGGTTGGTTTGTTTGGGGGTTAAAAAAAATTTGGCACATGGCTTGTTTGGTAATTTAAGGTCATTAATTTCTTTATAAGACATTCCATATGCATAGTTTTATCTCATCACTTCTCTCCATTGATGAATCATATCTAGGTTTGCATCAATAGATCAAATAGAATCGATAATAGTTCGCATTGTAGATGCAAATCATGCAAGATGGGGGGATTCTAGGCTCATTTTTTTATCAAATCTATATTTCCCTAAATCACAATAAGATTTTCCCTAATGCTCTCTCTCGACTGATTCTAATCTACTACGGGGGGTGGGGGGTTAGGAGTTGGAGAGTTTGGAGGTGTGGGGTTTTGTTGTGGTGGTGGATTTGGATGTATGGGATCTATAGGAATTTGTGCATCAAGCATAAAATCCTCTATGTTAAATTTTGGATCCATGTGAATGTAATCAAATGGCAACTGCATGTTAAACAATTAAAAAATATATATATCAACAAACTAATTAAATAATGCACACAATTTGAAAGTTATTTAAAAATCACATTGAGTGTGCACAAATTCAAAATACATTTCATTTGAAGACCATTCAATTTATAACATTAAAAAATCCATAACATTAAAAATCCATAGCGTGTACACATTAAATTGAATCCATAAACTTATTTTTAGCTAGATATCACTTGATAATTAAACTATAGCCAAATTTGATGATATGCATTAATTGATTTATTTAAAATAAATAAAACCACATGGATTAAGGTAAAGACTTAAGATTTATTTAAATAAATCACCATCAACAATTGAACTAGGAGTTGGATAAAATGTATCAAGAATTGAGAGCTCACAAAAGGCTACAATATCAACAATGAGGCTTCTTTGAATCATTATTGGAAAAATTAAATAAGAAGATTAGAAATAGAGATTGTGAACATGAGGCGAGGAACCATTTAATTTCTATAGGTAAAGGACTAAAGAATGAAAAATAACACATGTAGACATATAACTTTGATTTTTAAAATTGGGTGTTAATAGGAGGTTAGGCGTTGTTTAGAGTGTCTTCTATTACATATATAAAGGTGAAAAAAGAGAAGGAAAGGTCCCCAAGATAATTCAGGTTATGAACAACTCAAGAATGAGTGTCAAAATAGGTAAATGATGAAAACCATGTAGTTTAATTCAAGTAAAGATTATACTAGATTCTATTTATATAAGGATTATTGTTAGACAAGGGTGCTCAATGGAGCTCATAAATATCAAGCCTAGATCATTAATTAATTCATCAATAAGTAATTTATTCTTCTAAGTTTTTATGGGTCTAGAGCTTTATCTTTTGGGGTGAGGGGATGTTTACTCATAGGTGTGGTTGTTTCTTGGAACAAGAGTATATCTATAGAGCTAAGGTATATCAATTGTGAATACATGTATTTATCAAGTATGACATAGAATTTAATTAAATCTTAGGACATAAATTGATTTATCTAAATTTTCAAATTTCATGATAAGAGACACAAGTTCTCTATAGTGGGAAAAAGTAGTTAAGAATAAATTATAAGTTTAACACTAACATTAATTCATAATCCCATTCATTGTTTTCAAAGCATACTATTTAGATAAGAATAAAAAATTAATAGAAGACATTCAAAGGGACACATAGATATATGCTAACTTGGTAATTGCAATGTACAAAATAAACAAAGATGAGCTTGAGCTCTATTGACATATTGAAAATGGCTTCTTTAAGTACACAAAGACTTCACTAAATTTAAATTTAGTTGTACAATGAAATCATATTTATACATGTGAATTGGTGTGCATAATTTATCATGCAAAAATGGAACAAATTAGATCTTTACTGTAAATTATTTAGAGATTTGATGACATGAAAACATATCTATGTCAAATAAAAAATGTAAGAAACCTCCAAGTAGGGATAATTCTAAAATTATGTGAAGTGAAAGTTAAGAACCAATGACAAGGAGGACGCAAAATAAAGCAAGGAAGGAGGGCAATTTCCAAATTGAAATTACTCAATTTGAGCAAGAGCAACATGATCATTCCTAATGAGATTGAAACTTGTAACCATACTTAAAAATGAGAATGTTTAAACTATATAGTTGAGCATGGAAATGGTGTAACATCTAGCAACATGATCAATCCTAATTAGATCTGTTGGAATAATGGATGCTGAATCATCCAATGAAGCTATGCACACTTCAAAGGACCTGCCAAGAAGAAATTCAACCACACAGAAAGTGTTGCAACTAAGGGCATGCAAATAGAGATTATCTGATTGATATACATAATGATTTACAAAGAGTACATATGCCTGATTATATAGGAAAGTGCTAAACCTAGAATGCAAAGGATGTTGCCAAGTGTTCAAATCACACTTCATGTGACAACAAGAAACCCTAACCAACTACCTAGGGAATGATAACAAGATGGAGATAAGTTCTAGAAAAGACAACTCATCTTCTAGAAGGGAATCTTATCTCAACAACTTTATTAAATGATTAAAAGTAACCTAGGACTAATATGATTAATTAATACCTAAGTTAACTTATGCTAGTATAATAATTAATTAATTAATTAATTACACTAACAAGATCAACCTCATAAATTTATGCTATGATTTGTTTTAAACTAGTTAAGAAACATCTCCTCATATCTCAACACAAATGGTTACATTGAAAGTATTGATTGTACTTTCAAGTCAAGCACTATCTAAAAGGTGAAAATATTAGGGTTTTAGGTTTAGGTTTTAGGGTAAATAGGGTTTTAGTTTACATTTTAGGGTTTAGGTCCAAGGATTAACCTGGGTAAATTAGTTTTTAAAGACCTTTGTTTTTTGGAACCTAGGGTTTAGGGTTTTGAAATTTCTAAATTAAATGTGTCCGGTTTAGGTTTATTTTACTATGGTTTTCGATTTACAATTTAACATTGTTTGTTTCGTTGATGTTTTTGGTTAATTAAATTCAATTTAAAAACTATAAATATTCAACTAAAACAAACTAAATAACAATTATAAAATAAAAATGCAAGATATAAAGCAAAAATAATGGCAGAATTCAACCAACCTGGAGGTCGTTGAGGTCGGTTATGTCGATGGGAGGAGGTGGTAGTGAAAATTTTCTTCAATCAGGCCCTTCGAAATGCGTTTGTGATCTTCCTTCTCCTTCTTCGACACGACTCAAACTGACAGTGAAAATGAAATCACAGTCGCTTATTTAAAAAAAAAAGCTTTAAGAAACACGTACGCGTTTCATAACACGTACACATTTTAGTTTCACGTACCCGAATCGTAACGCATATGCATTCAGATTTAGGCTTGGGTACTCGATCCATAATGCTACACCCTTAATATTAGTGTACATTGGGTTATGAATAGTCGGCTTGTGACTATCTTAACTCCTAATTAAGTCATATTACCATTATTATATTGTTATTTAGTTGCTTAGATCGGCCTTAGAATTATATAGGGTTATGTAAGTCGGCCTAGGTGATATCCTAGGAATAAATAGGTATATATAGGAGGTTGTGAGTCTTATTTGATCATCATGTTGAGTATTGTGTTCTTATAGAAGACTATTGGAGGTATCCCCCTCGAAGTGGCATATTATTATCAAGTGTTTTTAGCATATTTCATATTATATTCTTCTTGTGCAAGTTATTTCATTACACATAACACGTATACGTTTTTTAAAACGTGTACATGTTTCTTGCAAATTTTGTTTGTTTTGGCTAAAAATTCCCCTCTTCGTGGACCCAACTTCTTGCTTTTACCCCTATATAGTTTATGTCCTCACGTCATTAGTATGCCATTAATTGTATTTGTACTTCCAAATTGTATAGTTATTTGACTTCATGGCGTGCGAGCCTAAGTTGTAATCTTATATATCATGTATCATGTTCTTTTACCTCGATTATGAATGACACATATGAGGATGTGTTATGACATTTATTTTAACTAATGAATTTGTTTCATTTATATTCCATGTTATGGGATATTGAGTTATTATTTATTTTTTGTAAGATTGTTTTAGGTCATAATCCTCACAAGGATACATCTCTTTGAAAAAAGATAGATCCTTTTAAATGGGCATGTCCTTTGTGAATATATGTGACTTTTAATTGCTAATTTTAATATCTTCTTTTTAGTCAGTGCTCTTTATTATAATCGTTGCATTGATAATACTTCGATTGTTGCCTTATGAAAAATAATCATTGCTTAAAATAGATCAATGATTTATCTTGTTATGATCATTGCCTTTAACTTTATCACCACCTTTCATCATAACCACTTCACATATTAATTAAATCATTACATAAATTAATCAATAAAGTCACTCACATTATATAATGTCATCTTCTACAATATTTTTGATGTACATTATAAAATTAGGTCGGCCAAAAATTATGTATTTGGATGATTTTATTAAAATGAATACATGGATTGATAAGGGTGGTCAGTGAGCATTAGCAACATACATTAAGATACTTCATTTGATATATTGTAGCTAATATTTGTGATTCTTTTCATAGTGGATACTCAAATTTATAATGGATTTAAATGTAAACAACTTTGTCTTCAAACTATTACAATGTATTTGTTGTGACTTCTTTGTACGTATGTAACAATGGTTCATATTTATAACTTCCTCTCTTCTTGTGATCAAGATCGGTCTTGTTCATGTCTTCCATAATCTCTCCTTTGACATTAATGACAATATTTACAACAATCTCATTCATACATCAATGTTGATACCCTTCTATTGTGACATTGACATCAATGGGAACTAATCCAACAATCTCCTAATAGTCTCTTTGACATCAATGACAACTAATCCAACAATCTCCTAATAGTCTCTTTGACATCAATGACAATATCTCCAACACTAAAGCCTTTATTTGAAAAATAGATGATATTGACAAACACCTTAGGGAGATTGCTAAGCAAGACTCTTCTTTGAGGGCTAGAATTTAGTGGTATGAAATAATGGTAAAAGACACAAGCAATGATGTAGTATGGCATAGTCTACTGCTTAATTAAAATGGTAATGTAAGCTATTGATTTTTTAATAATAGGAATTTGCTCTTTTAATTAGGGTTTGTAATATGTTAATACATATTGCCTTTTTAATTAGAATGTGTTCTTTTATATATCACCTACATACAAATTAAGATATTCCAAACTCAAATTAACAAGTAATAATAGTAGAAAAAGAATTAACTTAACACATATTTACATTTGAATATGAAGATTAAGGTTTCATTTACATATCATTAATTTAATTCAAATAGAAAATGAAAATAACTACAAATAAAATAAGTCCAAAAAAAAAACGACCAAATTAAGTTTAGATTAATTTAACTTCTAGCCCAAATACACCATTTATATAGTAACCATTGCAATAAGAGCTTGAGATGTATGCTTTTCACCATTACAATTACCTTTATCATAATTTTTTATCCTACAAAACATCGAAACATAAAAACATCGAGAAGATGATCAGCATGATCTGAGATCATAGTCAAAGAATTGCTATGAAAACCTTATAATCATCTTGCCTGAGATGCGTGCAAATAAACCCTAATCCCAGATGAAGAAAGCCCAAATGTCGTTAAATAGGTAACTCTGGCCGCCGTAAGTCGCAGCGTTGCAAATCTCGTTTTCATCTGCTCATATCTTCCAATGAATACGATGGTAGTTTTGTATCCTAAGTACTTTCTTTCTTCAATTAGATGTTTGCCATGCCTACCTCCAACAATTTCACTGCAATCCTTAAGATTTCCACTGTTCGCACCATTTTCATCATCATCTTCATCTCTTTCTACACCCTCACTCAGTGTCGTTTCAGATTTTTTGATAAAAGAATGTGGGTTTTATCCGGCTCAAGTAACAACACTAATGAGAAGAAGACCAGCTCTGTTGAGAACCAAATCTGACCACAATGCTAGAGAAGCCTTTCATATGCTGATAGATTCTGGATTTACTCAAAACCAGCTTAAGAGCACCATTCTTAGAAACCCAACTATTCTTTCGCTCAATGTGGATGGGCAGTTGAAGCCCAAGATGGAATTCCTGAAAAAATTGGGCTTGGCTCCTCAAGAAGTGCGACAAATTCTATTTTGCAGCCCCAGATTTCTTAGCATTAGCTTAGAAAACTCTCTCGCTCCTAGAATCCTACATCTTAGAAACCTGCTTGGCTCAAATGCCCATTTGTGCCAGGCTCTCAAAACGGTACCTGACCTTTTGACGACTGATTTCGAGAAGCAGGTGAAACCTAAAGTGGCGTACGTGAAGAACAATATAGGCATTTTGGAAGGTTCCACAACATTTTTACGAGCCCTTAACGCAGTTTTTAGCCAACGTTTTGAAACCCTGGAAAATAAGATTAAGCATATGACGAGCCTTGGTCTGGCAGAGGAGGAAGTTCTTCTAATTCTAAAGAGTTATCCTCGAATACTGCGTAGTTCAACTAAGAAAATAAAGGAAAATATGGATTTCTTGATACACACTGCAGGTCTTATGCCCAAGATTGTTGCTTCAAGGCCTATGCTATTGAATTACAGCGTAGAGAAAAGGCTCAGACCCCGCTATGAAGTCTTCAAATATCTGAGGACAAACCAGCAATCCAAGCGTCTAACCAGTTTGCCTTATATTTTTGGATTAAGTGAGAAAGTATTCCTTAAAGATTTTGGCCAGTACAATACTCAAGTCAAGTCTAATGATCATACAATCTCCTAAAGCAGGCATTTTGGAGCAGTGATATTTCAAAATAGAAAACTACCACAGATTCTTCAAGGATTGGACTGATGCTAAAAGGGCCTGGGACTCGTCTAAGCCAAGGTGATGTTCTAACTATCTTTACCTTACGGATTTTGCTGCTTTACCACTTTGATGAAGAACACTTTTTCAGCAAAATGTAAAAATGGACTCTCTTATGTATCTGTAAGGCTTTTGTAAATACTATTAATAATTTGATTTTTTCCCCCTATTTTGATGATGGACCACTTAACGTTATATGAATTATAGATGAAAAACTATTTACACAGTTTATTCCCAAAAACACACTAAAATCATTTAAATGCACTGTTGATACATCCTAGCTACTAAGGATCAGGTTTATTTTTATATAAAAAGAGTTCAATTAGAGCAGCTTTGTAAACCCTTTTTTTTTCTTGCTTTTTATGTCAGTTATGTTCAAATCATTGTCATTCTGTTGCCCTGTATATTTTTTCCATGTATGTCTCTTACGTTTTGTCAGTCTGTTGCCCTGTGTTATTTCCAAGTATTGCTTTCTACGTTTCAAGCTAAACAATGGACACTCATTACCTCACTTTGCAATGCTATTTAGAGACATCTCCAGATATATTACCCTGATGTCAAAGTTCTATTTGTAGTATGTCAAAAAAATATCATGTGTAACGTATTTCATTCAGTCCTTTAATGTCATTATGAAAGGAAATCAAATCAACTATATATACAATCGGTTCATTAGAGCAAAAAATGAAAATTCAACTATCAAGGGATTCAACTTTCTGTAGTTTATTCCTTTTCATATGGGCTATGGACATATTTTAAATGGTTGAAGGGCAAGGCATAAGATTTACTTATTTAAATTTTACTTAAAATTGGTTCATGTTTGGATCATTCCGCTCTAGATCACATCAAAATGAACAATCATTAGATCAGTTTAAATCCATCCATGGTTTTCCTTCCAATCTACAATAAAGATATCCACTTACAAAGTTAGTTAATAATTGCTTTCCCTACATAGCTTGAAATTTAACAATAAGAATGATGTTCAAAGTAGCCTATTTTCTCGAAGCCCAATGGCATTTATACAAAGTCAAGCCACATTGTAGCCCTAATAGGATATGAAGCTTAAATTTTTCTTTAATATTTATACTCTTGTTGGTTCTCAAAATCACTGCTCCATTTTCTAGAATTGAACTCCATTCACAAGATCAAGGTTGTCAACAAGTGAGCAAAATCAGTTCATCGACAAAACCATGGAGGACTAAGAGGGTTTCATCTTCTACATTTTGAGCTCATCTTGAATTTGGGAGGGTATTCTAGAGGTTATTCCTAGGGGTATACTGAAACAGGTATTGGAATCACTTTTTGATAAGCAACAATGAACTTAATGACAGCTAAACTCAACCTGTCTACTCAGCCCCTAAGATTGTCATTGGATTAAGTAAACTAGCTGTCTCTAATCCTTATCTAGCTAATGAAACACGTTGGGAACAAATGCAAGATGGGGTGAGTTCCATGATTCATATAAAATAGTTTTCTTAACTCTCTACACACATTGATATCATGAAGCACAAAATGAAAATGAATTGAAAAGTGTTTAAACGATTTTCTTTGATGTGAGATGACTAGACGCATACAAACAGACCAGTGTCTACCCCAGGGCAACAAAGTCAAAATCAACAAAGAGAATTGACAAGAAAAAATGACAAACTAAAAGTGATCTACTCATTAAGCATTAGTAAATACCATTAGTAGCCTCATCTTCTTAGTAATCCACCATTGAAACATCCAAACTCATGTGCAACCAAATAATGAGCTATCACAACACGTGTAATAGATTTCAAACCCTGTCAAGTTTCTTTAATATTGTTTACACTCACAACAGTAAATGTGTTGAAGAAAACAGTCGAATATGATATAATTTCTGAGTTTGTACATACAATAATGGAGACATACAATTGGAAATAGTGTTATAACATTCCTTTTTACAGTTTGAAACATTCTCTGCCCTCCTGCAACTGATCTTCTATTGGGCTTTGCTTTGCATGTATTGTCTAATGAATGAAAAATGAGGGAGAAAACCAAGTAAAACACACAACCATGCCAAACCTTCAATTGCACCACTGTAGCAATGTTAAATCCATGGTTGAGGATGAGCCGCACCCAAAATGGGCCACACAGATTGAAAGAAGAGGACAACATTTAAGTCTGGCCATTGGGTGACCATTCAGCATTGATGGAAGTAGATGAAACCACTAAACAACATGCGCTGAAAACCTTGGCGCCCAAACACACTCACGATGCCAACAAGAAGATTCTTGGTTAGTGAAAGATGCACTAAAGGCTTCAACATGCGGGTAGAGGAGCAGGTAGGATAATGCAAACCAAAAAGATATGAACACCTTGATGCCATAGAGCCACTTGCGTGTGGAAAAAGAAGCAATGCAGGCCGATGGTCTTCCTTTGTTGGGGGTTGAAGAAACGGGTATTAAAATTATTGCAGCCCCGCCATTTTATTCCGTCGAGGGTTGAGCTTTAGGCCTGATGCATGCCCTCCT
Organism: Sequoiadendron giganteum; assembly: GCA_007115665.2. Classification (NCBI taxonomy): domain Eukaryota; kingdom Viridiplantae; phylum Streptophyta; class Pinopsida; order Cupressales; family Cupressaceae; genus Sequoiadendron; species Sequoiadendron giganteum. The sequence goes on along the minus strand of CM021100.1, from coordinate 260,742,081 downwards.
TTCACCTTTACTTCCATCTTCATTTGCCTTAGGTTCCTGACCCTGCCCGCCACTTCTTCTTCCTCCATCAGCACTTTTAGACACACCAAGAACCAAAGACAGTGTTGATACCACCATTCTTACTTAGCCAAATTTCAACTGTGATTTTGATTTTGATGAATGGGCAGAATACACAGGAAGGGAACACACAACCCAGAACACATTACAAATGATGATCCTTATGAGATTTCTCAGATCCGATATTTGGGGGACATTAGGGGATGTCTCGTGGCTGCCCCCCACACTGTGAGATTGAGAAAATGTCTCAGAATGCATCCTTGAAGTAAGGACAACAAGAAACACATAGGGGATGCTGGCCATCCCTGGGGTAGCATGGCATGTCTGTCTCATAGGTCCCTAAACCGTCCTAGGGTGAGCAGGTGTACCCTATAGAAAGCACAAATATTTCAACATTTAAAAAAAAGGAAGATGTGACAAGTTCTTATTGGGTTTTTAAAGGGGCATGGGGTCCCACAAACCCTCCACACCGCTTTTTCACCCTAAGATGCAAAAGGACAACTGAAAAGTGAAAACTTCACAATATAGATTATGTTTTATAGTTTTATGGCCATTGACTGTGTTGGAGGCTGCACCATTGCTGTTAGAGACTATTGATCAATGATATCTGTTCGCACTTACAGTGATCGGGGTTTGAGGGGTGGGGATGCCTCCTCGTATAACACAAGTTTACAATGAATAAGCCTTAGTTCTACAATGCATAAGACCTCATTACCCTTGCTCTCTTGGGTTGAAAGATTAAGTTTTGATACCAGTATCTTGTCAAAGGCCCAAAACCGAAGCCTATATAATACTGTCATTTTGTAACTTGTCTAGACTATTTAGCTTACAATCACTCAGAATGTATATTTAGACACACTATTTAGGTGAAAAGGCTTCATATAAACGTAAGGTTGCTGTTATACTTGTAGAAATTTGTGTATGTTTCTATCTTTCTTTATTAATATATTTTGAAAAATTGAAAAATACATATAAATTGTTGTCCACCCGCTGTTCCTAAAAATGGCTTTTAGACTGCTGTCCCCGAAATACACCCCGCCTGCCCCCCCACACTCCCATCCCCACTCTCCCTCCCTGTCCCAAAATCACCATGGAACATAGATAATTTCTGATCTGCAGTATTCTTTCTACTTTTGCAAATCCATTACAACAATAGCTTAGTTAACTTGGTCTGAGATTTCTGAAGATGCTTGGGGTGGATAAATTTACTCTAGTTCTGTTGTTACTAAGCCTAGGTTAGTTTCATACTTTAGCCCACATAATTTGGAAATGACTTGTTCGAGCTGTTTAGGTTTGCACCATCCATTGTGTTTGCTCTTTTTATCCTCAAAATTACTAGTCCAATCCCTGCATGCAAGCAAATAAGCTCCATTTGACTCCCTTTTTATTCGAAATTCACAATCCTTTTACTTGGGTAATGTCATGCACCATATATTCAATATTCTTTAACTGAAATATTAATAATAAAACTGGAAGGATATGGTCTTTCGATAAAGAGTCAAGACGGTTTTAGATTCTTGAAATATTATTCACTAGTTCACTTTTTTGAAGCATTTGCGTGGAATGAAAATTTTCTGTAAACAATCTGGTAAATAAAAGTGAATAGAACAGTCATTTCTAGATAAATGCTTCAACCTCTTGAAAGATATAATTTGTTTGAAATTTTTTAATTCAGAAGAACAATATTGCTCGCATGGGATTGCTAATTCACCACGTTGTTGGTGGGACTCTATTTTTCTTGTGGATTATTTCATGAAAGTCTACATGCTTACTCATTTCGCTCATTAAAAAGTTGTGTAGAATTTGATTCCACCACAAGTGAGAAGCAATTAGAAACCAAACTGTATGCCATGAACTTGCTGCTTAGGCAGAAGACGTGGTTATAAGATTTTTAGGTTGTCAGATGAATTTATTATGTTTTTTCATACAGGGTTTGATGTTTATACTATATTGTTAATACTTTTCAATAAGTATTCTTATACTTTAAACAGATATCCATAGAAGACCTCCAATCTGTAATCCTACACACAACATATTCATCTTGATAATGGATCATGTAGCATGATCTAAGTAGTTGAGATGAGTTTTAAATGTGTTACAGGTTTTTCCCAGAATTTTTTTCTGTAATATGGTCTTTGGAAGCCTTAATAGTATAAATACTCTTAACCACTTTACAATTTGAAATAGTCAAAGCATATATGAAGGTTACTGTGTTAGCTTTGATCAAGGCACAAATTGATTTGCAAATTTTCAATATGCTTGAACAACCGATCACAATATTTGTTGTTTGCAATTACTGATCATTCACATTTCGAAACTTTAAAGATCTTACTATATTTAGAGAAAAGTGCTACAAGTTGGAAGAAAAGCAACATGTCACTTCATGGTATCTGGGGTACAAGGAAATGTGCAAATCAAGATTGGTGAATGGGTTGAAGAGCCAACAAAATATGTATTGTGTGTATGATGATCTAAAATAAAGAACTCAATAACATATAAGGAATCCATTCCTACAAATACATCAATAGACATGAAATATTACTGCATTTTAAAGTAAAGGATGCATACAAAATTCTTTTGACCTTTTGCATAGCATGTTATGGGTTATAACATGGTTGCATTTGATACTTTCTTAGCTTTATGCGCTGCTGCACACTTTACTCATGCACGCAAGTTATTCATTATTTTTTAAGCAGGTACGTTTTTCTTCTACATGCAAGAATCTTTATATTGTTGGAAATTTTCCAAATATTTAACTATCACATTGAAGCTCTGAAAATTTCCCTAATTTTTATTTATAATTTTTTTCAGAACTTTTTTATTTGTGGTCCTTTTTCCTCTAAGTTGTAAGAAGGGGCTTTTTATATTTTCCCAATATAATCTGGAATTGAGATTCAGAACCAACTACATCATCTATTACATCAAAATTCAATGATATGTTTCATCATGAATTTGATACAAAGAAAAAAGATGGCTTTTTAATAATTGACCACCAAATATCTTGTAAGATATAAATTACTAATTAATACATGATGTACTAATACCAAATATTTCCCACTTATTACATGTTCCTAATTAATACATGATGTACTAATACCAAATATTCCCCCCTTATTACATGTTCCTAATGGGGTAGGGAAACCAATATTTGAATTGGGACTATCACAACAATCCAAACAACCACCTATTGAACTATGACAATAGTCTACCAAGTATGTAAAAGTTAATGAACTAAAACATTGTAATCCATGGTTGACATCATCAAAAACACACAACCATTCACACTAGTGGGAATGGCCTTATTTAACTCCCAATGAACAATAGGAACACATATGTTATCCACCATCAAAGTTGTTACAGGGACGAGCTGTCCATCAACAAAGTTGTTAATAGATACACATGTTGTCAACAATAATGATTTTATGATAAATTTAGATAGAAACACTTATGTCATCATGTCAACAACTATAAGTTTACAACAAAAGTGAAAAGAAACACACACTATCCACAAGTACAAACTCATTGTTTTGGCTACAAAAGTTTTTCATCCTTAACTATCTTGTTTGCAAAAACTTAAGATCACAATCAAATACAAACCCCACAAATCTAAAGGGAAAATAATATGAAAACATGGAGTTTATAAAGCTATATATCCAATCTTTGAGCAAGAAGCTAATTTGAGATAGGAATAATTTTTCATCTTCTTGGTGGGTCAGCCAACCTCTACTATGAGCTCCCTTAATTATATCCATCAAATCTAGTATGGAAATGTTGATAGCTCCCACAAATTCTATCCATCAAATCATAAAGTGAATTTGATACAATATACGATACTTAGCATTTTCCTATGTAGGATGAGAGAAAACAAGGCAGTATCAAATTCCATTGGTATTGCACCAAATTCTAGAATTTTTGTCACTATTTACAAAATAAATCCAACAAACACAATAAGATGTGAAAAGAAAAAAAACTAGTGCTTTCAATGAACCAAAAACATGTCAACAATGTTGAGTGGTTATACCACTATGTTCCTCTAACTTGCCTACAAATAATTTAGTATATTGAAAATGCTACATAACTTGGACTTTTAAAACCTTCAATCAAATTTCAAAATTTGAACTTAAAAGTGAAGGCCCTATTTGCATTTGTATATTATATGTTGCACTTTCCAATTTTGGCCTTGATACATACACCATGAATGCCCCCACCCTATTAGTAGCATGATCCCACTAAGAATGTTGTCCATCAAAAACCCTTTAGAGGATATCTCCATATTCTCAAGTTAATCAGCAATGTTAAATACAAATGGAAAACAAAAGCATAGGAAATTATTTCAGCAATAAGGGATTTTACTTTGAGGTGATCATATATGGGTTCTTGGTGAGAGAAATTTAATTCAAATAGTGCATGGAGCTAACCAAGCTCAACAAATACAATGCCTAGTAATACATACCATAGAAGCAAAAATCTTGAAAAAATCGCAATTTTTGTGACTTTTAAAAAATCCTCAGGCTTGTCCATTTTTTCTCCGATTTTTTGCACATTGTTGATTGGCAAAAAATTGTTGAAAATCACAATTTTTTTTTGCATTAAAATCGTGAAAAAATCGTCATAAATCATGCTAACAACTCCTGTGTTAAAAGCTCTAAATTTGGTGTGTTTTCTGCTATAAATCAAGGTCGCAATAAGTTAAGGGCGACCATCGTTGACTCTATAGTTTGCCCTACATACACACATGAACATGTTCCTTTCTACTTTAAACTTTAAGCTTGTAGTCTTGTCAAGCCTAAAATAAAGCAAGGGATTCTTCATTAATCAAAATAAACAATTCCAACCATTTTTACTAGTCGGCCTATGTAAGGTGACCTTATAAATGGTTATAGCATTTCCCACTTCCATGCCAAAAAAACTTCAAAAGCTAACATTGATGACCAAGTTAGTCAAAATTTTACATATGAAACCTACAAAAAAAATGACCAGTCTACACCAAATCAGTCCAAATTGTGAATAACTTTATTGTATCATTTTAAATTCATTGTATGTTTAGATGTTAGGTGATAGGTTTGACTCTATTGGCCTTAGATAAAACATTGATCGAATTTTTCCTAGAGATTTTGAAGTCCTCATATGGCCCAAGTTTGTCCCAAGGTCCCCCCAAAAAGAACATTTGTGGTACCTATACAAAAATCAATGATAATGCTACTTTGTCTCTCTTTTTGTCATAGATTAATCATCATTTAAATTTCAAGTCAAATCAGTTATAGTCTTCCCCCTATCAAGTTGCAAGGTTGTCATGTTTTGGTCTAGTTTTTTAGCTAACTCTTGCAAAATGTCCAAGGTTGTACTATTCCAAAATGAAAAACAATGAGGTTCCTCATTGATGATGACTGCAACAATGAAATGGAAGTATGTAAATGTCTAATACTAAATCTATAACTTGCATAGCCTATAGGCACTTTATTTCACATAGAGAATATTAAAAATAATTTCACTTCATGTTCAAAACTTATAAAATAGCTCTTGAAAGATTTCAATCTTACACCCATTTTTATGCCAAGTATGTAGATTATATTTGTAATTCAAAGATTTTGACCCTTAGCCAATCTTTTATTTTATCACACTTTTTCATCCTCCATTTTATTTCATTCATGTCATTGCCTTCTCAAATCTTTTGGCCACTTGTATCATTTATGACTCCTTCATACACTAGCCTTTTCCACTTTTTTCAGTTGTCATTTCTGCAAAGATTTTACATTACAATTGATTCCATATCTCACATATACACTACTCTATTGTATGAGGTGCTCCAAACAATCTTTAGTTCACAACCTAAGCAAGAAACATATACCTTTAAACTCAACAAACATAAACTTGATAAACAACATGCAAGCTTTCTACAATTCATGGGTTAAAATCTCTATTTTATTTGCTCTCTATGTCTCTATGCTATGGAAATGACCTTAAATTTCAAAAAAGAGTAGCATTTGTCTCTTTTTCTACTATTTTTAAATTTTTTTCAAATCCATTTTTTTCAAAAAATCTTGAACTTTTTGGTTTGCCGATTTTTTCCCCAAACGATTTTTGCTACTATGGTACATACATTCATCCTAAATCTATTATTCTAGTCATCATTGTGATAATATATTTAGATCCAAGTAAAGCAAAATACCATATGAGCTTCATACAAAGCAAAAATTCAGTTTCTAGTAATTGACAACCAATTGTCTTGTAAAATATACTATTAACTAAACATGATATAGTAATACCTAAAATCATCTATTATGGTTTGTGTTTTTGTTTTTTTTTACTCTCTCTCTCTCTCTCTCTCTCTCTCTCATGTTTTTTTCTTTGGGAATTTCCTCCCAATTTTAGATTGAATTGGAATTAATCTAGTTTCTTCTAGTTATAAATCAAATTTTTAGATATGTATTTCTTTCATGATTATGAGATTCACTCACACAATCCTTCAAATCGATATTTTCTTACGAATCTTTCAAATCAACTTCAAGGAGATGAAAGTATATTTTCCATCATCTTTTGATTACCATTCCTTATATCTTCCAACACCATGCTATTTTCAACATCTAACAAAATACCACAAGTTATTTATTTCTTGTCCCAAGCATCTCTTATGTTAGAGATGCAGAGGGATTTTTTTAATCCAAAGTGTGCTTGTCCACAAGATCTTCGCCCTCTTCCATTAGTCTAGTCCCTTTGTATAAAAGGTCTCCCAATACTTGCATTGCATCTTTGTCATTTCACTTTGATTTTTTTAAGTTTTAACTTTGACATATTAACAATGTATGTTTTCTTAGGTTTTTGGAAGCCATCATCTACTTTCACTTGATTTTCCAGTTGAATATTATCTTATGTTTTACAACCAAAAGAAATTCATGAGACAAATTAGTGTATTGATGCCACCCTTTATAGCTAAGGGAGTACATTCAAAGTCATTGGTTTGACCCATCTAGTGACCCCACTTTAAGAGTTTAAACCTTGTGGAAGAAAGTGGTCTAATTGATTATCAATTCATATTCCTGCATAAATAGAATCCCCTCTACTAGAGGTTGCTTGTGATTAATGAATGAGTATATAGGTCCTCCCATGAGTTCTACCAACATTGAAAAAACGCATTCTAACCATAGCTCTTGTAGGAGGGTGTACATTCTTATCCAAAACTTTAGTTCACATGGGTATCTTAATAAAATTGAGGCTAATATGCTAAAACTTTGTAAATGTCTAGCCTTGTAGCAATACCAAGCCTCCTCTAGAAAATCTTGTCTTGATCAACTACATTAGAAAAAGTGGCAATAAATCATCCTATTGGAATGATCTAATTTTAGTTGACACTTTTTTTTAAAGGTTTTGGCCCATAAGTCATTCACCAAGACTTTCATGCTAGGGAATTAACAATTTATGCATCTAATAATCAATATATGTATATTGTCTTGTTTCTCTAAATTATGTTTGAGAATGTGACTATAGTTTGTAGCTTCTAAAGACACATTCTTCAAATTTTGAAGATGTATTGGCTTTTGTTTACCAATTGCACCTATAATGAAAAATAATTCCTTCTTAAATGAAGTAGAAAATTGACCAATTATTGTTTGAAAAAAAGGACTTGGGGGTAACTTAACATGCACCTAGTTAAACGAACATGTAATGATTCAATTTGGCTCTCAAAAACCCCAATCCCAACACAAAGGAATTAAAATTTGATGACACATCCTAAGTGATTGCTTCAGAGCATACAAAGATTTCTTCACCTAAAAAAACCATAATTTATTTATCATTTTCAATATAGTGCTCACTTTGTCATTAAAATTTCTTCTTCCAAATCACTATGAAGGAAATTGTCTTCCCATCTATCTACTCAATCTCAAGGATATTTTTTTTTGCAATAGATAATAAAGAATAAATGGATTGTCTTGCTATGATCAATTCCCTCAACTTAGGAATATCCTTTCACAACTAGTCTAGCCTTATACTCCTCAACATTATTGTAATAACCTATCTTTCTTTTGAATGCTCATTTACAAACAATAAGTTTGTAACTATTAGACAAAGGTACTAAGTCTCATTTCTGATTTTTTAAATTTAGTTATCTCCACATCAATAATTGCTCTCCAAAACTCAAAATTGTCTATACCTAATAACTCCATAGTTATAGGATCATCAATGTTAGTAATCAATTAAAAATACATCTTTGTCTTGAAGGATTATACCTATTTGATTGATACATATTTTTTAAGAGATGAGGTGGAGGTTCTACCTCTTGTTAGTAATCAATTAAATACATCTCTGTCTTGAAGGATTATACCTATTTGATTGATGTATTTTTTAAGAGATGAGGTGGAGGTTCTACCTCTTTGGAACTGTAATGTCACTATTCTTCCAAAGTTAATTATTAGTAGGAGATTTAATAGATGGAATTCTAGAGTTAAGATAATTTACAAGATGCAATATTATTAAAATAGATGTGAATAACCAATGAAAAAGGCAATATGTGATAATTTAATAAGAATTCCAAAATAAATAGTTAACATTCTAAATTAAATAACACATTTATATAATTCATCTATATTAACACCAAAATCATATATATAATATTCTCAATATATTTTAGAATAAATGGTTTTCAATACTTATTTGAATCACAACACTTGGAAAAGCCACTATCACCCTAGGAAGATGTTAGTGGTATTAGTTCTTGTTATGAAATAATCTAAGAGGAAATGGTTCCTTTCGGAACACAACACACTATTATGCTCTACACAAGTGTTGGTCCAACAGAATAATGTTCAACACAAGTGCACACCATGCTCCAGCGTAATTACTCAACATGTATACAACATGCTCCAGAGTTAATACTCAACATGTATACAACATGTTTCATAATAACTACTCAACATGCACAACAACCCTATCTAGGACAATCCCGAGTGTACTCTCTACTCCAAGTTGGACATGCTCTATGTTCCCCCTTCTCCAATACCCCTAGCTCATCAAACCACTTTCTTCTTCCTTGAATGTTCTCCATGCCTTTCCAATTCTCACATGAATGATTTATATAGCCTTTTAACCGGTGGTTTCCAAACCATCACACCCTTTTGCAAAAGTTTTTTTTTAATAATTATTTAAATAAATAATTATTCTTACCCCTTTTAAAAGAGTTTTTATACACATTCTTTATAAATCTTTTTAAACCAAATAATCATAATATCCTTTATTTTTTTAATCTCCCCCTTTAATTCTAAAGGGTTATTTCATAACTTTTTCTTCTCTCAGGGAAAAAATCGCATGACATTTCCCTCCCTATAAATTAACTACTATATTTAGTAGCACAAGATACATCTACATCTCAACTTAAAAAAGAAAAACACATAATCAATAATTGAAGATACTAACATTGAATATTTGTATTTTTCATAATATATCTATTTTTTTTTACTTTATCTAGATATTATTTGCTTCTTTTAATTCATAAATTACACTATTCAATTTTATTTTAAAAATACTCACTTTTTCAATCAAAATTATGATGAGAACTATATAAATGTCTTATGAAATATATCATGAATTTATAATTGAAGAGATAATTATAGTTTGTGTTTAACCTCTTATCCTTCACTTTTACCATTTTACTCACTAATGTAGCTCCTTGAAATTTGTTAATGTATTACAATGTGATCACAAATTCTTACTATGCATATCCTATACTATGTGGTGACTCATAACTTATTAAAAGTATAATTTATATATTCAACATGTTGGAGGCATTGTCATTGATGTCAAAGGTGAGATGGAAAATATTATAGTTGGTATTGATGTCAAGATCAAATGCCAAGATAATCATTGATGTCGAAGGTGTATGAGTGAGATTGCTACATATTGTCATTGATGTCAAAGGTGAGATGATCACTTTGTAAATAGAAGAAATTGTATAATAGACGTAGGCCAAAGGCCACAAATTGATGAATAATAACCAAACAAATATGTCATACGCATATTGCATTACAAGTATAAGGAGAGTTTGTGATTATTATTGCTGCTATTGTTGGCCGACTTCATGATTATTTACAAAAATACCAAAGCATTGTTAATTGATCATGTAATATACATACATACATACATACACACATATGACAATAATTACCATTAAAGAAGATAATGAAATATTGTTAAGACTAAAGACAATATTGGGAACTAAAAGACATATTAAACATTTATTTAGAGAAGGAAAAAATGATGGGCATAATCACCCATAAAAATCGATTGATATTGCTAATGAAGAGCAACAAAGCATTAATAATATAAAAAAATGAATATTAATGAATAACAACAAATGGCCTTTGTTTGTAATAGCAAGCAAAGACAAAAGAGAAGCATATAAGACAAAATTAAGAAAAAACATAAGACAAAAGCACACAAGAAAAAATAGGAATAAAGACAAAAGATTTAGCAACTAAAAACCAACAATTACTAAATAAGCCAAAAGTTTCATGTTATTTACATATGAAAAAGTTTGATTAATATAGGGAAGGATGCACTCTATATAAGACACAAGTTGTCTTAACTAAATCAATCAATATAAAAGGAAGTGATCTATTTTGAAATGTATTAGAAGACAAATTAGAGGAGGCAATTGTTTGGAGATATTGAGGTCCCTTGGTGGAAGCAAGTATGACCCAAGTTGTCTTGGCCTAAGTGCAATTTCTTCATGTGATTAGTGGCTCATAACAGGTGTCTTACTTGGGATAATTTATGCAAGCGTAGATTCCAAGGTCCCTCAAGATGTGTGTTGTATCATGATTCCGAGGAAAGTGTCTCTCATCTCTTCTTCCAATGCTCTTATGCTAGGGAGATCTGACATTTTTGGTGGAGGGTGTGGAATACGTCATGTTGGCATGTTTCCTCATTAGCTGAGTTTGTGGATCAGTGGGGTAGGGGCCATGTTTCTATGTCCTTTCTTCAAGTTGCTTGGGCTATTGGTCCATCCTTCATTATTTGGAATCTTTGGTTGGAGAGAAATCGTCAGATTTTTCAAGATGTGTCGTTGGTGGCCCCTCGCCTGTGGTGGAAAATTTTGCATTCCTTAGGAGAAACTATTGCGGCTAAGTATGATCTTTTTGTCTCAGTGGGTCCTTGTGATGATGGTTTTTTTAAACGTCTTCATCTTCCTCCTCCGCAATAGCAGATCATGAGCAACAGATGTAGATATCCTACCCTGAAGGTGAATAGGAAGGGAAGATGGTCCCCTCCTCCTCAGGGGGTCCTCAAAATTAACATAGATGGCTCTTCTCGTGGAAACCCTGGTCATGCAAGTATTGGTGGTGTTGGTCGGGATAGCTTTGGAGATGTTCATTTTATCTTCTCTGTGTATAAGGGTTTTTATACTAATAATTTAATGGAGGCTCAGGCTATTTTATTGGTGATGGAGCGTGGAAGTCAATTGGGGTGGCACGGGATCATTTGTGAATCTAATTCCCAGGATGTGGTGAACTTGTTCAATAGGTGACATTTAGATGATGTCAGTTGGCATTTGGCTTTGATTGTGGAACCGATTCTCAACCTTTGTACTTCTCTGGAGTTTGTTACTTTCACTCATATTCCTAGAGAGTGGAATGGTGTTGTTGATTGTTTGGCTAAATGGGCCTCTGATCATATTCATGACTGGAACTTGGTGGATTGGGGTCAATTACCCCTTGATTTTTCTCAACAGTTGGACCACTTGGTGGAGCTTGATAGGGCTATGTAATGCCCTTGCTTTGTTTCTTTCCTCGTTTTAATAAAAAAATTACCCCTCTTTTATATATAAAAAAAAGTTTGAGGAAGTGGTACATTTAAGGTAAATGGAGAGTTGCATTTTTTAAAAGATGCATTCTTTCATGAGGTGTTTCTATTCAAGTGTATATAAAATACCATTGGTGATATGAGATAGATGTGAGATGGGAGGTGGAATAAAAGATATATTATATCCACACTTCCAGATTTGCATATGGAAAGGTAAGAAGGAAATATTTCTAAGAATAAATAATGCAAAGTTGAAAGGAGATGAAATATAAACATTATTCAAATGTTGAACCATTTATGAGTGAGGATAAATGACACATTTGTGGAAGATATAAAAGATAGGTTCATACAGATATAGAAGAAGATTGTGTTGAGATAAAGAAAAAGATCTTTCAAAAATAAAGAAAGAGTTTGGGTAGATATAAAAGAAGGAATCTATCCAGAGATAGAGGAAGAGTTTGGAAAAATATTAAAGAAGTATGTGGAGATAGAACAAAAGATAGTGCAAATATAGAGGATAAATTTGTGATAGATCTAAAGAGGAAAGAGAAGGCATAGATTCACAAGGAGATATTGATCTTGTTTTGTAGAAGGTTGGTGCCTCTAGTGGGTTGGTGCTCACAAATTGGATGAGGGATTGGTTCCTACAAAATTTATAAAAAGAAGATTAATAAAAGCAATATTTTTTTCATGGTTTTTCCCCAAAAGGGTTTCTGCCTAAATCTCATGTTCTACTTGTATTGTGTAATTTTTGCATCTTATGTTATTGAATTTTTGCAATTGATATGCTTATGCTATTCCATTTTAGAAGGTAAAAATTATAATTATACTAATTCACCTCCCCCCTCTCAGTATAAGTATGTGCTCATCAAAACATACATTTCAAGATGATATTCAAGGATTTCAAACTACACATGAGTATCCTCTTTTCATATATCAAATACGATTGAATGGGAACAAACACACAATTATCTTTGAATAGAGTTCATACCATTTCATCTAGTTTTTGAAACAAAGGCTTGAGGCAAGTATGGATCCAACAAGGATGTAATGTAAATTGGTTTATTGCTAGTGAATTAGTTATTACTATTAATAGGGTTCTTATAATACCTAAATTGGTCACAAATAACATCCACTTACATGAGTAATCAACAATGATACACAATTTTAAGAATATTAGTCCTATACAATAAAACATGCGCACAAGGTTATTTGGTTGAGTAGGTCCAATAACAAAGTACATTAAAAATATGGTAAAAATAAATTATGTTAAGCATCTTGATCTAAAGGAAAACGTCAATAAATAATTGCAACCTACAAAGCACCTCATACAAAAAAATAATAGGTCTAATCTTTCTTTTATTTAACTAACTAAGTTAATTTAACTTCAATTATAATTTAAAATTAGGGATAATATTAACAATAACCAATAAATTTAGAATGCTTTTTTTTAATTTCAAAGCCAAGTGTGAAAACCGCCTTGATGAAATGGAGGGAAGGATTAAGGAAACAAATAAGGACATCAAGAAATTACTACAAGTTATTCATAGTTTTGTTAAGAACAGTGTGAAGTCTCTTAAGGTTTTGTTTCGTAAGATTAGTCAACTCCAGGAGGATCATTTGTACTTCATGGACATGCTTGAGAAGGATCAGATCTCCAAAGGAAAGGGGAAGAAGACTATTAAAGAAGAGGCCAAAGGCCTGAGCATTATAACACGAGGGAGCCTTAGGAAGATGTTCAAAGAAGAAAAACAAGAATTAATGGACATGGTTAATCTGCACTACAATCAAGTGATTGAGGCGGTCAACACCTTAAAGAATCAATCCAATCCAATTAATTAATCCAGATCATTTATATCTATGGAAAGATTAAGCATTAAAATTTGTAGTTAAATTTCTTTCCTTATCTTAATAAGTTTCCATTGTTATGATGGATCTAGGTAATTTCTGTGATCCTAATAAAATGCTATGTCCTAATGTGAGATACTAGACAAAAACTAATAATGCAACAAGAGGAAATAACAAGATAAAAGGGCATCTCAATGATTAGCCTAAGAAAAAGGATAACATGTAAGTTAGATAAAACAAATTGAATGTTGTTTGTTATACCTTCTATGCTACTCTTTCCTTTGTTGGCCCTTGATTTTGAAGAGTTGTGTGCTCCTTAGATGATAAGCTATGTTGAATATGCAAAATGATATGCAAAGTGGATGAGGATGTGATGATTATGAGATGAGAGTTCAAATGGAAAATTGACAAGAGTTTTGGTAGCAAAAGACTTGATTCTCCAAAATGAGGGAAATGAGGGGGTATTTATAGGATAATTGGATTTCTTTAGAGAATTCAATGGTTGAGATTGATCCAACAAGATTAAGACGAAGGGCTATGGTGATTTGAGGACTCACAAGCCCTCACATCTTGACATGTGGAATGTGAGATGTCTTAGGGTGGAATGAGGTGGAAAGGAGGTGGAAGAGAAGTACATGAGGTGGATGAAGGACAAGTACCTTTGAGGTACCTTGGGGGATGAGAAGATTTCCTCAAAAAGGAACTTCTTGTCCCCAAATGAGGATGAAAAAAACATTTGAGAGATTTTAGAATTCCTCAAAAATCTCCATGGGAAAAGGGGAAGTGGTTGGAAGAATAAATGCAAATTAAAAATCTACATTCATTGGAGAGTTTATTGGGTAAAAGAAGGTCTCCAAAAGGCTGGAGATTTGTCACATGTGGGTGATGTGACAAGTCCAAGGTTCTATAAGTCCTTGGCACATGTAAAGTGACAAGTCAAGCCTTCTAGAATCTTGCATGGGAGATGGGGAAGACTTTAGAAAGACAAAAGTGAATTAAAAATTCACATGGGGAAGAGAGGAGCTTTGGAAAAATAAATGTGAATTGAAAATTCACATGGGAAAGAGAGTCTAGGCTAAAAATGGTAAGTGGGAAGGTTGACCAAAAAAGGTAAGCTAAATGTGGCTAATGATTTTGATTAAGGTTGTGCAAACACAGGATTAGGATAATTAATGAGAGGTTAGAGGCAAGTGGGAGATTATGGAGGATGTCACACTTAATCAAGATTAAATGATGTATATCTTAATCACAGATTAATTAATTTAATTTGGATTAAAAGAGGGTTATGGAGGATGAGACAAGGAGAGAGAAAAAGGAGAATTAAAAATTGATTTTAATCCAAATGGGTTAAAAGACTAAATTAAATAATTTTTCATATTTATTTAATTTAGAGAAGAAAAAGGATAAGGTAAAGTATTTAATTTATTTAATTACATACTTTAGGAACCTTAGGCAGAAAATGAAATAATGATTAAATAAATTATTTAATCACTATTAATGAAATAGATGAATACAGTAGATGATTTTGATCATATGGAAGTGATCAAATTTGGATGTTTACATTTTGCCCATCTTCAAAGTACCGTTAGAATAACCGTGCTTCGAAGAAAAGAAAGTGCAGATGAATCTATAGAAGAAGTAACTGGAAGATGATGCCCCAACATGGGGAGGAGGATTTGAGATGTCCAATTAGTGGGGAACGGATGAAGATGCCCCAATCCTGGAAGGGATTGACTATGGTAGGGAAAATTGGTAAATGTGAAGGGTATGCCCCCTCGAGAGGGTGATGGGGGAAAAAGAGGGGTCCCAGGCAATTTCTTGATAGGAAGAAATGGGTGGTATGGTTGGAAAGAGCACGAAAAAATTAGGCAAATTTTTTTTTTGAACGAAGTCAATCGGACAAATAGGGTGCAAATGGCCCCGGGAAGAAAAAGGAAGAAAAGACTTGCAAAAGAGTGGGTGGGAAAAGAAAAATGGGTAGTCGACAGAAAAAATGTTAGTTGGAAGAACGGGATTTTGAAAAAAAATATTTCACCTATAGGAGGGCGAATACGCCCTCTGGCAGACGGGCCCGGGGCGAGGAGTTAGAGGATGGGGATAAAGGTGAGCACAAATGAATTCAAGGACACATATGATGTTTCCCCAGTCAAGCTACAAGCCAGGTTGGGCCGATGGCTGATGGAGTGTTGTTTGATAAGGGCATGATACATCCCCAAAACAACACAAGGATGGGGACTGATACATCCCAATGAGAGTGTTATTGATGAGGGAAGGATTCATCCCAGAACAACACAAGGATAGGGAAGGTTACATCTCGTTGATGATGATGATGATAGAGTTGTTGATGAGGAAATGATATATCCCAAAACAACACAAAGGATAGGGAAAGATACATCCCGAGGATGACGACGATGATGAGGAGGATGATTCGATCAAGGCTTGTAGCAAGGCTAGGAACAAGACCAAGAGTGGGATGAGATGATTTGTGCGAGATTGAATGAAGTAGGATTGGATGGGGATGTGAGATGGTTAAAAGGAATGAAATGATGGGGGACAAGATGCTTAAAATAACCAATTGATAGTTTTCTAAGAATATTGAAGAGATGATGATAAGAGATTGGATGGATAGGGGAGGGATATTGATGGATGAGAGGATGAGGGATACATGCAAGATGATGGAATGGAAAATGAAATGCAATCCTAATACAATTTTCCATCGTTGGAGCACTGATTTTTGCTATAGCATAAGAAATCGGGCATCAAGGTATGTAAACCACGACGAATTAGTGTCTAATGCTTAAAACAAACACAACAAACAAGAAGGCTATCCCAACACCTCAAAGTCGTGATGACTTTGGTCGGGCTAGGTATTGTAATAACCGTAAGCACAAAAGGATGCCCTAGCGTAACACAAGATCTTAGGGATCTTGGTGGGTACTACATGGGACAACCAAGAAGACAGAAACAAAGAAATTCAACAGATGCCCCTATGTTGACTAGTCAAAGCACACCGTGATATGATGGATCAAGGTGACCATGAAAAGTGATGATAGGGAGCTCAAATGATAAACAAAAGCCAAAAGCATCAAAATATCACAATCAATTTCAAATGTCCTTTGCCATAGGATCAAGATGATGGATGGGGTTGATGAGGTCTGTTAGGAAGGATACATCCTGTTGAGACCGATGATGGATAGTAAACTAAAAGATCGATAGGACACAGGATATTGAAAACCGATTGGATCTTGTGATATAGATGACCATTGTTTGTAAGCACCAGCTAGGATATAGACATACTTGATAACATGACAAGATGACAAGATCACAAGTTAACAGGACTAACACACCCTAAAGACCTAGGGGCTCAAGGGTTGATCAAAGATCAATCTTGCCTATGTGAAAGTGCAGAGCCCTCGTAGTTCGATACAAGGCCAAAGACAGACGATGGAAGAGGATAAGACAGATAAAAGATAGAGCCCCGGGGGCGGATCAAATGATCGACCTTGCCTACGTGAAATCGCAAGGGCAACGTAGTTCGACCAAAGACCGATGATAGACAATGGATGATGAGATGACCAGGATAAATGGATAAAAGGATTGAGCCGACATGATGAGACAAGATAGACTTGCAGGATTCGATAGGACGATGGTTGATATGTATGATGTGAAGCTTAGAGATGGGATAGGTATCAGATCATTAGAATATGAATTGGCAGGGTGAGACGATGGATAGATGAGCGATGAAAATTTGAGAAAGATGTGGTAAATAGATAGGAGGGATGAATTATGATGTGAATGGCATTGGGTTGCATGTGGGTAGTCTAGAGCTAGATACCCATGACAAGGGATAATAGAGGGAAATAGATGGATGGATAAGAAGATGCTAGGATAGGTGGATAGATGAGATGAAGATTGAGAGGATATTGTAAGGATGTGAGAAATAGATAGGAATGATGATAGTGAGATAGCATGGCATTGGATTTCATGGGGGTAGCTGATAGCTAGATACCAATGACAAGGGATGATGAGATAGAAGGAAATGGATGGATGGATAAAGATGGGGAGAAAGATGTGAGGATAGGTGGATAGAGGGATATAAAATTGGAGGGATGGAATGGATTATTGGATGGATAAATGGATGGGAGGATAAGGATTCAAATATGGAAAAGGACTAGTGGATGAGAGTATAGGAAGATAAGGATTGGGAGATGGCAGAGATTATTGGATGGATAAATGGATGGGGAGGTAAGGATGGGAAAGATGGGGAGATGGAGAGGATTGCTTGGAGTAATGGATGGATGATGTCTCAAGGACTCAATCATAAATAAGGAGATTCCCCCACTCTAGATGTGTCATGCATGACGAGGAAAGAGGGATAGTAGGATGGGTGGATAAGGGAGTGAGATGGGTAATGGAAGATAGATAGATGTGGATAGGATGCATGGACAATGGAAGATAAAGATAGGTGGATAAAGAATATGATAGTGTATGGATGAGGGGAATATATGCCAAGAGATGTCCAAAGCATGGATATAGGGTTTTCCCCTATCTTTATCAAGATCATAAGGAAGATGGAGGGACTGGGATAAATGGGATCAGAGGGATAGGATGTGGAAGATAGGTAGATGTAGGAGATGGAGGAAAGAAATGCGTAAGTGGGTGCTGCCCCTAATTGCGGAAGGAGATCAAATGGGGGATTTACGCATGACACCTGTTTGCCTAGTTTTCATCATGGTACTTATCCAAGGTGCTTGTTTGTCAAGTTTTCACCATTGGACGAATCGTTTTCTCTTTACTATTTTCTTGTATTTTTCTCTTTTTTTTTTTTGTTTTTTTGGTTTTTCTCTTTTTTTGATTTTTTTGCTGATTTTTTGGACTAGGATGTGGATGAAGATGGATAAAGATAGGGATATGGATATGTGGATTTTAGAGGACAGTTGATAAGGATAGGGATGAAGGACTCACGCATCAAGTTCCATATGAGGTAATAAGAGCCCATGTTTGAAGTGACTATTCGGATGTTGGTACAACCTTATTAGACTGGATGGTTTATGCAAGAGGATGGATTAAAGGAATTTGATGGGGGAGATATGGGGGATAGTGGATGGGATGTTGGAAAGTGTATGGATGGAATGATGGAGTGGATGTGTGATGGGGGAAGGTGTTTAGGACCAACATTGGCACATGTGGTAGATGTGAAATGATAGGAGGGTTTATGGGTGGATAATGTGGCGATAATGGAGGCATTGGGGTAGGGAATTTTGGGACATAAGGACCCAAAACAGATTTAGGAGATGGAGGATGTGAATGATTTTGTGGGGGAATAGCAACTTTGGATGTTGTTATGGACTTTTCATTTGAAGGTATGGCACCTTTTTTCTTTGGGATCCACATGGTTTTGATTTTTGCTTCGGTGGGCCTTTGTGGCCTTTTGGATTGATGTGGATTTTGGACTTGATTTTTATTTTCTTCAACATGTCTTTTGAAGGGTACATGAGGAGCTTTAGATTCATGTGGACATTTGGATTTATACATTTTTTCTTTGGCATCCAAAGTTCTTTTAGTAGCAAGGGGATAGATGCAAGGAGATGGATGATGTGTGGATGGAGTGATAGAGGTAGGCATTTGATGAGGAACTGTGGATGGATAATGTGTAGGTATGTGCCTTTGTTGATCCTGATTAGGAGTTATGAAGGTAGGATTTTTATGTTGTGTATGAGGGAGAGGGGGTGGATGAATGAAAGGATGAATAGGATAAGATGGAGGGGGTGATTTTGGGATATAAGGACCCAAAATAGATTGTGTATATGGAGGATGTGTGGGGTTTGATGGAGGGATATAAGAACCCATAGTAGATGGAGGATGAGAAATGATGGATAGAGGGACATAAGGACCCAAAATGGATTTAGAGGATGAGGGAGGAAGATGGATGGTTGTTTTGAGGTAATATGATGGAGGAGGGGGGATGGTGGCAAATGACTTGGTAGAATGATGGAAAGTACCTCTTGTGCTTTTAGAAGAGGATCGTTTAGGATGTATGGACGTTGTACCAACATCTTTAGAGTACGGGTTTTGGGAGATATATCCAAGACCATGTGTGCCTGGATGTTCTTTGACTTGAATGGGCTCTAACATTCCTTGCTCATGAAGGCCTAAACCTTTTCCTTCATAGCTCATGTTTTTGAGCATGTGATCTATGGTAGGATTCTTATTCTTTTGGAAGCATGATGCGAGTGTGTTAGCAAGTGGAGGAGGAAAGGTGTGCCTATATTTTGTTTTTCTTTTGTAAGAAGGCCACCATAGATAAGTGTAATGCGACCAATGTGGTACAAAAGTGGCATTGGGATTAGCGATGAAGGATCATGCGATGGAGATGAGGGGATAGCCGCATCAGGAGGAATGAGTGATAAGGGATCATGAGAGGAATTGGGGAGTATGATGGGATCTAGATTTATGGCAGTGGATGATAAGGGCTCATGAGATGGAGTGATTGGATCTTGAATGTAAAGGGGATCATGGGATGGAGTGGATGAGCTAGTGTGATCTTGAGATGGGGTGGAGGGGAGGATAGGATCATGACTTGGTTGAGGATAGGAATCATGAGATGGGATGGATGGGGGATTATGATCTTGGGATGTAGTGGATGGGATGGGAGGATCTTGATGTGGAGAAGGGGACATGCTTGTATGCTTTGGATCAAGCTCTTGGCATGAATCATCTTGTGTGGGATGTATGATGATGGAAGAGTGTTGGAGGGATGCCTCAATTGGGGGAGATAGGAGGATGGAGGATTCATGAAGGTTATGGGATTAAAGTTTGTGAATATTAGGACTGGGAGGAGGGGACTGGATGTCTTCAATGGACTGGGTCGATCCAGGAGTAGAAGATGAGGATTTAATGGATTTGATGGGTTTGATCAGCTCAACCATTTGGACAATGTTAGGAATGGTGATGGGTGGGATAGGTCTAGGATGGAGGAGGGCCTCATCACTAGTGACAGTACATGATAGATTAGGATTAGGGATTGGTGGATTAGGATTAGACGTGGGGATGTGATTGGATGAAGGACTAGGAGGAGATGGAGGATTAGGATTAGATGAAGGGATGGGATTGGATGGAGGATTAGGGATTGGTGGATTAGAATTAGATGAGGGGATTGGAATGGATGGAGGATTAGGGATTGGTGGATTAGGATTAGATGAGGGGATTGGAATGGATGGAGGATTAGGGATCGGTGGATAAGGATTAGATGTGGGGATGGGAACAGATGGAGGACTAGGAGGAGATGGAGGATTATGATTAGAGGAGTGGATGGGATAGGATGTAGGACTAGGAGGAGATGGAGGATTAGGATTAGATGTGGGTATGGGATTGGATGTAGGATTAGGATTAAGAATTGGAGGATTATATGAGTGAATGTGTGGATGAGGATTAGATGTAGAACTAGGAGGAGATGGAGGATTATGATTAGGTGAGTGGATGGGACTAGATGGGGAACTTGGAGTGGTTGGAGGAGATGGAGGATTATGATTAGATGGAGGATTAAGATATAATGTGGGAAAAGGGAGAGTGACGTAGGAGGATGTGGATGTTGGATTAGATTGAGAAGATGGGGATGGTGAGTGATAGTGGAAATATGTGGATGAAGGATTAGAATGGGGAAATGTGGAATTAATGTAAGGGCATTGGGATGTGGGATTGTGATAGGAAGGTGTGGATGTTGGATTAGAATACGAAGATTGAGGTGGTGAACCATCGTAGGAGGACATGTATGGTGGGTTGGCGTATGAGGATATGGATGGTAGATTAGGATGAGAGGATTGAGATGGTGGATTAGGATAGGAGGAATATTGGTATGGGGGATTGTGATAGGAATGTGTGAGTGTTGGATTAGGATGAGAAGATTGGGATGTGGGATTAAGGTAGAGGTATTGGGATTGTTGATGACGATGAGGATAAGAGGACGTGGATGTTGGATAGGATAGAGGTCGAAAGGGAGGACATGATGAATATGTCGATGGTGAGGATGTTGGATATCCCTTGTCAAGGGTAGCATAAGAACCGTTATTAGATGTGGATGAAGGCATGGTGGGATAGTTTGAAGAAGTAGTGGGATTTTGGGAGGTGATTGGAGAGAGCTTGCTAGCAATGATAGCTTCAAGGGGATCTATATAACGATCTTCATGATCAACAAGATTTTTTTTATCATCATCAATGGAGTTAGGATTCCCCTTGACTACTATTATTGGTCCTGTGAGAGGGGGATAAATATTCATGATGGATATAGATTAGAAGGAAAAAATAGATTATGGATAGAGAACTAAGATGTATTGGAAGCTTATATGGGGATTGGATGAAAGCTCAGATTGGGATTGGATGATGGGTCAATTGATGATGTATCAATTAATTTGATGATTGGATAAGGATTGGTTGATGGATCAATTGATGATGTATCAATTTGATGATTTAGATAAAGATTGGATTGGATCAATTGATGATGAATCAATTGGATGATTTGGATTTGGATTGATTTGATTGGATCAATTGATGATATATCAATTTGATGATTTGGATTTGGATTGATTTGATTGGATCAATTGATGATATATCAATTTGATGATTTGGATCAATTGATGATATATCAATTGGATGATTTGGATGAGGATTGATTTGATTGGAGGGGATCCTAAAACCTGATTTGGAAATCACCCTAAGTGACTTATAACGTTGGTTAATCGATTTGAGCTAGCTAAATCAATGATCACAGCACCGAATCCGCCTTGAGATGGAAGGGGATTGATTTGGGCCAATGATGTTGACTTACAACACAAATCCACCTCAAGATAGAAGCGGATTGATTAGGTTGAAGAAAAGGATTGATTATGTAGGATAATGATCAACTTAATGCCTTGGTCAATTCGGGAAATAACTCCTAAAACAAGGTTTAAGGGATTTTGTGTTGAGAGATGATGATGAATGCAAATGGAAGATGTGTTGTTGAAGATGTTTAGGTCTCACGATAAGATGGGTATCCCAAATGGTGGAATGATCAATGTGAATGCGGTAAATGGACGTTTTGGAAACGTTAAACGAGGGCTTGGAATGGCTAAATGAAGGTTTGGATTGGTCAAATGAGTGTTTAGGATGATCAAACGGTTAAACGAAGACTTTGGATGTTCAAATGGAGGTTTGGAATGGTCAAATGGATGAAACTGTTCATTCAGCGGAGCGTATCCGCACTTCTATAGTAAAACTATCAGAAACATTGGATCGCAGGGGAGTATCCGCACTTTTGCAGAAAAAATGCTAAAACAGGGGGGCAAATCCGCCCTTCTGCAGTGGAAAATGTTGAAACAAGGGGGCAAGTTCACCCCTTTGCAGTGGAAAATGCTAAAATAGGGGGGCAAGTTCACCCCTCTGCAGTGGAAAATGCTAAAACAAGGGGGCAAGTTCGCCCTTCTGCAATGGAAAATAGTAACTTGGTTTGGATGAGGGATTTTGGGAAGGACTTAAAATGATTCAATGACAGTTTGACTTATCAAAATTTACTGGTTCTTCACAGAAAGACACTTTGAACAAGCACAATCCTATGATTAGTGTTAAGGGGTATGGCCAATAAATGTCTTACTCGAAGCTGAACAAAGTTTCTAGAGAGTTCTTGATATACGCTCGGTATGTGAGGCACAAACCGTGAACACCAGTCCATCACAAGTGTGATTCGAGAACCCCAACGAGATACTGAAAGGCTCGAACCAACTCTTCATGTCTATCTAGGTATCACCCTAGCTTCAACGCTTCGCCAATTACGACGCAACTAGATTGGGGTACAACTTTGGTTCTCCCCCCTTTATATACCCCGCCGGTATGCGTGGTTGGGATCATCCCTTGGGGTGATAAAATCCCAAAGCAAGTCCCGCTAAGAAGAAGACACTAATCGTTTCCAACTACCCCCTTCGGATCCGCACAAAAGTGCAAAGGGAGAGGGTGAAAACGAATTAATGCCCCCTTAGGGTAGCACAAATAAAACAAACACAACAAGCAGCCAATATTACTTTCCCCTACTTATACTAAGTAAATAGATAAAGTAGTAAGGAAAGATTTCCAAAAAAATAGACTAAAACAAAGGTCCTGCAAGCAAATGTTAGTTGTTTTATCTTTTGCCCTTTGTGATTTGTAGCAAAATACTCAAGATATTAGAAAGAAATATGACTTCACTCACCAAAAAATAGGGTTAGAGGATTAGAGCACAAAACAACAAAAGAAAGAGATAAAAACGAAGCTAAAATGCCACTTTTTTACCTTCTCATACGTGTTGTTAAGGGCAAATCCGCCGCTCTGCGGAAAAAAGTTAGAAAACGCTAAGCTGGGAGGGCGTATTCACACTTCTGCAGAAAACACTTAGAAACGTCGGATCGTGCAGGCATATCTGCACTTCTGCAATAAAAAATGGCAGAAACATCAGATCGTGAGGGCGTATCCGCACTTCTGCAGAAAACAGTTAGCAGAAAACATTGGATCACTAGGACGTATCCGCACTTCTGCAGAAAATAGTTAGTAGAAAATATTGGATCACTGGGGTGTATCCACACTTTTGCAAAAAATAGTTAGCAAAAGACGTTGGATCACTGGGGCGTATTCGCACTTTTGCAGTAAAATAGTTAGCAAAAAATGTTGGATCACTGGGGCATATCCGCACTTCTACAGAAAACTAGTAGAAACGTCGAATTGTGAGGGTGTATCCACACTTCTATAGTAAAAACTGGCAGAAACGTCTGATTGTGAGGGCATATCTGCACTTTTGTAGTAAAAATTGGAAAAAACGTCGGATTGTGAGGGCGTATCCGCACTTCTGCAGTAAAAACTAGAAGAAACGTTGGATCATGAGGGTGTATCCGCATTTTTGCAGTAAAAACTGGCAGAAATGTTAGATCATGAGGGCGTATCCACCCCTTTGCAGTGCCTAGGAGGGCAAATCCGCCCCTCTGCGACTTGAACCTACAAACAAACTAAACAATAGAAAACATAAAAGAAAGAGACCCCTTTGTGGGTCCACCGGGTGTGCCAGAAATGTGATCCTAATAAAATGCTATGTCCTAATGTGAGATACTAGACAAAAACTAATAATACAACAAGAGGAAATAACAAGATAAAAGGGCACCTCAATGATTAGCCTAAGAAAAAGGATGACATGAAAGTTAGATAAAACAAATTGAATGTTGTTTGTTATACCTTCTATGTTGCTCTTTCCTTGGTTGGCCCTTGATTTTGAAGAGTTGTGTGCTCCTTGGATGATAAGCTATGTTGAATATGCAACATGATATGCAAAGTGGATGAAGATGTGATGATTATGAGATGAGAGTTCAAATGGAAAATTGACAAGAGTTTTGGTAGCAAAAGACTTGATTCTCCAAAATGAGGGAAATGAGGGGGTATTTATAGGATAATTGGAATTCTCTAGAGAATTCAACGGTTGAGATTGATCCAACAAGATCAAGACGAAGGGCTATGGTGATTTGAGGACTCACAAGCCCTCACATCTTGACATGTGGAATGTGAGATGTCTTAGGGTGGAATGAGGTGGAAAGGAGGTGGAAGAGAAGTACATGAGGTGGATGAAGGAAAAATACCTTTGAGGTACCTTGGGGGATGAGAAGATTTCTCAAAAAGGAACTTCTTGTCCCCAAATGAGGATGAAAAAAACATTTGAGAGATTTTAGAATTCCTCAAAAATCTCCATGGGAAAAGGGGAAGTGGTTGGAAGAATAAATGCAAATTAAAAATCTACATTCATTGGAGAGTTTATTGGGTAAAAGAAGGTCTCCAAAAAGCTGGAGATTTGTCACATGTGGGTGATGTGACAAGTCCAAGGTTCTATAAGTCCTTGGCACATGTAAAGTGACAAGTCAAGCCTTCTAGAATCTTGCATGGGGGATGGGGAAGACCTTGGAAAGACAAAAGTGAATTAAAAATTCACATGGGGAAGAGAGGAGCTTTGGAAAAATAAATGTGAATTAAAAATTCACATGGGAAAAAGAGTCTAGGCTAAAAATGGTAAGTGGGAAGGTTGACCAAAAAAGGTAAGCTAAATGTGGCTAATGATTCTGATTAAGGTTGTGCAAACACATGATTAGGATAATTAATGAGAGGTTAGAGGCAAGTGGGAGATTATGGAGGATGTCACACTTAATCAAGATTAAATGATGCTCATCTTAATCACAGATTAATTAATTTAATCTGGATTAAAAGAGGGTTATGGAGGATGTGACAAGGAGAGAGAAAAAGGAGAATTAAAAATTGATTTTAATCCAAATGGGTTAAAAGACTAAATTAAATAATTTTTCATATTTATTTAATATAGAAAAGAAAAGGGATAAGGTAAAGTATTTAATTTATTTAATTACATACTTTAGGAACCTTAGGCAGAAAATGAAATAATGATTAAATAAATTATTTAATCACTATTAATGAAATAGATGAATAGAGTAGACGATTTTGATCATATGGAAGTGATCAAATTTGGATGTCTACAATTTCAATCCGGGTCACTCTAATAAACAACCAAGAATTACTAAAGACATGGTTACAACTAATTGACTAGTTCATCAAATAAACCACCAATCTAATTAAGTCACAGAAAGAGGCACTAAATGTGGCCTTTCTCAGAGAAAGATGGAGGAGGAATAATTGGATTTATCATCACGAACATGTTATTTGCATCAAGATGTGGAGTTTCTCTTCTAGATTCTACTAATGTTGTTTCCATTTTAAGTGTTTAGAGAAGTATGTTGGATTTTGCAATTTTGGTGATAGGTTTTTATTAAAAATATCAGACATCCTTTTCACTATGAATTTATATGAACCTTTTATCTCTTAATAAAGACAAAAAATGGGACACGACTCTTCATATTGGTGGTTATGCCTCCAATTCTTCTATATTTAATGATGTTTGAGCAAGCACCAAACTTGTATCTTAGAAAAATAATAGAGGGATTGTTAAGTATTGGGTGAAAAGTTATATGGTATCATAAAAAAGGTGCATTTTTTTGAATGATAGTTGTATAATTTATATGGGCATCTTGACTTTGTAAAGTTTAAGTCTTTTTTATAATCATTATTGGAAGGAAGAACATAATAGTGTGAGGAGGGAATTCACTACCCTCAAGACAAATAAGTCTAAAAGAGCAAATAGCCCTCAATTACCTTAGGGATCAAAGCTCAAGTGACAAGATAAAGAATGAAGAGTATTTACACAACTTATTTGAATAAATGCCAAACTACTTATAACAAGAATAAGGAAATCACTTAATTATATATGACATAATAAGAATCTCTAATATACAAAAATGAAAAGTACAAAAGGTATAGTTTTTACCCCTAAGAGGACTAAGCTTCAGTCATGAACAACAATGCAACACAGGTACAATCTATGCCCTACAATGTCATCTCTGGTAAAACAAAGAATAAAACCCTTAAATTTTCAACGTCTAGCTTACCAAATCCGTACATTTGCACACATAACAAAGGGAAAAATGTTGGGCCTATTTTGGGGCTTGCCTCAGTCAAACCCCCATTTTGGTGTTTCCACCTCCATTGATAGAGCTAGATAGATAGAAAGAAATAGAAAAAAAGACATGAAATACAAAGATGTGTGATAGAAACAAACCCCACAAAGGAGAACCCTTATCATGACTATAAATACATGTAATAGAAACAAACCTCATAAAGGAGAACCCCATTATGAATAAAATAAATGAGATCAAATAGATAACATTAAATGACAAGACAAGAAGATAAGAGAGCAATACCAACAACCTATGGATCCGCTCTTGGCTTGATAGACATGATGAGCTTGTGCCCAAGAGAGCCTTGACTATTGCTTGAGAGAAATTTGATAGAGCTTCGCTATGGAAGCAAGAGAGAGCAAGAAAGAATGAAAATGAATGGAGTAGAATGAGAGAGAGAGAGCAGACAAGTTAGAGCAAGAGAGTGATAATGAATGAGAATGAGAGTGAAAATGGAGCTTTATGAGGCTACATGGGTGGGAGGAGCCATTACATCTATGTTTCTGCCACAATGACATGTGCCATA
This sequence comes from Sequoiadendron giganteum, assembly GCA_007115665.2. Taxonomy (NCBI): domain Eukaryota; kingdom Viridiplantae; phylum Streptophyta; class Pinopsida; order Cupressales; family Cupressaceae; genus Sequoiadendron; species Sequoiadendron giganteum. Next base: position 260,714,295 of record CM021100.1, on the reverse strand, counting down.
GGCAAAGGATGTGGAATATTCATGTTTAAATCTCTGAAAGTTTGTGGATGCTAGTGCATCATAGAGACGTCCACACGTTGTGCAAGTTTCCTAGTAAAAAAATTTCAAGAATGGGGTATCCAAGGTGTTAGTGCTTCATTGTTATCACCTATGAAGTTGAATCGTGAAATTTCAACTTATGGATTTTTGTCATAAATGTGGTGAGCTAGATGTGCAAGTGTGAAAATGCCATGGGGTGCAATTTTATGGCACTACATTTTTCCTCCATTTTAGTGAGTTGATTTTTGAGATAAATCAATTACACTAAAGTAGTTTAGAATACATAAACACTAAATTTAAAAATTTGAAATTTTATAGATTTTATGAAAAAGGATATTGTAGAGGTTGCAGAGGTCGAGCAAGCAGATACTGATGATGCCCCCAACATTTGAACTTGATGAGAAACTATAGTGCTTAACATGAAGTTTTGTTTTGTAAAACTCAAAATTGAGTTAGTTTTGAAATTAGAAGAAGCTACCACAACAAGAAGAATTCTTACGAAAATTTTGATGAATCAAAAGAAAAAAATGATGAAGAGGTGAATATATGCCCCATCCTATTTTTTCCCTCAGCTAGGTGGGTGAAAATAGGAAGATTATAAAGGACACTTTTTCTATGAAAAATGGGCAAAAAGTGGGCTTATATATGTCCAATGTGGGCCTAGGGAAGGTTATTTTGACTATTCATTGCAAGGAGTTTGTTGACTTTTCTAGAGAGTTGTTAGAAAAATGCCTCGCAAATGAGACTACCAACATTCAAAGATCAACCGGCTATGGACCAATGTGGCAAGGGGCAACCCATTAGATGAGGTATGAGAAAAATTTCTCCCTTGCTAGTTAGTGTTGCATATTTTTTAGCCTTTAAGTTTTTTGAGTAGTGTAGGCATCCAATCGGCACGACGATGTCCTATGGATGCATTGGCATCTCTCTAGCACATTAAGGACTATCGATCACACTGATGACCTATTTGTGCATTATCATTAGCCTGTTTGGCCTCAAACACTAGCATGCCATGCAAAATTCTATGTGGCATGTTAGGGATCATCGGTCGTAATGGTGCCCTATCTACATGATGTCCTTAGCTAGTTTAGCCTCAGAGACCAAAGTGCTACACAAAAGTATGTGAGGCATACTATAGTCTTAGAGACATAATTTTTTTTGATGGTGTAGAATAGAAAATGTTTGAGATGTAAACAAATTTGTAGACATCTAAATTTTACCTTTCGAATGTGGTCAAATTTATTCCCTACTTCATCTATTTCATATTCATACCCATATTAATTAAATAATTTCATTATTTGATTAATATTTATCCTTATTCGTAATGTCCCCTAAAGTATTTAATTGATTAATTAAATAATTTACCACCTTCTTCTCTAAATTAAACAAATAGACCAATTTATTTAATTTAGTCATTTGGTCCAAGATTTCCCACTGAAATTTCCTGACCCATGCTTGTGATGGGTTGGTGTTCATGTACATGCATCATGCACCCTCTTGGTGTTTAGAGGACTCTTGATATTGCTTGTATAGACCAGTTTAATACATGTGTTTTAGTCGTGACTTGGTGTAGTGCAGGGGATGCAAATCATACCCCGAAGTCACTCACCATGTACTCCCTTAGGTTGAGATAGAAATCTTTAGGTGAACTTCAATAGTTCTTAGGGAGAGAGAGGTGTTCTTGTGGCATCAATTGATGACCCTATGTCACTGGATCTCTACCTATCTGCCTTTCGAGAAAGAGTGCTCCACCTAAGTATCACAGAGTATTAATCCCTCAAGGTGGTGGGCCTACATCAAGTTTCTAAACCCTCTTGAATAATTTAGGAATATGCAATCTGATGTGTCTTCTTATGTGATACTAGTGCATATCTGAGTCTTGAGTCCATCTTTGGCCATGTCTATTATTCTTTAGTCCATCCTTTTTCATTGAGTCTTCCTATCATTCAAAGGTGCATCCTCTTTCTTCAGAGGTGAATACACTCTATTGATGAGTGAATCTGCTCCTTCAAGGTCGATTGTGTTCCTTAACTCAGTTTGGTCAGTTCAATTAGTCAATCCTGATAGGAGTATTTGCTTGTTGCAGAGGTAATTTCACTTTGTTGACAAGAAAACACGTCTTCCTTCTAGTCAAGTCCTCCATGGATAGGTGATTTCGCTTCCTATAGAGGTGAATTTGTCTTTCCTTATCTATCTCTATGTCATCATCCCTGATAGGAAAATTTGTTTCCTTTAGAGGTGAATCTACTTGTCTATGTCTGTAACATCATCTTCGATAAGTGAATTTTCTCCCTATAGAGGCAAATCTAGTTGCTCATATACATATCATCATCCCCGATGGGTGAACCTGCTTCTCTCAAAGGAGAATCTATTTTCCCATGTCCATAAACTTAACCTTAGATAGGCGAACCCACTTCTCTCAGAGGTGAATCTATTTCTCATGTCCTTACCCCTTATCCTTGTTGGCATATGGCTTTTAAGTGTTGTCATTGATGGAAACCTAAGTCATACATTCGGTCTACAATCTAGTTTTGGTCTCTACTAGCAGAACAAAGCAAAGAACCTGACATCTGGTCAAAGGCACAAATGTCAATTTGATTACCTCACTAGATTAGTATTTGAGTTATGGATCTCATAGAAAGGTTTTTTGATGTTTGGAATACCTTACTAAAGGAGTGCTTTGATGTGCATTCACTAGTACATGATCTAGGAGATCCGATACATTAATCTATTGGATATCTATGGTATAAATCTGACCCGTCAAGTATAGAAATTGTCGATGTATAAGGGGTTTTAATTAAATTTTCTTATGTTCGAAACATGTTTATTTTGGTCCTCTCTATGTCTTAACCGACTTTGGAGGATACACATAAATATTTAATTAAGGATATAGCCGAAAATTGAAAAGAACTTAATATTTTATGGAGTCAACTTATGAATGATTAAATCCTTGTTAGCGGATATATGAGATTGACAGTATCATTTTGAAGATGTGAATGGGTGTGGATGTGTGTGAACTTGTGTGTGGTGAGAAAATCAAAAGAGTAGTGGTGCGAATGTTGGATTTGTGATGCGAATTGCAAAGCATAGCAGGGTAGAGTAGAATCAGTCACTAGAATCAGAATTTGATCCATGAGCTCAACCGAAACTGTAATCTGGCATAAGTAGATGCTACTAACTTAGTTCAACCTTTAGATGATTTTTATCTGAACTTTTGTAAGGAAGTGAGCCTTCCCTTTTGAGAAGTGTGCTCTAGGCAATGTGCCTAAATGCAAGTGCATTCTCTTTTGTAAACATTTATATTTGAGTACTCAAATTGTGGATTAACCTGCACCATGTTTTTTCCCCTAACAAGGTTTCCATGCAAAAATCCTTGTGTTATGGTGTTGTGAATGATTACTTTGAATGCTTGCATCTTTTCTTTAATGTAATGTTGAAATGGTTTCAAGTTTCATATTTATAAAGTTTAAATTTGTAGAACATTGATTCACCCCCCCTCTCAGCGTTCCTTTGAGTCCAACAATTGGTACCATAGCCTAGTTCCTCTAAGGGATTTTAGTAGCTTGAGGTGGATCTTGGAATGTAATGCACTCTGATGGTCTTCAACAGTAGCTTCTGGTGGCACTTGATGACCTTGATCATTCTAAAGCAGAAGTTAGGGAATTGAGAGAAAATATTAATGATGTAGAGAAATTCATTTAGACATTGAGGGATCATATTGTTAAATCTAGGGAGAAGAGAAAGGATATTTGTGATCAGATACAAGAGAAGGAGAATGAAAATATGGATGATGCTCACCTAAATCAAACCTTGAAGAAAATAACTAAAGAATGTGAAAAGCTTGCCGGAGACAATGCAAACATAAAACATGAAATGGAATCTATGATGATGAAGATGACTAAAGAGATTGAAGAAAGGAAGAAAAATGAGGAAAACCTTGCTCAGGCCCTAAAAGAGAAATTTGATGAATACAAAAGAATAAATGGAGAATTCACTCAGTTGGAAAGTGAATTACAAAGATCTAGAAATAATGAAGAACTTGGTAAGTAGATTGCTACTCTTAGGAATGATCTTATCATTGCAAATGAATACAAAGAAAAGTTTAAGATCAACTCAGTGAAGCTTGATAAGTTGAATCAAGGACAAAAGGGTGAAAATGATAAGAGAGGTCTTGTATATGAAAAAGGAGAAAGTTCCAGATCAGGACAAAAGAATTTTAGACAAGGCAACCAGATGAATAAAAGTGGAAGGTATCTAGTAAGACAACCTAATGCTCAAAATTTTAATGGATACTATTTTACTTGTAACCAATTTGGCCATATGGTTGCTCAGTGTAGAAATAATATGAAGTCAAGAAATACATCATTCTCTAGTTAGAGTTTCAATTGCAAAAAGTTTGGTAAAAAATCAATTGAATGTAGAAATGTGTCAAGTTACTCTGTTAATAGAAGGAATGTCAAATGCTATACATGTGGTAAATTTGGGCATATTTCTAATCAATGCAGATCAAGAAGAAACCATTGGAATGATTGGTCAGGACAAGGAAGTATTGTGTGCTACAATTGCAATAAATATGGTCACATTGCAAAATTCTATAGAAACAAAAATGTAAATAGAAGAAGTCTAGTATACAGAGGTAGAAATATACAAAAAGATGATAAAGGGAAAGGAAAAGTGACTATAGATGAGATCAAAGATTAGATGAAGAAGACATGGGTAAGGAAGAATGAATCTGATATTGGAAATGGTACTACACAAGAACTTGCTTCTGGTAACTCATCTAGTAATTGATCTTAGGACACTGGCCTAGGGGGAGTTGTCCAAGAAAATACTTCCTCCCCTATTCGTAGCTAGTACCAGAACGTGAAGAATGATAAAAAAAATGTGTATCAATAATGTGCAAAAGTTTTGGTGAACATTCGCAAGAGAACTTAGAGAATTCATAGGTCCACTAAAGAATTTTTTCTCTCACTATCTGAGAAAACAAAGTATCCAAAAATTTAGGGCAAACACATTTATTGCAAGTGTGCGAGCTATAAAAGACAAGTTGTAACTTTCATTTGTCACTTTGCATCGAAGAAAAGGAGGAGAGCACCTGGTAGCAGAATTTTGAAGAAAATAAGCTAATCTATCGGCGAAACTTGAAATCCATCAAGTATTTCAATTGTTTTTGAAATCTTCATATAATTTGGTGTGTGCTTGTAAACCCTAAGTACGAAAATAAAAATGGAACAAATCAAAAGGACGATTATTCTAGATGAATATAACAATGCAAAGATTAGGTCTATGAGAAATTTGTTGTTGCCTGATGAATTAAAGCAATTAAATGAAGCAAAGCACAAAGATTTGGATATTTGGAATGAGTTTTCCCATTTCAAGAATGCAAAATTCGTGAAATTCATCTTGAGTAGATTGCACAATGACACTTTGATTATGGACAAACCCTACATTATTTCGAAGCAGGCAATCAAAAGTTTGACTGGATTATGCAAAGTTGAAGAAATACCAAGGAATAAATCCATCTGGAACAAAGAAGTTGAAACCCTAACCAGAGTAATTGGAGATCAGAGAGCATTGATAATCGTGATGATCAAAAATCCTATTACAAAGTACATTGTGCATGTGATAACATATAAAATATTTTACAAAAATTGAGAAGGAGCAACATCAATTGGCGCAATCTACATTTCTCATAAAATGATAGTTGAAGTTTAGGACTTTGACCTATGCGAACTGATAAAGGATCGGTTAATGGAGGATGTGTAGTTAACTAAAGAGGCAGGTTACCCTTTCAGGTTTGGTACATCAGTTATATGTTTAGTGATGTACTTCTTGAATTTTTTACCTAAGATCAACAATGTGATGTGGAAAACAAATGAACTGGTATGTAAGAAAATCTATACATATTTCAAGAATTTAGCTAATTGTGATGAAGAATTTGAAAATTTTATCAAGAATTTGCTAAGAATGTTTGGTTCAGCAAGTTTTTATCTTCCGACAAGAACACTTGAAGTTGGCTCCTCTTCTAATAGCATGAAGAAAAAGAAAAAAAGGGAAATAGAAAATATTGAGTACAACGCTCTAGAACCCAAGATTCCCAAAATAGAAGAAAAAGAAAAAGAGTAGGAAATTGTAGATATATTGGATGAAGAATCCAATGATGAAAATGAGGACCCACAGAAAAATGAATTGAAAAAGGAAATGTCAGAGGCTAGTGAGGAAAATGATGACCTAACCAAGGAGAAGCTACAACAGCTTATTCAAGAAGAAGGTGGAATGCAAAAAATAGTTAAGTTATGGTCTTTTAGACCATCATATGATCAGGACATGATTTTGAGTATGCTAAATGCTCATGTTGAGCAATGCAGATCAAATTGGAAATTTTGCAGAACATTCTACCTGATGAAATGATTGAATGCAATAAAGAAACATTGAACTTTGAGGGTCAAGAGAAATAAGAAGGTGAATTTATCTCTCACTTGAAGGAGAAATTCAGGCTATCACTCACCAAACTGAAGAAGAAAATGAATGAGTTGAGACAATGCATCAATGCAGGCAATAACATGTACAACTATTGCATCCATTAGCCTCATGCAGTTGGAAAATACAAAGAGAAACTAGAACAAATTGAAATGGAGTTGAATGGTTTTGGGAAAAACTTTTATATGTTTCAGGACCTAGAAGGTACAATCAGGAAAAAGATTTAGGATCTACAATCTGAACACACAAACGTTCAATTGTCAAATAACACACTTGTGGATACCTTCTGGAAGGTGAAGTACTTAACCAGATGCAAATTGGATTAGATGGTTGAGATTCTAAGGAAAGGAGAAAAACTAGAGGAAGCAATCACCATTCCAAAACCCCTCATTGAAATTATCAACATGACATCCAAGAACAACAGTTTGATCATAATCATTGGGATCACAATAGATTCTTGGAAGAAATTCCTTCCGGAAATGAAGGAGAAACATAAGATAATTTTCTAACTCTTTTCTTTCAAAGTTTTAATCAGTTTTGAAGTTTTAGAGATTTTGAGCACATGTTTTGTCACTTTTTGTCACTCTTGGAATATGGTTTTTATGCTTTGTCATTGATGTCAAAGGGGGAGAGAGTGCAGTGAAAAATGCCTTATAAATCTAAGGGGGAGTTATTTTTTGTAAACTCTTTTTGAAGCATAAGGGCGAGTAGTAAAAGTTTGGCAACATACTAATGATTCTGACACTTATTCATTTTTCACTAAGTGTTTCCATCAATTCCAAAGGGGGAGATTTTTGGAATATGGCTTGTAAGTGTTGCCATTTATGGAAACCTAAGTCATACATCTGGTCTACAGTCTAGTTTTGGTCTCTACTGACAGAATAGAGTAGAGAACAGGGCATCCGGTCAAAGACATAAATGTTGATCTGATTACCTCACTAGAATAGTATTTTGAGTTTTGGATCTCATAGAAAGGTTTTTTGATGTTTTGAATACCTTACTAAAGGATTGTTTTGATGCGCATTCATTGGTACGTGATCTAGGAGATCAAGTACATTAATCTATTGGATATATGTGGTAAAAAGTTGACCCGCCAAGTATAGCAATTGCAGATGTATAAGGGGTTATTAATTAAATCTTATTATGTTTGAAACATGTTTATTTTGGCCCTCTCTATGTCTTAACCGACTTTGGAGGATATGCATAAAGATTTATTAAGGATCTAGCCGATAGTTGAAAAGAACTTAATATTTTATGGAGTCGACTTATGAATGATTAAATCCTTCTTAGCGAATATACATATGATATCGGTAGTATCATTTTGAAGATGTAAATGGGTGTGGATGTGTGTTAGTGTGTCTGTGGTGTGAAAATCAAAAGAGTAGTGGTGCGAATGTTGGATTTGTGATGCAAATTATAGAGCAGAGAAGAGTAGAGCAGGGCAAAGTAGAATCAGTCAACAGAATCATAATATTATCCATGAGCTCAAACAAACTATAATTTGGCATAAGTAGATGCTACTAACTTAGCTCAACCTTTAGATGGTTTTAATTTGAACTTTTGTAAGGAAGTGAGCCTTCCCTTTTGAGCAGTGTGCCTGAATGCAAGTGCATTCTCTTTTGTAAACATTTATATTCGAGTACTCAAATTGTGGATTAACCTCCACCGTGGTTTTCCCCTAATATGGTTTCCACACAAAAATCCTTGTGTTATGGTGTTGTGAATGATTACTTTGAATGCTTGCATCTTTTCTTTAATGTAATTTTGAAATGATTTCAAGTTTCAAATTTATAGAACACTGATTCACCCCCCCCCCCCTCTCAGTGTTCCTTTGAGTCCAACAATACTTAGATAGTCAAACCCATGTATCTCATAGGAAAATCCATTGTTATTCCGTACAACTAGTCAACCTTGATAGGAGATACTATGCAGTGCCTGGGTGAATGCGTTGCCCATGTTTGTACATCATCTATTCATTCCCATATAAGTGCACCTATGACCCTCGATAGGTGATTGTGCTATGTGTAAGGGTGAATCTGTACATAGGAAATCATGCTACCTATAGAGGCAAATCTTCTTCTCATAAAAAGTCCAAAGATTAAACCCATTTAACCATTAAAAACTTATGTTGTTCCAAGTCTAGTCCTGCAATCAAAACATTTTTATCATCATCCAATCTCCTGTAGTTGTCATTTTTATCCATTCAATTTCTCCAAAAGTCATTAAGTCATTCGTTTGAGAGCATAACTTTGTCCTAAAACATCCTTAATCATCATATCAATCATCAAATATCCAATCCAAATCCCCTTGACATCTATTTAAGAGCTATATATCCAATTTTATCAATCAAATCAATCCTTATTATCGTCATCCTTCCCACTCATTTAGGAACATAATTCATCCCGAGTTGGTAATAACTTTCAACCTCATCAATTTTCTTCAATCTAGAGGAAGATTTGTGGCATAATCATCCCTCGTGTAATTGCATCCAATCGAATCATCACCATAATCATCACTATCATTTAGATTGTTTGAGATCGTAAGGCTACCTTAAATAAAAATCACATCCAAACATCATCCAATCAAGCTCTCATGTAACATGCCCATTTGTTCTACACAGTAACTTTCCTAAGTTTTAACCTCAAGTAAATAGATCAAAAATCAGCCAAAATGAGCAATAATTTTTTTCTTTTCAAATGTATAAAGATAACATGCACATTTGAAATAAATATTTTTCCAAAATTTCTATTGCATTATATCAAAGTATTACAACTTTCCAAAGTAATGATTACATAATACATGATAACATGATATCATATCTCTTTTACAATCTTCCCATAGATACGGATACAAAATACACAATCATGGCTCCACAAAGCTTACTGGCAATAGATATGAATAGTCTTGGAAAATCCCCATCCAAATCTTGGTCACCTATTGATGAGGAGAAGTATCACTCAAGAAATGTTTTTCCAACCTTGGACTAACTATTGTTCCCTGCACATCTACCAAACTGATAGATGACCCTACCCTTCAATGAAGAGATTGGTTTGGTAACCTCATGATAAAAAATGACCTTTTATGAGCTTTGTGTTGTGTCCTACATATCTAGATATATCACTAGTACACAAACAATAATATATGACTAAATAAACTACTAAAAATTGTATATAAATGACTAACTTTAGTCACATGACTATTAGTGGTTTATTTGTAGTCATTTATAACACCAATAAATTTATGACTAAACTATGTTAGTCATTTATTTAGTTATTGATTTGGTCATTGATTTGATCATTGATTTAGTCATTAATTTAGTCGTTAATTTAATCATTTATTTAGTCATATATTTAGTCATTAATTTTAGTCACGTGACTATTTTAGTGATTTATTTGTAGTCATTTATAACACCACCAAATTTATGACTAAACTATTTTAGTCATTTATTTAGTCATGGTAGTGATTTGTTTAGTCATTAATTTAGTCATTGATTGTTGCTAACTAATCATTTATTTAGTCATGGTAGTCATTTATTTAGTCATATATTTAGTCATATATTCAATCATTAATTTAGTCATTACTTTAGTCATATATTTAGTCATTGCAAATCAAATCTAACTTAATTAATCCTCACAAATTTATACATATAAACTTCAAGTATCATAGATATTCAAATGTTAAAAATCACCATGAAATGAAGATTAAAATGCTTGAACAAATATGATTGATCGGACACAAACACAAACATATTACAAATCAAGAGAAGTCACAACACAATATTTATGAGTGGAGAAAAAACCACTCTGAAAATTTAATTCATTAAGCCTCATTGGCAAATCAAAATCTCATTGGTTACATTCAATGTCTCAATGACACTGTACAACTTATAGACACTATATAAACATAATACTACTATTTTCAAATACTTATACTATTTTTCCCTTCCTTAACTGCAGTCCTTTTGGAAGGGCGGCGACCTCCTATAGGGCCTTGACCCATTTAATCCCCTTGCAAATCCACAACTTTTTCACTGCCATTTGTTTTGGCTCCTCCAAACTCTTCCTCGTTGGTATTCACCTTTCACTTCTTCAATTTGTAGTTGCAGCCTGAAAATAAGGTTTCAAAATTTGCACATCAAAAACTTAGAAAAGTCAAATACAAGAGAAAATATGTCATTATTTCTCTACATGGTGTTGTTTTATTAAGATAGCATGTTATTGAATAATTGATCTAATAGTTGATTTCTATATGAATGCAAGTATTCTTGTATATTCCACACCTTGTAAATTTTCCAAAGGTTATAAATAAAGGGAAACCTCCCCTAATGATTTTAACAAAAAGTATAGGATGTTGCACTTACATGAAGTATGTCCATTGGGAAAGCTTTTGCGACCTTCCCTTATGACATGTTCATTTCCATGACACTTAACCGTCCCTATAATGTTATCAAATTTTTGGAACAACCTCATACCACTTAGAAGGCTAATTTGAATCATCAATGATAAAATAATAATAACAATAATAAAGAGCTTGCAACCAAAATGATCATTAATCGGGAAGAGAAAAAAAGCTAAGACTAAAGTTTAGTATTATAGATTGATAAGTTGTTCTCAACTGATATGCCATCTAGAAAACACTGCCAAAAAAAGTTAGGGTGAGGTTGTTCAACTGCATCTTTCAGAACAATAGTTACAAGTATTGAGAACAAAAGCCCTATCATAGACTTAGATCAAGAATTTCAATTTATCAATAACTATCCTAAATCAACTCAAATAGAAAACCATTTATACAAAGATAGAATGCAAAGAAAATAAGAATGTTACCTACAATAGCATGGTGTAACTCATTAATATTTTTGTGAAAAAAATAGAAGATACAAATTTCAATGGATGGTACAACTACTGCAAGTATCTGATAACAATTAACACCCTTCTTGAGCACTTGACCTATTTGTAACCTTAATTGATATTCCTATACCAAAAGAAAAAACTCATATAACACTTTGGCATGGCCATATAAGAACAAAAAAAAAAAAAATATCATAACTCTACATCTTCTCTTTCATGCCCACCATGTTACAGTTTCTCTATTTTTTTTAGTTTTTGCCTAAACATCTAGATACTAAAAAGTAAAAAACAACCCTTTAAAAGAAAATACAACAAACATTCAAGTGGTTGACCTTTGTACCCATTCTGGCTATATTGAGGACACCCTAAACATTATTACTAAGATGATAGTTAAATCTATGGTACATGTGGATCATATATGAATATAGGTTGATTATTTCCAGCAAAACTACTTTTTTAGTTGGATCTTAAAAATGCTACAAATTATGTTCTTCTCTAAAACATTTGTATCAAAAATATTAAAAAAAATTTGCACACATATAGGCTAATTGAACCTCTTTGTTTGGGTTGTCCCCTGGGTGGGCCCTAAATAAGTTATGCATCAACAAGACTTCACAATAGGTCTCAAGTTGAATTTCAACGTTACAACAGTTTGTGCTAAGATTAATCACAAGGTGCAAGGTGGTAGCAAGGCATGGTTACTTAAGGAATGAAACCATTGTGTTTGCAGGGTAAGTGCATTACAACTGGGTAGGCTGAAATGCTACAAAATAGTTCAAAAACTACATTAGGTCGCTAAAATATGTGGAGCTATAGATGGTGAGGTAGGTTGCAAAGCCAAAAATCTAGCACACGATTGCACAATGTAGACATGTTGAGGCTATGGTGAGAAGCTTGCACATTATAGGTCTTGACTTGATCAAATTTCCATTACATGTTTTTATTGTATGTTAATGAATAGGTGCACAATAAGTCTGAGATACCACCTTCCTATATTGGTGGGTCCCTAAACAAACATAATTTAGCTATCCTACAGATTTCAGGGTATTTCAAAGAATTTTCATATGCAACAACATGATTGCATTCTGGCATCATCAAAGTTGACTATTCCAAATCAAACGTGAGCAACTTGGGTTCAAAAAAAAAATTGCAGAAAGTCATTGACTAGTAAAGTTCATGTGTGTAGTGAATAGTATGCAAGTGCAAATTTTTGTAGTTGTGGAAAAAAAACAACTGTGAGGTGAGATCATGTTTTCTTGGACATCTTCAAACTTCTTCAACAATCAACTATTCCATATCTGCAAGGAATGAGATCATTGATCAAGATATGTGCCAGTGCCTTGAATCCAAACATCCTTGTTTATGTCATGAGAATACTAACTACCATGTCCCACATTTCACATTGATGGACAAGGAAAACCTCATAAAAGTTATCTTTGAGTGAGTGAAGAACCAACCTTGTACAAAATAGGTTTTCTTGTATCTCATTGTTACAAAAAAAATCAAGTTTTTTCACTTATATAATGTAGAATGAAAATTTGTGAGATAAAATTGTGCCAAAATATATTGGAATATAATTTTAATTTAAGAATTTATAAATAAAACTACATTGTACTATAGCTAATGTGCAAATGATTAATTTAATATCACAAGGCATAGAGATTGATATCAAGATCAAACAAGCCGAATAACCAAATGAATGAATTTCTAGTAAAATAGAATACTATTGCAAAATTAGGACCTACAAAATAGACTATGTTATCTACAATAAACAAACGTGGACAATACAGAAATGGTTTACAAATGCCATTCCAAAAAATAGAAAATGATATTTATTGAAGCTCCTCAAAATTAGTTACTAATGAAGGTTGTGAGAAATGAAAAAGCATAATGAATACTTATCCTTTGATGCTACTGTACAAGTATTATCAAAAAATTCTTATATATTTTTTATAGTGCAATTCCACAATAGAATAACTTCTACAAAAGTTAGTAAAGAGATTGATGAAAGATAGATGAATTAAAATGATACCTGGATGTAGTTGGATTGAAGGTCATAAATTGGTACATGTTTTTTGTGTAGGAGATAGATCACATCCACAAACATGGAAAAGTTATGCAAAGTAGGAGAAATTGGATTGGCAAATGAAGGCAACGGGGTATAAAGAATCATTTATCTGCCACCATAGTGAAAATTTAGCAATTGCATTTGGTTTGTTAAACATGGTCCCTAGTACACCTATTAGAGTTTTTAAGAACCTTCAAGTATGTTTTGATTTCCACACTGCATCTCAAAGGAAAAATTCAATACTTGGAGGGCTCAATTATCATGATGCCAACACCTCATTCACTATAGGACATTCCTTTGGATCAAATTTTCTATAGAACAGGGATCAATATATGGAAGGCTACAATATGATTCCAATGGAGAAGGAATAATATTAGCAGGTCACAGTGAGCTGCAATATTATTTGTCCCTTATGAATCTGCAATTACCAATTGAGAGCCGGTTTATCTCAAAATTAGCAAATCATTTAAATGCAAAAAATGTCCTAGGTATAGTTAAATATGCAAGGGAGGCATGCACATGGTTGGGATACACTTATCTTTACATCTGCATTCTATGAAACCTATTTCTATATGTTCTATCTGTTGATTCTTTACAGAAAGACAATACCTTAGAAGAGAGAAGGGCAAACTTGGTAAGGATAACTGTGATTTTCAATTTAGTACATAGTAATTTTACTATGGTATTGTTAGACAAGTATGACCCTTGCATTTTACTTTAATGGTACTTGTTAGTGCTTCTGATAATTGAACTATTTATGTTAATAGATACATTCAACTGCAACTATCTTGGACAAAATTAATTTGGTGAAATATGATTGGAAAATTGGATATTTCCAGGTTAATGATCTAGAACATATAATGCCCTACAAAAGGGGGCCTAATATTTTTTTTTAAAAGCGAGAAAAACTAACATTAAGGCATCATTAGAACACTACGAAGGACAATCACAAGATAGATTAACTATGATCTGAGTTCCAAACTAGCATTATATACTTTCTTTTAAACAACAAAGGAGATATGTGTTAATAACAATTAATGAATGAGGAACACAAAACAACAAATTAAAAAGAAAATTAAGGAGGAACATTTACATAATGTTGTGTAAGGATAGGAATAAGAATTGTTTCTCTGTAATCATAGTAAAAAGGTGGCATTGACATTTGGTTTATTGAACATGCCCCCATGGAGCAGCTATTAGAGTTGTTATCAACCTATGAGTAGGTGTTGATTGCCACACTGCAATAAACTTAATTCCAAGATTATTGCAAGATGAATTATAGGAAGCACTCACACCAAATATTTGGGGGTACAATGATACCCCTTTATTCCATATATAAAACTTCCATAGCATCAATGCTTACACACATAGATAGAGCTTAGGCATAGCTTTCATATAGTCATGATAGCCTAATAAGAGACTTGTGTTTCATTTCTACTAAGAGGCTATGAACATGCACCAAAGCATAATGGTAGGGGAATTTTTGTTAGATGTTATAGTTGGATATGCTATGGTAGACGTATATGAAATATGTGGAATCATAGACAAAACACCTGAATTGTTTGATAAAATGCCTCAAAGAGATGTCATCTCATGGAATGAAATGATTGATTGCAGAAAGTGCACAAAATGGATTTTGCAAGGAACCTCTCAAAATATTTGAATTAATGAAGCACTTTGGAACACATCCTAACATTCTATTTTCAATGGAATCAGGGAGGTTATTTAAAATTTTACACCCTTCTATGTTCAAGTGTTGCAGTTGTGATAGGTTTCCAATGAATCAAGGAGGCTATTTAAATCTATACACCCTACCATGTTCAAGTGTTGCAGTTGTGATAGGTTGCCAATGGAATCAGGGAGCTTATTTAAACATCCACAACTTTCTATATTCAAGTGTTGCAACTGTGATAGGTTGCTAATGGAATCAATGAGGTTATTTAATCAGGGAGCTTATTTAAATGCCACACCTTTCTATGTTCAAGTGTTGTGTTGCAATTGTGACAAGTCGCTAATGAAATCAAGGAGGTTATTTAAACTATGAAAATATTTTATTTTAAGTGTTGCAGTTGTGATAGATTGTCAATAGAATCAAGGATGTTATTTAAACCTTTAAAATTTCCTATTATATTCAAGTGTTGCAGCTATGAGAGGTTATTTAAACCTCTACAACTTTCTATTTTCAAGTGTTGTAGATGTGACATGTTGCCAATGGAATTAGGAAGGTTATTTAAACCTCTACAGTCTTCTATGTTCAAGTGTTGCCGTTGTGATAGGTTGCCAATAGAATTAGGGGGGTTATTTAAACTTTTACTCATTTATATGTTCAAGTGCTACAACTGTGATAGGCCAATGGAATGACAGAGTTTATTTAAATATATACACCCTACCATGTTCAAGTGTTGTAGTTGTGATAGGTTGCCAATGGAATCAAGAAGGTTATTTAAACGTTCACACCCTTCTATGTTCAAGGTTGTAGTTGTGACAGGTTGCCAATGGAATCAAGGAGGTTATTTAAACCATGACAATATTTTAGTTTCAAATGCTGCAACTACAATAGATTGTCAATGGAATCAAGGAGGTTATTTAAACCTCTGAAACTTCCTATTATGTTCAAGTTCTACATTTGTTTAATTAAAGATGCATCAAGTTCAGTTATGATCTCATTAATACATTGATAAAGATGCAATTTAGTGATGATCAAGCTACATTGACAAAGATGCAATTGAGTGCTAATCAATCTACCTTGTCAATGATATTATGAAGAGGTCATAAGACATGAGTAATCAAGGATACAGTCATAGTAGCTACCATATGCATCGCATGACCATACCATGAAGAATAAAACAGTAAGAATGCCCATTCATGAATTGCAAGTAAAGGTATTGAACATACATTTTGTTTTGTATCTAAGATAAGCATCATTATTTTCATGTGTTTTCTTTTCAAATTTTCAAATAGGATCTTGCATTTTCAATGAGTAAGAACACTTGTTTGAAGATAAATAAGCATGTTATGAGTGAATGGATCCAACTAGCAATATTTCCAAAACTGATTCATTTTGCATGAGAACGAAAGAAATCACCTTAAGCATGATGATTATCAAAGAATAGAGCTTTCATAATTCTAAGGAATTTACAAAATGGGAAAGAGATGAGTTTCCAAGAAGTATATCTATACCGTGCATGGCATCAAATCATGTAGAAAATCATTTTTCTCATGGAGTTTTGTTTTAAATATAGTGAATACCAAAAACATGAAGTGGTATCTATGTTTTGGAGGTCGTGGCTAGAAGTAATTATTTTCTTCATGAAGTGAAGAGACCCACTTTGGGTTTTGTTTTGAAATGCAGAATACATAAAATAGTGAAGTATTTTCTTCCATGATGTGCAAAATGATATTTTTTTGAGGAAATGCAAGAACCCATTTGGGGTTTTTTCATAACTTTAAATATAGAGAAAAAGCAACAAAAGTATATCAAAACCCTAGCCACTTCTTCATGGCCACGACCCAAGAATATTTTCTTTCAAAGTATATCAAAAACCCATCTAGAGTTCTTTAATTCAAATTCAAATACAGAGAGAAAAGATAAACTTGTTTCATTTTGACAATGGTTAGGCTCAAAATGAGCTCCATTTTCTAAAAAACCAGAAGATGGGGTCAACTTAGAGCTTATCTAAGCTATATTTTGCTCATTTTCTTTGAATATGCAAACATTTTTGCCAGATTTCTTCCATTATTAGCTTCAAAGGATCACAATTATGGTGACTGTGAGCATAATGAATAACCAAAAAAGATAAAGCAATAAAAAAATGATCAAAAATATGCTTATGATTGTGGCCTTGATCCATGAAATGGCTTGCAAATGTGAAAAAAGCCAATTTTTGTTCAAAAAACACAATTACCCCTTTGTTTCTAGCGAAAATCACACAAAATTTTCAAGAATCGGTCAAGGATGACCATCTATAGTGCTACACCCGAAACCCCATGGCGACAACATTACCTCCAAAATGCTCGATGTAGAAATGGGGTGTTTTTTCTTTTTCCCATTGTTTTGAGTTTAGGGTTGGAAACCCTATGGAGGCCGACCAAGGTATTTTTTGGGGTTATCCTTTCAGAAATGTGATAGCTTATTTTTTGGATAGCTAACAATTATATAATATTATAATATTATATTATATATTTTATAATATTATAATATATTATATTATATATATTATAATATTATAATATATTATATTATAAATATTATTAATATAATATAATATAATATAATTGTTAGCAATTAGATATGCACACCATCAGATTTGCAGAAAATGTTGACTATCTATTGCAACATTGAAACTCTTTCCAGAAATGGGTGGTCTATAAGGATAGAGAATCTCCAGAGTGAGCTGGTTCTCCATATAATGATCCTATCCTAAAATATTTTGGGAAAAGAGAGAGAAAAATAGAACTTAAAAATTATGACTTTGCAGTGACTTTTTAATATTGAATAATGAAAATTGACTGTTTTGGACTTTCCTCACAAACAGTGCTCAGAAAAACTAACAATGATATCACAACCTCTCACAAAAAAAATTTACATAAGTACTTTACATGAAGGTTTATCCAAAACACAACATGCAACCTGTATTTTTGCACTTTCCTGCATCAAACTATAGCCTAGGACATAACAAGGATCTCAAACTGAAAATCACAAGTATAACATCAACTGAACTGTAAATGGCCACAAAATATGATAGGTAGGAATGTTGTTCTTCTATTCACTGTAGGAGTATGCCAAAATAATCTCTTTGAGTACAAAAACAGTTTTCAACTCAAAAATGTGTAAGAGCCAAAATAGACTGAACCCCCTAAACCCTAAAATCTCTAGATATATGTTTCAAACCCTAATCCGAGCTCTTGAAAAAAGCTCAAGGAAAAGGTTCCAAAAACAATGCAACAAGTTGGCACAAAAGTGGAAAGTCAGACTTTTTGCATGCATCAACTATCAAGCCTCCAAAAAAAGAAAAAAACTGCTTTTAAAGCAAGAAAACAACCTTATTTCTCCAACTAACAATCCAATTTCGACCAACGAGAAAGTCAACCTTAACTGCTAAAAATAGCAAGAAAACAAAGCAATTTATAAAGCATTTCTTTGCTTCTTCTTTACAAGATGCAGTTTTTCTATTATTCCATTTACAAATACAGATTTTATAAAGAAAACTCCTGCATGTAACTCCTTATATTTCCTTTACAAGCTTTGATTTTTTCCACAAAAAATCATAAAAATAGTTTCTTTAAAAATTAAATTGTTTTCTCCAAAAACAATTAAAAAATGAATATTAATCAAGGTCCTAACCCTAATCCTAAGGCATATTACAATTATTAATTTCTAGGAAAACAAATGCCTTAAGATATAAATAAACCCCTAAATTATTAACAATCAAAACTATGAAATCTTGTAAATCCTTCAAAAGGCTCAACCTAAGGCATTAGTCATGACCACAAAATTATTTACCTAAGTTTGTATCCTCCAAACTACCCAATCTTCTCTATGAGTCGAATTAGGGCAACTTAGAACAAAAGAAAGCAAACCCTAAATCTCCTCACATTTTGCACTTTCAACTTTTGAAGAGTTTCTGCCTGGGAGAAGCGCCACCATGCATGAGTTGAACTTCTGCAGCTTGAAATTCCTTGACTGCAAACTTCTCCATCATTCTGGTCGACCTTCATATGAGACTACATGGTAAGTTGGTCTTTCTTGTATTCAATGACTTCTTCATTGTTTTGAATTTAAGAAAAAATGTCGTAAGGTCGTAACCTCTCCTCCATTCTTCTCTGATTTTCTTTGTACCTTTTCACTGTGCTTACCTTATTATTGACTTGGGTGCCATGAGAGGTCTCAAACTTAGCTTTATGGGCTCCAATGAGTTGGGTGCGGCCTGTGGTTTTTCTAGACAGCAAACACAAGGTAATTCCTCCATTCTTTCTCCCTCAAACTAAATCTCAAGAGCTTATTTTTGCAAAAAATGGTTGTTATTTCTTAGATAAACACAGGTCCATTGACTGGCCACACCATGTTCTTGTGTTGGCTTACTTGCTTGTAAAATTTATGTGCATTCTCTCCTTGACAGGCCGCGACATGTGTAGCTGATTGATGGCATTTTATATGGAGAAACTCGTACTCTTTAAATTTTCATGACTCTACTCTCCCATGCAAAATTCGAAAGACTTCTTCTCGTTTCCTATAACTTGCAGTTTGTCATATAGGTTGCGCCATATTCTTGTGTTTTACTATGATTTCTATTGTTCTCCATTTTGTATAGAAATCCCACTTGGGTATTCTGGAAAATGCTTTGTTTTGACCTGTTCACAAAACCCCCATTTGGGTGACCGCAAAATGATAGTAAATCTACACCTCTGTTGAAAACCCCATGTGGGTATCCCTGTATTTGAGTAAAATTCATTTTCGAGAAAACAACTGTATGTGGCCTTCTTGAAAACTTGAAAATAAATTCCTCCATTTCTGTGTTTTGTGTCAAAACCCCAAACAAGAAAGAATTGTTTTGAAAGAAATGGTTAAAATCTGAATATGGGTATTTGCTACTTGTGAAGAAAATGCATTTCTTATTGAAACCCCAATGTGGGTATTTCTGTTTGTGAAGAAAACTATGTTTTAAACTGCATTTTTCATTGTATTTGAACTCGGACATGAGAACACTGTATAAACCCATGCTTTCTGAAAAAACCCCACCTGGGTGTATAGCATTTTGAGCACAATAACTTGTTGTTTCATAAATAAAAATATGTGGGTAACCTAAATCATTGTAACCTTTCATTTTCTGGTGGAAACTTGGGACTCTCCACATATCTCGATGTATTTTGGCTCTATTTATTCTAGCAATAAACTCATCACGAATTTCACTATTCTTGACATAAAATCCATAACTTGCACTTTTCACTATCGTTATTAAAAGATAGGACACCGCTGATTGTTATGAATGCACAGTTGATTTAATGGCTTGATGGATAACTTGCTTTACCCTTCTCAGTTGCACTTACTTTCTTGATGACTTATGATGACTGTAATTACTCTCTTAGCCCTCTTGTGACATAAAAGGGTAGCATGCCGAGCTCTACCCTTGTGGGAGCCCCTTTTTCCCCACATGCTTAGTCTTCAAAAATAAACAGCTACATGGCTTTTCCAATACCTACACAAGGAAAAAAACAGCATTAGCATAAAAACAAATAAATCATGTTTGTGTTGATGCTTCTCCTTCAACTCATATCTCTATTCTTTCTTTGATTGTTTCAATGCATGATCAGTAGCACATCATATTATTGTTGATGGTTTATATAGGTGTATTCATAGTTGGAGCCTCTAACATCTCTCTCTTTCTTCCTATAGATCAACGGAGCTCGAAGAAAGAAAAATGGTGCACCACTTTTGTGTCGGTTATCAACCAAGCAGGCAATGATGATTATGCTTATACTCATGTTATTTTCCCTAATGCATCTTCCATAGTGTAGTGTGTTGCTTGTGATGCACTATAACAGTCACATCCACAACTTGTGTGGATACTTGTTTTTTATCCTTTTTGCTTTTCATTTGGAAAAGAAAAAATGCATTTTTATGCAAATTTGTATTAGCATTTGTATTCTCACAATCAAATGAAAAGTTGTAAATATGAATCACTTTATGAAATGAATGAAAGCATTTGAAAAGCTTTATTTTTTACTCAATTGACTGTGAAATATTGAATAAACAAGCTCTGAAATTTTGATTCCTCTTTTCTAAGAAAAATTGTTACTTAATGAACTAAACGAAGTGCAAAACAACACTCAAGCACATTCAGAAATAACTGTATTTAACTTTTAGATATAACAGTATTTAAATCAGCTCCATTATTTGAGTTGTAGCGAAATATTGGTAACATTTTGGCGATTTCTGCTAGATGCTTGCCAGCTAAGCATAGATCAGTTGCCTTTTAAAACGCCATTGGGTGCGAAGTCAAAACTGTCCCTTCATGAACTCAGAAAACTAAAACAACAACTCCAAAATAGTAGCAAAACAAAAAAAAGTTGAAAGAAAACCAATAGGCCTTGATGGCCAATAGAACAATGTGCAACAACGCTTAGGGAAAGAAAAAACTACTAAAAATTAATGTGTGCAACGCACTTATTTGCAACAAGTACTTTAACTATTTACAAGATAGAACTTATCTCAGAGGCAATATTTGAGGTGGATCTGGTTAACTGGGATAGACAGCACCTCTCCAGTTAGCTTTAAAAGCTAGAAAGCATTGTGCTCCTTGCACTTCGTGATTACATAAGGCCCATCCAAAATTGCATCGAACTTGGAATGTCATCCAGGTTTGCTCTTGTATTCATTCCACTTGAAGACCAGATCACCAATGATAAATTCTCATGGTCTTGCCTTCTTATCAAAAGAGCTCTTCATCTGAGCTTGATGTATTTCAAGTTGTTTTAAAGCTTCCCTCCTAGTTTCCTCAAGCTCTACCAGTTGTGAAAATCGCACTTCAAGAGGTTGCTCATTTAGTAATTCCAGCTCTTTCACATAAATTAAAGTCGGCAACTCAATATAAATGGGTAACTTAGCTTTTTTACCATAAGCAAGTACATAAGGAGAACAACCAGTGGCCTTTTTAGGTGTCACTTTCTCAGCCCAAAGGGCTAACTTAAGCTTTTCATGCCATGTTCGTTGATTGTCCTCGACAGTCTTCTTGATGATCTAGATCAGATTCTTATTTGTAGATTTCTCCTATCTATTTTCCTGCGGATAATAGTTAGAAGATGTATTCAAATAAATGTTATTTCTAACTAACCAATCAAAAATTATTAAACCGATGAAGGCCAAACCATTATCAAAAATTATAGAATCTAGAGTACCAAATCTTGACACTAAATCTTGATAAAACTTAAGCACAGAAGTCTCATTTTCTTCCTTTAAAGCAACTGCCTTGGTCCATTTAGTAAAATAGTCTGTGGTGGTCAGTATCCACTTATGACCTATGCTTTAAGGCGGTTTGATTGGCCCTATAAAATCTAAGCCCCACTTAGCAAAGGGCTACTCCATTTGAATCGGACCCAAGCAATGGCATCCTTGAACAAACTTGGCCAATAATAACCAGCGTGCATAATTTTCAGGGCTATTGCTCTAGCAAAAAAGTGGCTTCCTGAAGGCCCATCATGAAACTCTGCTAAAAGATTATCAATTCAATCAAGTTCAATGCATCATAACAAAACGCCTTGAAAATATCTTCTATACATAATGCCATCAATAATCGCAAAAAGAATAGACTGTAATCTATAATACCTCCTTTTTGCTCTGTCTAGACCTTTGGGACAAATTCCAATTTGTAAATAAAGCATCATTTGTTGCACCCAGGTAGTAGTAGGAACTAGAACAACAACTGTATCATCATTGTTTAGCACTGTGCCGATTCTTTCTGTCTCTTATAGGCTGTTGCTTGTTGTGTTTTCTGCAATCTGTTCACACAAACCCTTACCTTTGATGAGCTTGGTTATCTTAATATCTATGTCAAACTCCATGACCTTGGTTATCCAACTAGCACGCTTATCATTAATTTAACGATTCAGTAAGAAATCTTTAACAGTTGAATGTGCAACCAGCAAGTGAATCTTGTTGTTCAACAACATATGTCTGAATTTTTTTAAACTTCTTACAACAACAAACACATGCTTCTCGACAAAGGAATACTTTACCTCATAATCATGAAGTACCTGGCTGAAAAAGGCCACTGGTTGCTCCAAACCTTCATCGTTCTGCTGGTAAAGCATCACAGAAACAATATCAACTCCTCCAAATGCGTAAAGGATGAAATCTCTTTTGTACTTTGGATTAATGAGGGTAGGGGCAGCTACGAGAGCCTCTTTGATCTGATCAAATCCCCTCTTACCTTCCTTGGTCCAAGTGAAAGGTATATTCTTTTTTAGCATAAGAGTGAGAGGTTGCAGCAAAGCTGCTATATTTGGTATGAACCTCCTCACAAAATTTATTCTTCCAAGAAATCTTTGTAAACCTTTCTTGTGAGCTAGCAATGGCAATTCAAGAATTGCAGAAATCCTTTTAGAATCTATGGAAATACCCTGCTTTGAAAAAATATGTCCAAGGAGTTTACCCTCGTGTATAGAAAAAATACATTTCTTTGGATTGAGAGACACTCTAAACTCCCTGCATCTCTAAAAAATCTGTTCTAAATGATCAAGATGTTCATTAGAATTTCTAGAAAAAATAGTTATATCATCTAAATAAACTAGAATGATCTTGTTCATGAGGCCATGAAAGGCCATATCCATTGCTCGTTGAAAATTTTCTCCAGCGTTGGATAAGCCGAAAGGAATCCTTTTATAGGCCATTGTGCCCCACTTAGTCGTGAATGTTGTTTTGAATTGATCCTGCTGCTTAACCAGAATTTGGTTGTAACTTGAATAACCATCTAGCAAAGAAAATTTGTCAGAAGCCGAAACCACCTATAAAATTTACTCCATGGAAGGGAGTGGGTAGTGGTCTTTCAGTGACGCTCTATTTAAATTTTGAAAATCAACGCATAATCTGATCTCCCCACTTTTCTTCCTAACTGGAACTAGGTTTGAGACCCAAGAGGTATGTTTGATGGGAAAAATGATACCACTTTCAACTAATTTATTCAATTAATCTTTCATAAGGTGCTCTAATTTGGGATTGAGAGGCCTCTGTTTTTGCCTATCTAGTTTTGCAACAGGCTCTAATTCGATAGTATGTTGGGATAATTTTGGGTCAAACCCCTTCAAATCCTTATACTCCCAAGCAAAAATATCACTAAATTTCTGACATAATAGAATAAAATCTTGGTGTTCCTCTTTATTACATACCTTTCCCAGTTTGAGAAGCTTACCTTTGAAAATTTTGATTGCTTCATAGTGTTCCTCTTTAACAATTAGGCTGCACTTGTCTCTCTTCATCTGGTCATCTGAATTGAATGCAGATTCCAAAGTCACCAAACCTCTTGGTAGCTTGTTAGTCGTCAACTGCACAATCTGATTGTCATACTACTACTGCCATTTCTGTTGGTTTCCATCTGCAAATTCAACTTCAGCAATTAAAAAATTCACAATTTTCTCATCGCTGTCAAAAACCTACCAACTCACATTATTATCAGGAACAGAAGGTCTGACGACTATCTTTACATATTGACGTGCCTCTACTTTGTGGATTTCATTTGGAATATCAAATTGAGCCCCTATAGCAGCAAGCCTATCTGTGTGCTTATTCTCATTTCTAGGATTTGAACAGATATTAAAAGCATCAAGATCTTCAATTAAATCCCATACATGACTTTTGTATTTCTTAAGCAAATAATTCTTCGTAGCATTTAGATTTCTAACCTGATTCATGATTAACTCAGAATCACCATAAACATGCAAAAATTCGATACCTCTTTTTCAGGCCCACTCAAGGTCGTGTACAAGTGCCTCGTATTTAGCTGTATTATTTGTATAGCTGAACGCAAATCTAAAAGAAGAGTAATAATTGTCTCCTTCTGGTGGAATCAACATGGACCCTCCACCAGAACCTACACTGCTCCTCGAACCATCAAAATAGAGTCTCCAAAGTTCATTTTCCTGCCTTGCAAGTTGTACTTCCCTTTTAATCAGGTTAGGCATATCAGAATCAGGTTCACGAATCATGTAAACACCTAATCCTACCTCATCTGTATGCTAGAAGGGATCAAGCTCATGATCTTCAGCTGCCCATTCATCTAGATTTATATTGTCTTCATGGGTGATGTGGTCTGATGTCATGGTTTGTTCCTCCAGTATAGGGGTGACGCAGAGGTTAGCATTTATAGGACTCAGAACATATGGTTTGATGTGGTCTTTGGATAAAGGCTCAGACTTTATGGTTACCTTTGTACCATACCTTGTTCTAAAAAATAGATGAGACCAGTCAGATGACAAGAAACCTCCGAACTTGGCTGTAAAATCCCGTGATAAACAAATAGCAAAGTGTGGTGGCAAATCAATTACATGTATGTCCTGATGGATCGCAAAACTACAAGAGGCATGCAAGGTAAGGGATAAATTCTTTACTATACCAACAATTCTAACAGTAGACCTATCTAAGTGAACTACACCCTTCTGTAGGTTGGGTTCATAGACAAGACCTAAAGCATCAACTAATTTTTTAGGCATGACTAAGCTACTTGCTCCAGAATCGACCATGCAATTATGCACTAATTTATCCCCAATGATCAAAATTAAGTAAAATGGAGGAGGCCTTACCTCCTTACCTTTCGGTTTGCTTTTTCCTTCTGAACTGCTAGTGAACACTCCTTTGGTAGCACTTTGACTAGCATCATCAAAAATAGACAACTCAACTAAAGCATCCTGCAGCAAACCTTTCTGACCTGGGATGTGCAAAGCATCTAATACAGACATGCTGATAGTAGTCTTCCTGAGATGCTCGACAATATTAAAGGAAGTAGTATTTACCTTCTGCTGGTTTTTTGAAACAACAACATCATTCTGCTTCTGTAAGGGCTGCAAATATGTCTTTAACTGCTCTTTGCTAGGTATCTCTTGCCCCTTTTGTAAGAACTGTACTTTGGATTGTGTTGCAGCGTTAGTACCGGGTGTAGAAACCGATTGTTTATCTTTCGTAGGTTGTTGTTGTGAACTTCCAGCTTGCTATCCTACGTCCATTGCTCTCTTTTTCGATCTTGTGTTGGCTGCAACAGAAGAAACTTGTTGATCCTGGCCGTTCATGCCAAAAAACTCAGAACTCTGTTAGTTTGGCAAAGCGACCCCAAAACCTTCTTGTTGTTCCAAGTTCTAATTTGAAACGCTTTTTGAACCTGCATAACTGTTTTGAACCATCAAATCCTGATTTCTCATGCCATTATCACACGTTGATTGGTTATGGGGCTGGTTGCATGGATAACACCAATCGTACTCTTGGGTGATATTATTTTGAGGTATGAGCTCCTTTGACGAACTGGTTGTGTTTGGGTTGTATGGTTGGAAAGGACTTGGATTAAAATTTCTCTTCTAGCCCTAGTAATCATTCTGAAAAGAAGGCCTATTAGGTTGGTTCTGCTGATAAGTGGCTTGATAAGGCTTATGTTCATGACCTACTTGCTTCTTAATGCTCACCAGATCATTCTCGAAGGTCTTGAGTATACTCTTAATCTCTTGGATTTCTTGGTTTTGGGCTGGAGCAACAATTTGTTGTGTTGTGGCATGATAGCCTATTGCTGGGACAGTGGGAACATTAGCTAAGGGAGGTAAAGCAGTAGGGGTAGGTGGTTGTATCTTAGAAAACAATAGCATAGGAGGTTTAGGAGCTATATCTCTAGCCTGAATAAGATAATTTTTGGCTCTAATAGTGATATCTTAAGCATCGGGGAGTGTATGCCCACCCATAGACTGAGTCATAACTAAAATTTTATAGTTTAAAGCCTTCAAATAAAACAAAAAAGTGTGAGCTGGTAAAGGCCTTACCATTATAGGAATTCTAGCCCAAGTCCTCTGAAAATGATGATTGAAGTCCACCAAATTTTCGTGTGGTGCTCTCTAAATCATGCTCATCTATTCTAACAAGGACAAATTATCAGAATTATCAGCAAAAAATTGATACAAACCGTTACCTAGTGCATCCCGTTGCAATAGAGTTGGCTGTGAGGCCTCTGAACCACTATAATGCTTTACCCTTGAGCGATGCAGCCAAGAGCCTCAAGGCAACGTTCTCCTACATGATGTTATGAACTAAGCATAGGGTAGACATGTCATGAATGTGCTCTACCGGTGTTGTGTGATCTTCTCTGGTGAATAATGGAAGGCTTCTAAGGGCTGCAATCGGGATGTTGTCATGTTGAGCGATGTCTAATGGACTACCTCCATTAAATGGTGAAAACGGATGTTGGCTTGGCACTGCCATCGGCGGTAACTGTGATATAGGAATGGGTACTCCTGGTGATAAAACCAAAGAGCTAAAAACCAAAGGTGTTGACTTTGACCTCACTGGCACTTCAAACAGCCTCCTTGCTATTCTGCCAACTCTTCATGGTGGGGACAACTGTTGGTATCGAAATGGTGCAGCGCTTGATCTGGTTTGTACCTTTCTCATGTGTGGGATGCTCTAGATCTGCATGCAAACAATTAGAAGTTGGAGTCGCCAAGTATATTTAAACAAGCCTCCAAAAGGCTGAGAAATCTAATGCATACACCAAATAGCAAAAAAAAATTAAAAAAATTAAAAAAATCTCTAAAAATGATTTTCAGATGGTCCCACCGGGCATGCCAAAAACTGTTAGCAATCAGATATGCACCCCGTTAGATTTGTAGAAAATGTTGACTATCTGTTGCAACATTGAAACTCTTTCCAGATGTGGGTGGTCTATAAGGAAAGAGAATCTCCAGAGTGAGCTGGTTCTTCATATAATGATCCTATTCTAAAATCTTCTGGGAAAAGAGATAGAGAAAAACATAACTTAAAAATTATGACTTTGCAGTGACTTTTTAATATTGAATGATGAAAACTGACTATTTTGGACTTTCCTCACAAACAGTGCTAAGAAAAACTAACAATGATATCACAACCTCTCACAAAACAAATTTACATAAGTACTTTACATGAAGGTTTATTTAAAACACAACATGCAACCTGTATTTTTGCACTTTCCTGCATCAAACTACAACCTAGGACATAACAAGGATCTCAAACTGAAAATCACAAGTATAACATCAACTGAACTGTAAATTGACACAAAATATGATAGGTAGGAATGTTGTTCTTCTATTCACTATAGGAGTATGCCAAAACAATCTCTCTGAGTACAAAAACAGTTTTAGCTCAAAAATGTGTAAGAGCCAAAACAGACGGAACCCCCTAAACCCTAAAATCTCTCCAAAGATATATGTTCCAAACCCTAATCCAAGCTCTAGCAAAAAGCTCAAGGAAAAGGTTCCAAAAACAATGCAACAAGTTGGCACAAAAGTGGAAATTCACACTTTTTGCATGCATCAACTGTCAAGCATCCAAAAAAAGCAAAAAAATTCTTTTAAAGTAAGAAAACAACCTTATTTCTCCAACTGAAAACCCAATTTCTACCAAGGAAAAAAGTCAACCTTAATTGCTAAAAATAGCAAGAAAACAAAGCAATTTATAAAGCATTGCTTTTCTTCTACTTTACAAGATGCAATTTGTCTATTATTCCATTTACAAATACAGATTTTTTAAAGAAAACACATGTAACTCCTTATATTTCCTTTACAAGCTTTGATTTTTTCCACAAAAAATCATAAAAATAATTTCTTTACAAAATTAAATTGTTTTCTCCAAA
Organism: Sequoiadendron giganteum; assembly: GCA_007115665.2. Classification (NCBI taxonomy): domain Eukaryota; kingdom Viridiplantae; phylum Streptophyta; class Pinopsida; order Cupressales; family Cupressaceae; genus Sequoiadendron; species Sequoiadendron giganteum. The sequence goes on along the minus strand of CM021100.1, from coordinate 260,685,511 downwards.
AACAATTAAAAACTGAATATTAATCAAAGTCCTAACCCTAATCCTAAGGCATATTACAATTATTAATTTCTAGGAAACAAATGCCTTAAGATATAAATAAACCCCTAAATTATTAACAATCAAAACTATGAAATCTTGTAAATCCTTCAAAAGGCTCGACCTAAGGCATTAGTCATGACCACAAAAGTATTTACCTAAGTTTGTATCCTCCAAACTATCCAATATTCTCTATGAGTTGAATTAGGGCAACTTAGAACAAAAGAAAGCAACCCCTAAATCTCCTCACATTTCACACTTTCAACTTTTGAAGAGTTTCTACCTGGGAGGAGCGCCGCCATGCATGAGCTGAACTTCTACAACTTGAAATGCCTTGACTTCAGACTTCTCCATCATTTTGGTCGACCTTCATATGAGACTACATGGTAAGTTGGTCTTTCTTGTATTCGACGACTTCTTCATTGTTTTGTAATTTAAGAAAAAATGCCATAAGGTCGCGGCCTCTCCTCCATTCCTCTTTGATTTTCTTTGTATCTTTTCACTATGTTTACCTTATTATTGAATTGGGTGCCATGAGAGGGCTCGAACCTTATCTGTATGGGCTCCAATGAGCTAGGTGCGGTCTGTGGTTTTTCTGGATAGCAAACACAAGGTAATTCCTCCATTTTTTCTCCCTCAAACTAAAGCTCAAGAGCTTATTTTTGCAGAAAATGGTTGTTATTTCTTAGATAAACACAGGTCCATTGACTAGCTGTGCCATGTTCTTGTGTTGGCTTACTTGCTTGTAAAATTTATGTGCATTCTCTCCTTGATAGGTCATGTAATGTGTAGCTAATTGATGGCATTTTATATGGAGAAACTCGTACTCTATAAATTTCCATGACTCTACTCTCCCATGCAAAATTTGAAAGACTTATTCTCGTTTCCTATAACTTGCAGTTTCTCATATAGATCGTGCTATATTCTTGTGTTTTACTATGATTTTTGTTGTTCTCCATTTTGTATAGAAACCCCACTTGGGTATTCTGGAAAATGCGTTGTTTTGACCTGTTCACAAAACCCCCATCTGGGTGACTGCAAAATGATAGTAAATCTACACCTCTATTGAAAAACCCATGTGGGTATCCATGTATTTGAGTAAAATTCATTTACGAGCAAACAACATATATGTGGCCTTCTTGCAAACTTGAAAAGAAATTCCTACATTTCTGTTTTTTGTGTCAAAACCCCAAACAAGAAAGAACTGTTTTGAAAGAAATAGTTAAAATTTGAATATGGGTATTTGCTACTTGTGAAGAAAATGCATTTCTTAATGAAACCCCAATGTGGGTATTTCTATTTGTGAAGAAAACTATGTTTTAAACTAAATTTTCCGTTGTATTTGAACTCAAACATGAGAACACTGTATAAATCCTTGTTTTCTGACAAAACCCCGCCTGGGTGTATAGCATTTTGAGCACAATAACTTGTTGTTTCATAAACAAAAATATGTGGGTAACCTAAATCATTGTAACCTTTCATTTTATGGTGGCAACTTGGGACTCTCCACATATCTCCATGTATTTTGGCTCTATTTATTCTAGCAACAAACTCTTCATGAATTTCACTATTCTTGACATAAACTCCATAACTTGCACTGTTCACTATTGTTATTAAAAGCTAGGACACCGCTGATTGTTATGAATGCACAGTTGATTTAATGGCTTGATGGATAACTTGATTTACCCTTCTCAGTTGAACTTACTTTCTTGATGACTTATGATGATTGTAATTACTCTCTTGGCCCTCTTGTGACATAAAAGGGCAGCATGTCAGGCTCTACCCTTGTGGGAGCCCGTTTTCCCCCACATGCTTGGTCTTTGAAAATAAACAGCTACATGGCTTTTCCTATACCTGCACAAGGAAACAAACAACGTTAGCATAAAAACAAATAAATCATGTTTGTGTTGATGCTTCTCCTTCAGCTCATATCTTTGTTCTTTCTCTGATTGTTTCAATGCATGATCAGTAGCACATTATATTATCGTTGATGGTTTATATAGGTGTATTCATAGTTGGAGCCTCTGACATCTCTCTCTTTCTTCCTACAGGTCAACAAAGCTCGAAGAAAGACAAATGGTGCACCACGTCTGCATTGGTCATCAGCCAATCAAGCAATGATGATTATGCTTATACTTATGTGATTTTCCCTAATGCATCTTCCATAGTGTAGTGTGTTGCTTGTGATGCACTGTAACAGTCACATCCACGACTTGTTTGGATACTTATTTTTTATCCTTTTTTCTTTTCATTTGGAAAAGAAAAAATGCATTTTTATGCAAATTTGTATTCTCGCAATCAAATGAAAAGTTGTAAATATGAATCACTTTATGAAATGAATGGAAGCATTTGAAAATCTTTATTTTTTACTCAATTGACTATGAAGTATTGAATAAACAAGCTTTGAAATTCTGATTTCTCTTTTCAAAGAAAAACTGTTACTTAATGAACTAAACGAAGTGCAAAACAACACTCAAGCACGTTCAGAAATAACTGTATTTCACTTTTAGATATAACAGTATTTAAATCAGCTCCATTATTTGAGTTGTAGCGAAATATTGGTAACAATAATAATATTATATACATGACTTAATAGAATCTATATATAGATTCTATTAAATAGAGGAATTAATATTATATAGATGATAGATAATTCATGAATCAACTTCATCCATGAAGAAGGGAGCTATAAGTAATAAGTAATGAAACTCTAAATTTCATTGAGAGTTTGATCCTAGTTGAGGATGAATGCTGACGACATGCTTAACACATGCAAGTTGGACATGAAGTGGTGTTTCCAATGGTGAAGGGGTGAGTAATGCATGAGAACCTACCCTTTGGAGGGGAACAAGCTTAGGTAGGGGTCCCATGAGGGGGGATTAAAATCTATGGATTATGATCAAATTTGAAAGAAAAAAGAACAGAGGAGTAATAATCATTTATTTAGTCATTTTTATTTGTCTAGTATTAGTCATTTATTTAGCCATTTTTATTTGTTTGATATTAGTCAATTAGTTTTTATTTTACCTAATGACCAAATTAGTCACTTATAAATGACCAAATTAGTCATTTATTTGCAATATTCTACTAGTGTTAGTCATGTGACTAAATTTTTTAGTCATGTAGCCATTTATTTTCCAAATGCTACTAGTGTTTGTCTCACATTGGCTACAACCTATACATATGACTTTACCATACTAGTATGTAAACCTAGATCACAATGACTGATAGTGTAAATAGTGACAACTTACACTACTTTGGCTGAAATATTCAACACTCGGTACTTCGAGTGGATGTCATATACTTAACCCACTTTCCTAGCTCAATTTATGTTGACCATTCATAATCTATGCATAGGCTATCCCCTTCACTAGATTATCCTAACCCTAAGAATAACCTATTACCTCTATGTTTAACTTACACGTCTACTAAGTAAATCATAGTAACTCTAAGACTCAACTAGTTTAAACATTAACTATGTAAGCTATATCCCTAGTATAGTATTTATTCCCACTATATCTACCTACTCCTTAATATGGAATATGTACAAGCACTTCATGCAATATAGATAAGTACATCAAGCAATATTTCCATTTCACTTAAGAATATAATAATCTTTTCCTATAAATAGATGATATAATTCTCAAACCAAACAAATAATGAAACACAATCTTTCCAAACATAAAAAGTATAATATAGAAGAAATCAACATGCTTGTTTATGCAATGCTCCAATTGATCAAACTAGATTCATTTCTTAGCCTTCTCTTAATTTAGTATGCAATTCCCAAATAACTTTCTCCCACTTTATTAAAGACCCCCTTAAAATCCTCTCTCAAAAAATCTCTCACAACTTAGGAAATCATAATATAATCTCAAAAAATCACAACAAGATGCAGATATGCATCTCCATTGAGGTAGATAGCTCCTCTATTTATACACAAAGATCAACAACTAAAGGCTAGAAACATAGTATTATGAATGACACTTCTTAGCTCAAATGATTTGACTCAGCAAGGTTAAGAAAAGGTGGCAACTAAATTCATTGCAGAATGAACACATACACAAAGATGGTGAATGAGTCAATACTCAAATTGGATAGCAAGAATGATAATCAGAAATGCAAGGTAATTTCCTTCTACAGGTCAACTTACTTGGCCAGTTGTATACTTGACCACTTCCACATATTTCAAAATGCTTCACTATTTGGAAATTCATATTGAGAAATATATTTCTAATTGATTCATATAATTCTCAGTTGGTGCCACATTATACCATTCGTGCCTTATAACATGGGTCACTATTTTCTATTTGACCTAGTCAATTTACTTCCCATACATGAGCATTTATTGTTGTTTTCTTTTGACAAAGTCTTGGCAGCAATATTTACATGTTGAAAATCATTGGATACTAAGTGTTGTCCATAGTACATAATACTCTACACTTTAAATGTTTTAAGTGTCACTTATATATATATATATATATGCATTTTTCACTTAGCGCTATTCCCTTTATTAATATGTTGCACACAATAATTAGCATAATCTATTTTTATATGTTATACATTGGTTACATAATTCAACACTATGGATAAAATTATCATATATATAATGTTTGTATATATATACATAATGTAATACATTGATATATATATATATATACATATACATATATATATATATATATCTCAATACACAAGTTTACATAACACATTATTCGATATATGAATACACATTCACATGTTGAAGAATGTATGTGTATATATACATATGTACATATATATAGCATGGATGTATCCTTTTCGTCAATACATACTCGTATGTTAATATATATGTATAAACTCATATACTATATATACATATATATCACTCCTTAACATTTAAATACATATATTCATAGTCAGATTGATTGACATATATACATGTATATATATATATATATATATGTATGTATATATATATATCACCTTGTCTGAACGATATTCCCATGCATATGGGTAATCCGTTCATGAGCATGCGTAGATATGTCTATCTACATATACTTATTCATGTATTTACTCATGTGTATGAGTTTACCATTTCACACACACACACATATATATATTGTGTATATATCCCTTTGATTAAATATAAACACATAAAGAAGAACTTACACAATTCAAAGAGACTCAATACTCATACTACTAAGCAAGAACATTCACAAATTAAAACACAAGCAAGACCAAAGATAGCTTACTATTTCCCAACTATTATCCTAACTTGACCAAACTAGAAGTGTGTGTGTGTGTGAAAGCTCAGTTTAGGTCTTTATCAAAGGTTATTAGACCAATTTATTCTCCATGAGTGATACGTACCCTCTCTTTAGGAGGCTTGATGCTATTCTTGCATCCAAATTTACACTTTGTAATAGTAGTTAGATGAAAACAATACATTCACTTACAACATATATTTTCATAATCAAGACATTTCATAACATCAATTAAATCAACATTTATTCTTTACATTTCCAAAACAAATAAGGCATAAATACACTCATCTAAAGCATTTTCACCCAACTAGGTAAAAGTAAATAAGTAGTGACACATCGGGGTGTAACATCTCAAGTCTAGTTTGGGGTCATATATCAATCAATTAATCAATCCAATCTAATTAATTAATTAATCCAATCCAATCATTTTATAAAATCCTTTAATCAATTATCTAATCATCCTCATTTAGTTCTATTCTTGAGGTTTACATCATCCTTATCATCTGTTCACCTACACTTTCATGCCTATTGTCACCTGATTGTAGGCTAAGAGGCTTATAGAACAACCACCAAAACAACCACTAGTTCACCATTTTCCTTATCATCAAAATCCACCTTCAAATAGAGGATCCCAACATTCCAACATACTTGGTCTAGATCCAGAAGCAAGTCATCCTTGAACCTTTGATAAAGGAGGAATGGTCAATCAATGTAAGATCTCTTTCAAAGAATATCTTAGCAATACTGCCAATGTGCAAATGACTAATCACATCATTGTTGAATGATCGAATAAGATCCTTGGTTCAATTCTCATAAGGGGCACTAAACCTCTACCTAGTTTTGATATGAAACAATACATTAACACATTGGTGCCTTCTCAGTCACAAGATCCTTAGAGTTCTTAGGTTCCCCTAGACCCATCAATCCTTGAAATCACTCAAGTTCCTCAGGTCCCTCAGGTTACTCCTCAGGATACTTGGTACCAACCTAGGTTTTGGAATGATGTGTGTGTCCGAGTTCCACATTTCCCTCTTTGGATCTTAGTTAGGGGAGAAGCACCAAAAGTCAACAATTTGCAAGGTCATATAACGATTCCTTCCACACCACCCCTTCTATAAAATCAGCCAAATCAATCATCAGGGAATACTAGGGGCAATATATATCCAATGTCCTAGCATCTACTCCCCCTCATGTCCCTTTCATCCAAAAATGACTGTTAACGCAACTGACACCACCATTTAATCCCAGTCATTCCACCTTGCAACAATTTCCTTATTACCAACCACAATAACAACCTACTCAATATATCCCACAATTGCAACCACAACCATATTATCAACCACAACAGTCACAATCCCAACCTCAAATTCAACCAAAACCTCAACAACCTCACAATCTCAAGGCAATTCATCATCCCAACATCAATATTAACCACAACCTCCACACACATACACAAATACCCCTCATTATTTTTCACCTCGCTATCATCAACCTCCTTCCTAGGTTGTGTATTACCAGTCACCTCCACCACCTAGCACTCTACATAAACAATACACCATTCTTGATCCCAACTACCAGTATTACCAACAACAATCACAACAATACTTATACTACCTCAACCCACAATAACCCTTTTCAAACACATATCAATAACAATCCAATCCATAGCCATATGTCGCCAACAACAAAAAACATAAAAATATCAACTAAATATTTCCTTTTATCAAACTCCTCCATCCTATGGAGGTATTCCACAATCGTAACTACAACCACAACATTAACTTGAATCATCATCCTACTATCAACCACCCCCAAATCAACAACAAACTTACATCAATCAATATAAAAAATCACCATCATACCTTCAACCATCATCCACATATGCCAATAAATCTCTCAATCAATCACTTCCACCACTACCACCTTATCATCAATATGCTCCTCACGATCAATCCAATCCAATGGTTCCTTCCTCATCCGCGTATGTCAATATAGAATGGGAAGAAATGAAGGATACTTTAAAGGATTTACAAGTAGGAAAATCATCTAAAAATTCCTTCAAATTTGAGGAAACTTTTCCATATCCATTTGATCCCTCGATTTCCACTATTCCCTTTCCAAAAAAAATTTAAATTCAAAAATTTGATAAGTATAAAGGAAAGGGAGATTTGTGAGACCATTTGCATGAATTTTATATGCATTGTCAATAGGTCTTGTGCATATAATTGTGAGACATTTTCTAGCTACATGCAAAGGTGGAGAGCCAAATCCAATCATCTAAAGTGTAGCCTTTTTGAAAAGGAATTGGTTAGTATCTTCGTAAAAAAATTGCATTCTGAGTTGGCTTATAATTTGTGCATTGATTGTCCACCTTCGTTGAAGTCATAGAAAAGGGAGTTACTATTGAAAAAGCTTGTATCATTAAGGGAATCATCAAGATCTTTAAGGACAATAAAGATTAGAAATCTGGTGATAAGTCTTGTTACTAGAACAAGAGAAAAAATGTGGTTAATGATGGTGTTACAAATACCAAACATGTCTAAGTAGACAATGCTTCTCAACAACAATAAAACACCCCAACCAATGGAAAATTTCATATTCATCCCTCAAAGGGTACCTCATCCTCCCCCTCAATCCAATCAACCAAGTCAAGGAAATTCCAAACACACATTTACTCCCTTAGGAAATTCATTAGAGGTGGTGTTTAAGAGATTGGTTCAAGCTAATGTAGTCATTTATCCAATAATTCAACCTTTCGATGAATAAAAACCAAAGCCAGATTTCTATATGGAGAATGAGAATTGTGATTTTCATAAGATTAAAGGTCATTCCACCAACAAGTGTCAAAATCTTAAAAATTGCATCCAAGATCTTATCGATTGAGGAGATATTATAGTTGAGGGAAACCAATCTACATCATCTAATGCTTAGTTTTAATTATTCCAAAACCATTTCCATAAACACAATCAAGGTCCTAGCTCATCCAACACCAACACTAGATCCAATAACAACAATCAAAAAATCGTACAAATAATATCAATTATAAAAAAGTCCCTTTTAACTATGATAATGTGGTCGATTTCATTACTCAAATTGATCCACACATATCCTTGATCTATGTAAAGGATAAGGATCCTCAATGTGTTGTTACCACTCATTGAACTTGCATATTAGTCCTAGGACCTTCTACATCATCCCAACTAGCTCTTGTGAATTCGTAATATAATATCCTTGATCATTTAGGAAAGACCCCAACACAAATATCTATTCTAGATTTGTTGAAGTCTTCCCTTGTCCATTAGGAGATCCTCACCAAGGATTTGTAGGATACCCACGTACCCAATGGCATAGATCCTACTCAATTTCAAGCTCTTGTAGGACACTTATCATCTACTTTCCAGTTGGGATTTAGTCAAAATGATATGCCTCCAATTGATCTTGCACATACCCATTCCCTTCACATCGAAGTCCTCATTAATAAGCATAAATTTAAATGTGTCTTGGTAGATAATGGGTCCATCCTCAACTTATGTACATTAAAATTCATAAAATAGGTGGAGTATACTCATGTTTACTTAGATAATCATGTTATCCTCATTAAAGTCTATGACAATGTAGAACAAGATTCAAAAGGCACTATTTGTCTTCCTATTCAGTCTAGCCTTGCAATGCAATAGACAAAATGTCATGTTCTTGATTTGGACCTACCATACAATCTCCTCCTCAACCAGACATAGCTCCACACCATGCAAGTGGTTTCCTCCACATAATGGAATCGAGGTCACTATCCCTGCCGATCCACACCCTTTTGAGTATTGTCCTGCTCTTGAGGCCACATTCCCCCATTCTCAATATTGTTTTGGAGTTGAGATTGGGACTTCCCATACCACCTCATCATCATCTCATGTTGATCCTAGCACTTCCATCCCATTACCCACTCCATCTTCCACTCTTGATTCCACCATTACCAAGGTCCAAATCGTTGATAAAGTTTGTGGAGAATATGAAATGCACACCACACTTAATGTGGGCACACTGCCCCCTTCTCCAGACTTATGGTTGACCTTCTGAATCTCCATGACAAGAAGAAATAGTAATCGAGACTTTGAGCTCCAAGAACATGGGTTATACTAATTTTCAGTCACTAGGAACCTTAGCACAAGAGCGACTTGATGAATACATCAATCAATGGGTATACAGAGAAGAGCTTGATCTTTTACCTCCTCTCCTAGAGTATTTCTAAGAGGTTTATCCATAGGCTTCCAAGTTAGCGCATAAATTTAATTATCAAGGAGGAGGATTAGGGGTGAATGAACAAGGAATGTGCAAGCCAATTGATCCATCAAAATGTCCAAAACACCAAGTTATTGGCTATGATAAGAAGCAAAAACAATCTGCTACATCACTTAGTACATCAAATAACATTAATGCAGAAACCGATATCGTTGGATAAATCCTTGAAAAGGAAACTATTATACTCTTACAATGGTTTGGATGTCTCCACTTCATTCAAATCCACTTCCATATTCACCATAATCCTTACCCTTCGCCACCCTAAATTGATAGATTGGGACCTATGAGGCATCACACCTATCAACATATGTCCTTTTGAAGAGGAATATTGACACTTCATGCAATGAGGAGAAGATTATGGTATCTACTTTGGGAAAGATGAGCACCCTAACTACAAAAGTAAAAAGCAACAAAATAAAAAAGGGTCTCCCAGTAAAAACCTCTCAAAATAATTGTTAGATCCATCAAAAGTAAAAATAAAGGGTGTATTCACCAACGAAAACCTCCCTAATCTGTTTGTGGGAGAGGTAGAATTGCGGGCATTTCTCTCAACTATGAGAAATCAAATCCATTGGCAAGAGAGAACAAAAGAATTTGTACAGATAGATTGACACTTTTGATGGATTTTGCATGGGCAATGGTGAGCAGGCCCATGGCCTCATAGGCGCAGCCTACATGTTGCTCTGTGTTGGTGCATGTGGTTGCAGAGGTAGTGGGTGGAGGGAAGATTTGGTGGCGCTCAGCTGGGTGGGGTTTTTTCTTTTGGGGCCTTGCTTCTCTTTGGGTGTGTGGGGTTGTGTGGAGAGATTTTGGTTGGTGTGGTGGGGTTGTGTGGTGTGAGGGTTGTGGGTGGGGGATTCAGTGTGGGTGTGGAGGTGGTGGTTTGGTGTGGGCTACGGTGTGGATTTGGTGAAGAGGAATAGATGAAGCTTCCAAAAGTTTGGTGCTTGTTGGGTCCAAGCCATCTCAGACTTTTTTGGCTTCCATGCATGTTCAAAATTCAGATTCATCCTTTGTGGGTGAGAGCTTGAAGCTCAAGAAAGTGAATGGGTGCTTATCACAGAGTCAAGATCGCCCTGTTTTAGTTATTTCTCTAGAATTGATTCAAGAGGACATAGCTTATTGGAGCCAACATGTTCTGATTTGTAAATTTTTGGGTATTCATGTCCCTCTCTTGGTGCTAGAGTGTTGGATCTAGCGAACCTGGCAGGTTGTCGGGGATTTTGATCTTTTGGTGGTTGTGAATGACTATTTTATGGTTGACTTTTTGTGCATCTCGAATCACAATCATGTTTTCAAAGGTGGGCCATATTTTTACAATCATGTGGGCTTGTTTATTAAGCCCTGGCATGGAGGTTTTAATGCGACAAAGGATCTTCCTACACGATTTCCTATTTGGGTTCATCTTCCATGGTTGCCATTGGAGTTTGTGAGGGAGGATATTCTACTTCAGATTGCTGCCTTGTTGGGAAAATCGGCTGCCATCGCTCAGAATACATTGGATAAAAAGGTATTCTCTTATGCTCGCATTTGTGTTGAAATTGATTTAAATAACCCTTTGTTGGATTCATTGGAAATTTGTATTGGCTCTGCCTCTTGGATTAAATCATTGGATTATGAGTCTCTTCCTTTTCATTGTTGATTTTTTCATGAGTATGGACACCTTCAGCGCCAGTGCCCTCGGGCTCCCAAAGCGACAGGGGCTACCCCTTCTCCTTCTTCTGGGCCTTCGAGGGATAAGAGGGATAGAGGCAAGGCATTTATGGCTGAGGGTGGGCCTGATAAGGATGGATTTATTCCTGTTAAGCAACAAAATAAAGGAAGGGGTCAGAAGCAGGCCTTTAAGGATAGACAAACTGGTCAGGGTTTTAATCGGTTTGAGGTCCTAGATAGTTAGGATTTGGAGGAAGGGATTCCTATTGATATTCAGTCTGGGGCAACTAGTATGGATGGTGGGTTGGATATAGGGCTAGAGCAGGCAATAGTTGTTCAGAACATCTCTCTGATTTTGGAGTAGGGGATTTCTGAGCCTCTTGGGGCTACTCCAGACGGGCAGGATGATATTGTTTTAGTAGATTTAGCTAGGGCAGTGTTCTCTACAAGTAAAGGTCAGGGAGCATCTCCTTCTTTTGGGGTTCAGCAATGCCCTCTCAAGAAGGGGCATTTCAAAATTTCTTTGAAAGTTGGTTGTAAGAAAGATGCAGAAAAGCTTCAATCTATTGGGGATTTGCTGGTGGAATCTGGGTCTATTAAAACCCTTGAGGCCCACTTCTCTAAACCTTCCTCGTGATTATTCTCTCATGGAATGGAAGGGGGTTGAATACCACCCCCCGGAAAAAGGCTATTCAAGATTTGATTGTTGTTTAGTCTCCTGATATCTTTTGTGTTCAAGAAACTAAGCTTTAGGTGGATCTTATGCTTCAGCACGCTCCTTGTATTTGGTCTTTTGGCCAGTGTTAGTGTATTGGGTCTAGGGGAACCTCTGTGGGTTTGGCTCTTTTCTGGAATCCTCGTAAGGTTGTTCCTCATTGGTGGATTTCAAGCCAATCTGCTACTTCGGTGGTGGCTTCGGTTTTGGAATCTGGTGGGACTATTTTGGTTAGTAATGTTTATGCTCCGATTGAAATTCATGGTAAAATCTAGCTTTGGGCCCATATCAAGTATGTGCGGTCTTGTGCTCCCATATTGCCTTGGATCTTAGCTGGTGACTTCAATGTTGTGTTGAGTTTGGAGGAGAAAAGGGGTAGATTGCCTAGTCTCGGGCCTGCTTCAAATTTGTTTCGGAGTAATGTGGACTCTCTTGCTCTGGTGGATGTTAAACCCTCCAATGGAATATTCACTTGGAATAATAGACAGAGCGGGTCTAAAGCAATTTCCTAGCAGCTGGATCGTTTCCTTGTCTCCTGCTCTTGGGTTAGAGGTAGCTTGGTCATTTTCTCTAAGATTATTGACTCGTGTGGCTCTGATCATTGGCCAATTATGCTGTCGACTTCAGCTTTCCCAAATCGCAAGAATCCCCCTTTCAAATTTCAGCTTATGTGGTTGCACGATCCGTCTTTGGGTGATCTTGTTGCTCGATGGTGGCGGGATGGCAGCCCTACATATGGCACAGCTATGTATTCTTTGGTTAAGAAGCTTCAATATGTTAAGTATCATCTTAAGCAATGGAATAGGTCTAGTTTTGGTAATTTTCAAGCCAAGAAAAGAGAAGTGCAGGATCGCCTTGTTGTCATTACTCGCCAAATTAGGGATTTGGGTTTCTCGAAGGCTCGTGGATAGGCTAAGGCTCAGGCTCTGAAGTTGGTGGAGGAGTGGATGCTTCGTGAGGAGATTTTTTGGAAACAAAAGGCTAGGATTGATTGGCTTTAAGAGGGTGACAAGAATACTGCATTTTTCCATCATTCGGTTCAAGCTCGTCGAAATAAGTGTTTTTATTTCCTCTGTTATTAACTCAAAGGGTCTTTTGATCTCTTCGCATCAGGATTTGTCTAGAGAGGCTCGCCAGTTCTACTCTGATCTTTTCACTGAAGATTCTCTTCCTGCTAAGGTGGAAGAGAATATGGTGCTTACCTGCATTCTCCCCTTAATTTCTAATGAGCTGAATGCTTCTCTTATTCGCCAGGTGACTTTGGTGGAAGTGGAGGAGGTGGTGTTTGGGATGAATAAGGGGAAATCCTTGGCCTTGATGGTTTCCCTATTGAGTTTTTCCAAGATTTTTGGGATACTGTGAAGCTGGACTTATTGGAGGTTGTTCGTGAGTCTCTTCATAGTAAGCATATACTTCGTGCCCTGAATGCTACCTTTCTAGTTCTCATTCCTAAAAAGGAAGGTGTTGATAGACTTGACCTCTTTAGACCTATTGCACTTTGTAATGTGGTGTACAAGATTATTACGAAGTTGATTGCTGAGAGGCTTAAATCTTGTTTGCCTGTGATCATCTCGGAGGAGAAAGGTGGCTTTGTTGCTGGTCGTCAAATTTTGGATGGGGTGGTGGTTGCATCTAAAGTTATTCAATCCATGGCAACCTCACAGGATAGGTCTATGTTTATTAAGTTGGATATGGCCAAAGCTTACGACAGAGTTAAATGGAGTTTTCTTCAGATGATTCTTTTGGCCTTTGGTTTTTCCTCTAATTGGGTGAGTTGGATTTTGAGTTGCGTGACCTCTTCGTCCTTTTTGGTTATTGTGAATGGAGAACCATCTGAGCTATTTGGGGCTTCTAGGGGTCTTCGTCAGGGAGATCCAATCTCTCCTTATTTTTTTATTATCATGGCAGAAGGGTTGGGTCGGCTTCTTAAGTCTCAGGTTTCTCAGGGATTGATTCATGGGTGGCAGTAGGGGATGAGCTTGCCTTCGCTTTCCCATGTCCAATTTTTGGATGACACCTCTCTTATGGAACTAGCTCGTATTAGAGAGGCTGATTCCTTTAGGGCAGCTTTGGACTGCTACCTTGCGGCTTCGGGCCAAAAAGTCAATGAGCAGAAATCATCTATATTCTTCTTTAATACTCCTTAAGCTATCTAGCAGAGGATTGTTGCTATTCTGGGGTTCCAAATTGGGTCTCTTCCCTTTGTCTACTTGGGTATTCCTCTTGCTTTTGGTTGTCAACTCAGATCCTCTTGGCAGTTGCTGCTTGATAAGCTTAGGCGGAAGGTTACTCATTGGACCCATCGTTGGCTCTCTACTTCTAGAGTGACTTTGCTTAAGTCTATTATCCAGGCACTTCCCACCTATAGGTGCTTTGTTCAAGTGGCTCCTATGTATTTCCTTAAGGAATTTGATGCCCTTTCTCATCAGTTTATGTGGAGTGGTAATCTGTTGTCTTCAAAGTGGAGCCTTGTTAAGTGGGATTCGGTGTGTAGGCCAAAGCAGGAGGGTGGTCTTGGGTTACGCTCTGCTATTCTGAATGGGAAAGCTCTTGCTGCCAAGCTTTACTGGCATTGGTGTACTAATCAACGTCATTTATGGGCTCGTATTCTCAGTCATAAATATCTTCGAGGTGTTGCTTCATTTGTGGTTCCTCACTATCCTCTTGAAGGGAGTGGTTCTATGATCTGGCATACTTTGAAAGTGGGGGCACAGCTGATTAAGTGTGCTCTTTTTTGGATCTGCCATTCGGGCTCATAGGCTCATTTTGGTCTGATTCTTGGGATGGTCACCCTCCAATCCTCTCTTCTTTTCCTCACCTCCAGCCCCTTTGTGATGTTTTTATTATGGCCGGCTGGGATACTATGGAGCATTATAAGGTGGAGCAACATGCTTTGGCTTTAAGTCGTCATTGGAAGTAGCCTTCGGAGTGGCCACCTGGTGGATCTCAGGGAGATAGGCAGGAACTTTCCCTCCTTATGGCTTCACATGCTTGTAACTCTTTGAGGGTCCCTGATGTTTTGGCTTGGGATGGTTTGAGTTGTCAGGAAAGTACTCGGTGGTGGTTGGCTATAAAAAATTAGGTAGGCAGTTGTTTGGGGACATTGAGGTCCCCTGGTGGAAGCAAGTTTGGCACAAGTTGTCCTGGCCCAAGTGTAACTTCTTTATGTGGTTAGTGGCTCAAAACCGGTGTCTTACTTGGGATAACTTATGTAAGCGTGGTTTTCATGGCCCCTCTGTGTGTGTTTTGTGCCATGGTTGTGAAGAGAGTGTCTCCCATCTCTTCTTCCAGTGTTCCTATGCTAGAGAGATTTGGCACTTCTGGTGGGGAGTGTGGAATACGACCTGTTGGCATGCTTCCTCTTTGGTGGAGTTTGTGGAATGATGGGGTAGGGCCCCTATTTCTACCCCCTTTCTTCAGGCTGCTTGGGCTCTTGGGCCTTCTTTTATTATTTGGAATCTGTGGTTGGAGAGGAATAGGTAGATTTTCCAGGATTCGCTATTGCGGGCCCCTCACCTTTGGTGGAAAATTACTCACTCTTTAGGGGAAACTATTGTGGCTAAGTGTGATTTGACTATGTTGGTGGACCCTCGTGATGTTGGTTGTTGTAATCATCTTCATCTTCCTCCTCCACAAAAGCAGCTCATGCACAACAGATGTAGACATCCTACCCCAAAGGTGAATAGGGTGGGAAGATGGACTCCTCCTCCTCATGGGGTCCTAAAAATCAACTCTGATGGTTCTTCTCGTAGAAATTCAGGTCATGCTGGCATTGGGGGTGTTGGCAGGGATAGCTCTGGAGATGTTTAGTTTATCTTCTTTGTGTATAAGGGCCTTCATACTAATAATCTTATGGAGGCTCAAGCCATTTTACTAGCTTTGGAACGGGGTAGTCAATTGGGATGGTGTAGGATCATATGTGAGTCTGACTCACAGGTTGTGGTGAACCTTCTGAAAAGGCAGTATTTGGATGATGTGATCTGGCAAATGGCTTTGATTTTTGAACAAATTCTCACCCTTTGTGCTTCTCTGGAGGATATTATTTTCACTCATATTCCTCATAAATGGAATGGGGTTGTTGATTGCTTGGCTAAATGGTCTTCTAATCATATTCATTATTGGAATTTGGTGGATTGGGGTCAACTCCCCCCTAATTTGTCCCATCATTTGGATCACTTGGTTGATCTTGATAGGGCCTTTTAATGCCCTTTCTTTGTAATGTTTCCTTGATTTAATAAAAAATTTACCCCTCCTTTATGTTAACTAATGAAAACCTCCCTGAGGCATTAGAGGATGGGGATGTTCATCTTCCCCTCATAGGTACCCACTTTTCAAAAAGGTCTTCTATCCCAATCAAGGAAACAAGAGAGATAAATCTGGGAACAGAAGAAGAACCAAAAATCACATATGTGGCCAAATCCTTGACTGAAGATGAATACTAGGTGTTTTCCAAGTTTTACTCCAAGAAGGTTTCATCAAATTTTCTTGGGCCTATTTTGATATGCCTGAATTTGATCCTGCACTTGTCACGCATCACCTCAATGTACATCTTGATGTAAAAAATATCAAACAGAAGCTCTGCAAGATGCATCCATAGGTTGCTCTCCTTTTCAAAGTTGAGTTAGAAAAACTACTGGTAGCAGGATTTATCAGACCAATTGATTATTCCAATTGGATTTCCAACATTGTCCTTGTATCAAAACCAACTAGGGGCATCTGTATTTGTATCGATTTCAGAGACCTTAATAAAGCTTGTCCAAAATATGACTTCTTGTTACCTAACATTGACATACTTGTTGATTTGACAGTGATACATTCTATGCTATCCCTTATGGACAACTTTTCTGGATACAATCAGATAAGATTGCACCCAAGGATCAACATAAAACAAATTTCACTACTCCTTGGGGAATCTTTTGCTACAATGTCATGCCCTTTGGTTTGAAAAATGTGGGGCAACCTATCAGTGTGCCATGATGGTCATCTTTCATTATCTAATTCACATTATAATGGAAGATTGTGTTGATGACCTACTAGGGAAATCTAAGACTAGAGAAGAGCATATGAAGATCCTAAAACAAATTTTTGACCAATTAGAGTGATATTAGTTGACATTAAATCACAAGAAATATTTCTTTTGTGTCACTTTGGGTAAATTATTGGGCTTCATTATGTCTAGAAGGGGTATTAAAGTTGATCCAACCAAAGTCAAGGCTATTATGGAAATTCTCCCACCAAGAAATTTGAAACAGTTAAGGTGCCTATAGGGTAAATTGAAATCAATTAGGTGTTTTGTAACACAACTTGCAAACAAGTGTCAGCCCTTTACCCATATCTTATGTAAGGATACCACATTCAAATGGAATTCAGAATGTCAACAAGGCTTTGATAAAATTAAAGAGTATCTTGCTAATCCTCCCATTTTGATGCCTCCTATACTAGGAAAGTCGTTATTGCTATACATTTCCACTACTTTAGTTGCACTGGGGGCACTTTTAGCACAAGATGATGAAAATGGGAAAGAAAGGGCCATCTATCACATCAACTGTATATTATTTGGGTATGAACTCAACTACACTCCCATGGAAAAACCTTGTCTTATTGTTTTCTTCATATCTCAAAAGCTTCATCATTACATGCTTAGTCATTCGATCAAGTTGATCTCCAAGGTCAATCCACTTAAGTATCTATTATCTAGAACATCACTAACTAGTCGCATGGATAAGTGGGCTATGTTGATAAGTGAATTTGATATTGAGTATATAGACTGTAAAACAATCAAAGGATGGGTTATTGCAGATCAGTTGGTTGATGCTCCTTTAGTTGATGCATATCCTTTAGTGCTTGAGTTTCCAAATGAATCGATGTTTCATTTGAGATGAAGACACATGGAAGTTCTATTTTGATGGGTCTTATACATAAAATGGAGCTAGTGCAGCTATCCTTTTTATCACCCCTCATGGTGACTATATCCCCAAGTCATTCAAGTTAGCTTTCCCATGCACAAACAATATTGGATAATACAAAGCTTTAATAATTATTGGGAAAAAATCATAGTCCAATGGAACATCACTCATCTTCATGTTTATGGAGACTCATAACTCATAATCAAACAAGTTAATGATGAGTTCCAAAAAAAAGATGATAAGATTCTTCCATATAAGCGCATGGTGGATGACTAAGAAATATTTTGGTCACATTCAGTTTGAAAAAGTTCCCAGATTACAAAATAAGGTTGTTGATGCTATGGCCACCACAGGATCTTTTATAGACATGCCTCGAGATCGTATAGATTGTGAATTTTTTCTTGAGAAATTATTGATCCTAGCATACAACATTCTTGATACCATGATGGTGTACAAAATTGTAGGTCCCCAATCTCCATGGTACCATGATATCTACACCTATCTTCATTACAACATCCTCCCATCTAATTTAACTTGCAACCAATGTAAATCCTTCATCCAACATGCATCCCATTACACCATCCTAGGAGACACCCTTTATTATAGAGGGCATGATGGAACTCTTCTTTGATGTCTAAATGAATCAAAATCCAAAGCAATGCTAAGAAAAGTACAATCATGTTTTTAGGGCACATACTAATGGAATGGCCTTGGAAAAGAAGCTTCTTAGACTGGGTATTATTGGTTGAGTATGGAACATGATGCCTATGAATTTGTTAGGAAGTGTGTATCGTGTTAGCAACATGCAAACTTAATCCATTCCCCCATGCAAGACTTGCAATCGATCATAGTGCCATGGAATTTCTCACAATTGGTTCTAGACTTAATCAATAAGATATACCCTCCATCATCCAATGGCCATACATTCATTATTATTGCCACCAAATATTTCACTAAGTGGGTAGAAGCAATTCCACTTTCCCCTAGCACTAGAACCCAAATATCCAAATTCATTTTTTACTATATGCTCTACAGATATGGTATCCCTTCCACTATTATCATTGATAATGGTAAGCCATTCCAAAACTAGCATGTAAAGAAACTATGTGAAACCTTTCATATCCAACATCAATTTTCTACGCCCTATTACCCTCAAGGTAATGGCCAAGCCAAAGCAACTAACAAAACATTAATCAAAATCCTAAAGAAAGTTGTTAATAATACTAGTTGAGATTGGCACCTCCACCTCAATCCTGCCCTTTGGGCCTATCACACATCTATTCATACCCCCACTAGTGCTACACCATAATCACTTATATATTGCATTGACACAATCTTGTTGATTGAATTCAAACTCTCATCGCTTCATATCTCTTTGAAGAACCTAATCAATGATGAGGAGTATCGAGTTGCATGTTTGAGTCAACTAGAGATTTTGAATAAAAATCATCTTAATGCTTACAATCACCTTCAAGCTTACCAACATTAGCTTAAGAGAAACTATAACAAGAATATCTATCCCTGACAATTTCAGATTGGTGATCTTGTGCTCAAAGAGAATCAACATACAAAACATGATAGAGAAAAGAAAGGAAAATTTGAAGCTAATTGGTTGGGTTCCTATGTCATCATAGCTAAATATGGTTCTAGAGCATATCAGCTGTCAACGCTCAAGGGGGAACCCTTGGAAGAACCCATCAAAATTGTGCACCTAAAGTGGTTTTATACCTAAGTCAGTTGGGTTGTCTCACCTTCAAAAATACAAAAAAAATAGAAAATCCAAAAAAGTACAAAAAATCAAAAAATATGAAAAATAATATGGTCAATAGTAAAGAGAAATAAATCATCCTATGGTGAAAACTACCCTTGGTGGTTCCTTGGATAATTACATTTGGTGAATACCTGGAAACAAGTGCCATTCATAGAGGGCTTAATCATTTTCTACCTTGCCTCTCATTTTCCTATTTGCTTACATACCCATCTTATCCATTTTATACATCCTATCATGTTAACTATCCATTATCACCCCATCACCTATCACATGGTATATTTTGATTGAGAATTATAAAATATGTTGCTATCCCAATTCTCGAGCTTCATTCAATTATTGGTGATGAGCTTATATAGGTCTTAATTGGTCCCATAAACTTCTATCCTTGTATCAGTTGGGATTTTGTTGGTCCTCATTGTTTATATATAGTGCACTATTGGTCAGTCTCACATCTACATCTAGGATCCATAATTGTCTCTTTTTATCATTAGGTCTCATACCATCCTTTGGTCCATTTTCTGTATGTTTATCAAACTACATTGCCTCTGCACTTTCACGTAGTTCAATGGCACATTGGAATGTTATGTATAAACCTATAGTGCATGTGATTCCCCTCTATAATAACCTCTCTCAAATTTTGAATACTTGAATCCATTTCACCATAATGAAAGTTTCTTTGATGCCCCAACAACAGTCAGATGTATGCAATGTAAAGTTATAGAGCCTAATTTTTGTTATGTGCGTCATGAGGTTGAACTATCAAACTCAACACATCCATGTGGGCACATCTATGTTGTGCATGGTCCTGTTTTGCACTCCAACTCTCCCAAACATTATGATCTATAGCATGTCGACATCATCTATGTAATTCAAGCTAATAGTATATTTATTTACAATTGCATCATCTATGGAATCCTTCACTCTAGTTGATACCACTTAGGAATATTTTATGCATAGGATATGAGGATTGAGCTAATGAAAGATGGAGAAACCAAGTTAATGGAAGAAAAGCCTCTTCTTATGTTTCATCATCCTCATCATCGGGTTCAATAATTTTTGGCATTTTACAACTGATAGGTGATGGCGAGGAAGAGATATAAGGGAAACAATTAAAATGTTCTAAGAAAAAAGGCATAAATTAATAAGGGCAGTGATTAAAATGCTATGTAGTATAAAGATAAACACAACAATTTTGATATGTATGCATAACAGGCATATATTATAATGTGTTTGTGTTATGGATCGAGCTTATTAGTGTATTAATTTTTAAATGAATCAATAGACAATTATTATATGTCATACATATTTTTATATAATATCCCTCATATTGGTGTTGTCATGCTCAATTTGCAACATTAGTTTTTTCAATTGATACCTAAAGCTAAAGTTGAACCTCAACACAACTACAATGCACCACATAGTCAAATCCTTGGACATTTATTGCATCATTCATAATATCCAAAAACTTTCTTTGTAAATGTATTACTTCTTTGACTATAACATTTGTATATGTCACAAATTGATTCCTTAGAGGCTTTAATATATCATTTATGAATTTTGTTTTTATCTTTTGCAAAAAATATTTTATTTAAAAAATTCAAAATGCATACCCTTAGTGTGCTCTTATAGTATGTTTTTTCTTTATAATATTGTCGTAAGGGGGGAATTGATGATACAGGAAAAAAACATAAATGAATTGAACTAATCTATTCAAAAAAGATTAAGATTCCTAAACCCATTACTCACGAAATGAATAATATAAATTGATGAATTCAATGAAACAATTGAAGAACAAACAATGAATTCAATTAAAATATAAAGTTACCCATCCCATGTCAAAGTTGTATTTGCATTTGATGTTGAATGTCGGATTTTTGTAATAAATGCAAAGCCTCCATTATGCATTGCAAAAGCTTCAATGTGTGTGTAATGTCAAAATAGAATTGTGATGATAATCATAACGTGCTCAAGAGATAATTGTGCAATGCTTCGCTAATGTGAATTCTAGATGATTTTGCAAGGATGTTGAAGGTTATTTTATAGATTTTACATTTTGAGATGAATGATCAAGATTGTGTAGTAGAATATCCTAGTCAACGGTTCAAAACCATTGTGAGGAAATAGATGGGAAGAATTAGTGGATTTAGGTTGCATAATTGGTGTGATTGATGAAATCAAGTTGAGTATTTAGTGGAATTGAGGACATAGATTAAGTGGTTAGTGGGATTGAAGAATAGATGAATCAATTAGCCAATCAAAGTGAGAAATCAATGGCCAAAATTTTATCAATCACAAAAGGGGGTGAGGATAATTAATTAATTGAATTAATTAATTACTATTTTTGAGTTGAACATGCAAGTCATGTTTGAATTTTACAAATAAAGTTATATTTGTTTGTTTTGACCTTTTTGAATGATGTTTTGAATAGCCAATATTGACATGGTGTGATGGTTTAAAGGTGGCATTGTTGTTCTTTCCACCAAGGTTCAAACCCCTTTGGGGTGATATTGTTGAGTGGATGTATTCCGATTCATAGCTCCGGTTCAAAAGCGTTTACCCCTTGAATAAAAAAAAGATGTTTTGAATAATTAATTTAATTATTCTATTTAGAAAAAGGGGAAATTGGTTTAATTAAACTGTTATGTATTAATAATTTAATTGATTTAGGGGGTCAGTGGGCCTAGCTCGATTGGATAAAGCATCATGTTGCAAAAAAGAGGTAACGAGGTCTAGTCTCCCCACCATCCCTATGGTACTAGAGGGCGTGTTGCACCAACATCACTGGTTACGTGAAAAAGGTTTACCAAGCGCACTGCAGTTTATAGGGGGATGGATACCTGATTGATTTTTGTAGTCTAAAAAAAATTAATTGATTTAGGGGAATAGGGTAAAGTAGTAATATAATTAAATAATTGATGTTATTTAATTAATCAAGAGGAATAAATATTAGATAAATTATTAAAATAGTGAATTAATTAAATAATTTAAGATTATTTAATTAATAGAAGAAATTAGGGTTTTTGATGTAAATGATGTGAAATGCAGTGATAGTAAATGATAATGATGTCAATGATGAGAAAATATCATTTAGAATGTGTGATAAGTGTTAGGTCATTTTTACATGTCTACATTTTTCCCCTCTTTGAGACAAAGTGTTGGTTGCTTTGCTTCAAAGAATTCAATGTTAACATCAAGATTTGAAATTTTTTATATGCCCCAGTATGCTCTAGCGGTCAATGGAAAGATGGTAGGACACTGGGCTGCCCCCTCAAGAGATTGGCCAAAAAATCCTTTTTTTGGGTTAGGCTCGCAACAATGTTTTATTTTAGATCATATGCATATAGGCTAAAAATTAAGCTTATAGGACCCTTTTTGATAGTTCAAATGTTCTCGGGAGCTCACAATTTCAACCTAGGAAGGTTTCCTAGTTAAAAAATTAGGGTTTGGGGGCTAAAAATAGGTAATTAGGGTTCAATTAACCTCATTTGCATTCTTAGCCCTTAGTAATTTCTTGTCTCTGGATTTCTCGATTTGGTGATTGTGAATTCACGACGTTGAGGATTGTAGGAGCCCCACATTGGTCAAAGGTGGTCTGTGAGTTTGGAAGGCTTGCTAGCGTAGGTGTCGTAGTATGTTCCTTCTCCTTTCCTATTTTCATCTTTTCATTTTTGAGTAATTAATGTGTGAAAAAAATGTAGGCAATAGCAGTAATTTCATGAAATTTATGCTTTTGTGTCATTCTTGCCGCTTTTGAACTTTTTGATTGTACCACTTTTTCTTTTGTCTACCACTTTTGTTTAAACTTTTCACTATTTCTCTATATGTTAACTTTTGGTTTTCGCCTTCGAGTAGAATTTTCACTATTGACTTTCTTAGTGTGAAATAGTTGCTATGGTGAAATTTATGCACTTTTGAGAAATTTGGTCGCTTTTTCTATTTATACCGCTATTGATTTTTTCAATCGCTTTTGACAAAAACAGGTCCGTTATTGAACTTCTTGACTACTTTTGATAAAAAAGTAACCACCTTTACTATTTTTGAAAGTTTGAGCCATTTTGTTCACAATCTTAGGTTTGTTTCATGTTTTCATAGAAAATTCTTAATGTCATGGGTTGAATGTTTGTAGGTGGTTCTCAAACCACTTTACTCGAGAGAGCGATGATCACATCAATTATTTGATATGATTACTAGTTTCCATGAGCTTAAGCAAGATGTTTTATACATTGTGGGGTTGCGACATATATGCTACTTGCTACAGATCATATGCCATTAGGCGATGATGACCACTCTTATTGAGAGATGGCATTTTGAGTCATCGTTCTTTCATTTGTCAACTAGTGAGGCCACCATCACCTTACAACACCTTAGAGGATGTCTGAAGGATTCTCTACATTCCTATTCATGGAGATCTTATTACTTATGATGTTAGATGGGGTACCTGCACTATGCGGTGAGTTCTTGGTGTTAGGCATCTTCGACTTGTGGAGTCAGAGATAGACTTGTCTTTATACATTGATAGTGCATACCCTATTTCCTTGGTTCTATGTGCTTTGGTCTCAAGGCTCTTCATTCTTGATCCATGAGGTAGATATATTCTAGTTTGTTGGGGCATCTATATTGAGCATATGTTTGAGCATGGTACAAGGTGCACTTGGGGCCCTTCTCTCCTTCCACATGTATATAGATATATGCACGAGGTTGCATATCAAGGAGGTAGTTCCATCTATGTTGGTGTTACTTTGTTGCACATATGGGCCTAGGAGCACATCTCAGTGATGAGACTTGATGGTGTCATGGATCAAGATCCAAAGGATCCATATTCCTACAGATATTCCAATTTTCACTACACTTGGCTTTGCCAGCTATCTTATTGGCATCGTGTTATCGATGATATGCTTTTTTTTGTTTGGAGGGCATGGTTAGGTTGTGAGGCTTGTCATGATGATTAGGATAAAATTCCATTCTATAGGTAGACACGGTGGTTGATTAGTTGTGATGGTTCTTTGCTCGAGCATTATTTACCAAATTGAGTTCTTTTCTAGTTTGGCAAGCGATAGACATGATTCACAAATGATTACCATTCTCACTTCAAGAGGACCACCTGAGAGGTCAAGGTGTGGGGAAATTAGGCTTATGTTATAGTTGTTTTTGTTGAGTTTCATCATCTTGCCCCATTTATATGGGGATGGCCTATAGGACCAAAAAAATTAGGTACTACAACTAATTACGATTAGTGGTGGGCTCATTGGGTTCCACTTTGATTTACAAATACTATTAGTGCTAGGCCAAATTTGGGTAGAGCGGGTGTGACTGGTCACAGGGGCGACAAATAATAACTCCATATTTCTATTGAGCAGTTAAGTAGGGTAGGACATGATGCTCACTAGGATCAACATGACAAAGGACAACCTATTCCTATGCATCAAGATCAACTAGTGGCACTGGGTCCTCCCCCACCTAAGGATGCAACAACGGTAGCTCAGATTGCTTAGTTGATAGCTGAGAGAGATGGAAAGATTGTTTGAAGACAAGATTCTGATGCATAGGTTGTAGCCTTGACTACAAAGCGAGATGTTGTGAGGCAAGAGAGGGATGGTTTCAGATAGGAGAGGGATGCAACTAGGTAGGATCCGGTGAAAGAGAAATAGCAGAGGCTAGCCATAGATATCTCATTGGCCTTGTCCATTCCTATGGTTCAACATCAATCTGAGCGAGAGAAGCTAGTTCAAAGGTGCACTTATTATTAGACACTTTATGAGGCCTTCATTCCTTGGAAATAGCGATAGCCTCATTTTGGAGAGCCTACCATGCAGACATGGGTGGAGTTAGGTGGTCACTTTGTTAGACATCTTCATCAGCCTATAGTTATGTCACAACCATCACCTCATTAGAGTCAAGATCATCAGAGGTCCCCACCTCGAGACAACCATCAGGGTTGAGGGTTCTTAATCTTTTTTTATGTTTATTATGTTAGAGACTTTGTAGACATGATTTGTATATACATTCATCGACCCAATTGATGCCTTGTATATATGTATTTTTTGTATTACATGTTAGTTTATGATGTATATGAGATTTTTAGTTTTGATGATATATGAGATATACCATGTTTCAACTTGGCTTTATTATGTGTTTATGAGATGATCATGGATATTGATGTATACATGTTCATGCTTTGCACTTTTCTAATGTATACATATGATGTGGATGGATGGATGATATATATATATCTATGTGATGGATGATTATGCATGATTTGTCATGTTTTATTTTTTTTATTATGATCATGATATGTACTGATGAAATTGTGGATGCAGGATGGATGTGGTACTAATGATTTTTTGATGCAGGATGGTGATGTTAGTTAGAAGAAGTGTTGGATGATATAGAGATGGATAGAAATTTTATGTTATTAGTTTTTGATGAGTTTTTATTTTTCTTGCATAGAGGCTTTGTATATTTTAACAATCCTTTTTGATGTAGCAAACAGATACGATGCACTAGGGTATTAATAACCAAGGTGGGTATGTATCCATTGTGTGGGATGACTCAGCACACAAAGAATATTTTTTCTCATACTAGACATACAGAAACCCTGTTGGAGTATATGGTTAAGTTGCGTTAAAATGTTGCGGACCAGTTACATAGATAGGTATGAACTACCTAACATGCAATTGCTACACAAGTTGTCTCAAAACAACTTTCATACACAAAACAAAGCAAATATTCATCATGGTAGTATCACAAAAAAATCTTACAAACATAAAAAACATAAATCGATAGTTAATACCACTGTTCCTTCTTCTCTAAATCCTTATGGACATCCTCGAGAGATCCTAGGAATGTGGTATTACGATAAATAAAAAAGATAAGACTATAAAAAGATAAACAATGTTATAGTATCACTTGCCTTAGTTGTTTTGATGTTTCATGATGAAATCCATTGATGATGTCTATTGTAGGAATGTTTTATTTGTTAAGACTCATGTTTAGGATTGTTGAATGATTTTCAAATAGGTATGGTAGTCTGTACTTAGGCATTGTTTTCACTTAATTTTTTTTCTAGTTTTTTTTATCTTCACTTTGGAATTTTTTATTTTGATGTTTGTTTTGTTTGTTGTTTATATTGTCAAAGAGTGAAAGTGATGATTGTTTATTGTGAATAGAACTTTATTGCAAATAAGGTAGTTTTTGAATTTATTTTATTTTATTTGATGTTGTTTTTATTGTTTTATGAAGTTTTAGAAACAAAATAGGGGACCTAAAGGGACTAGCCTAGTGCTTTGGGGGCTGACCACAAATTAGCCTTGCCTATTTGATGAACACAAAGACATCGTTGTTTGACTATGTTGATTGATATTGTTTTTAGATTTTGATAAGATATTTGAATGTTTTATTTTTTCTTTAAGGGAATAACCTAGGGCCTTGAGGTATCATCAATTATGATTTCCTTTCCTATGTTATCCATGTAGAGGCTCGTAGTTCGCTTGTTTGATAAGAACATGTTTTTGACTTTTCTATTTTTTGAATGTTCTTTTGAATTTTGAATTTTTTGACTAACTTAAAAGACCATTATGAAAACATAAGTGGACTAAATTAATGCCTCAAGGTCTGATCATAGATAAGAATTTCCTAGGTTATACACACAAATACCATGTAGTTTGACTGGTGTTGACTCAAAGAAAAACATGTTTTTAGGATTTTGATGTTTTTGACTTTATTTTGGATTTTGTTTATTTTCTGGCTATTTTTTATTTTTGATAGTTTTCAACCATGATGAGATTTACGAGGATCCAATCCACTACCACTTTCAGGAAGTTTACCCCAATTTGAGACAATATTATCAATACTAGGGGAGATAGATTTTGATGGTGCAACAAGGTTCAACAATTAGTTATCTAGCCATGGTTGGATATAGGTTTTACTATGGGATGTATGGGTGGATGCTTTAGATAGTGCTGATAGATAAATATGTAGGTCTTATTCAAACATAACACCTATTTACTAGGTTTGTTTGACCTAGAAGCGCTACAAAGTGGTTTTCACTAAAAGAACATTTTATTTCTCTTTACTATTTTTCTCAATTTTTTTGCCCTTTTTTTAGCTTTTTTGCTAAGATACTTTGATGTGCTTAAGTGTAAAACCTTTTAAGATGGATTCTATTCAATATTTCGACTAAAGTTTCTCCTTCAAGAGTATCCAATTGGTAAGCTCTAGAGCCATAACTTGTTGTGATGATGAATGGACCTAACCAGGCTGGTTCAAACTTCCCCTTCCCATATTGATTTAGTTGGATCTTTTGATTCTCTTTTAGTACTAGGTCACCAACTTGAAAGTTTATGTTTTTGATATTTTTTTGTAGCTTTGTTTGAGCCGATTTTGATAGACCTGGAGATGGTTTGACGTGCTCAAACACCATTCATCTAAGATTTCCAACTCATTCAATTTGGACACCCGATATTCCTCATTGCTAACCATTCCTTTAAGGGATACTCGTAGTGAAGGGATTTCAACTTCAATAGGTAAGAGTGCTTCATCTATGTAGACCAAGGAAAATGTTGTAGCACCTGTAGGTGGACGAGTACCATTTTGGTAAGCCCATAGGGTTGTGTTTAGTTGTAAATGCCAATCATGTTTGGGGTCATTAAAAATAATTTTTAGTAATTTTAGGATGGTTTTATTGGATGCTTTAGCCTAACCATTTCCTTGGGGATAATAGGGTATTGAGAATCTTTGTTGGATAGAAAACTTGGAACAAAGCTCTTTGACATCTTGGTTTTTGAATGGGGTTCCATTATCTATTATGATAGTTTGGGGAATTCTATATTGACAAATAAAATAATCCAAGATGAACTTGGATATTTGTTTCCCTTTGATATAATTTAATGAAATTTCTTCTATCCACTTTGTGAAGTATTTAGTTGTCTTGATAATGAACTTGTGCCCATTAGATGAAGCAGGAGAGATCTTACCTATCAAGTCTAATCCCCAATGTGAGAAATGCCATGGTGTTATTATAGGTCTTAGTTCTTGTGTTGGTGTGTGAACAAGGTCACTGTTCTGTTGGCATTGACGATATTTTCTTGAGTATTGAATGCATTTGTGTTCCATTGAGGGCCAATAGTACTCTGTTATCAACAATTTTTGTACTAGATTAGGTCCACTTGCATGAGACCCACATATACCTTCGTACACTTCTTGTAAGTGGTTTTCACTTCTTCCACATTGAGACATCAAAGTAATGTTTTGTCTAGACTTCATCTATATAGGGTATCTCCTAGGACATTGAATCGGGAGGTTCTATGGATAAAGCTCTTCTTTTGGCTTGTCGTTAATTCAAGAGGTATGATACCATGCTAGATATAGTCAAATGTATCTTGGCACCATGGTGAGTTAGGACCAACAACATCACAAACCAATTCTGATTTGGGGATATCGAATGCCAGTATGAGCAGTTTCTCCACAAGTGATTCATACTTAGGAATATTTTGTGGAATGTCGAGAAGTGAACCTATTGTCGCCATAGTGTTGACTACTCTATTGTTGATCCTAGGAACATGTTCAAAGGTGATGACAACAAAGTACTATTTAAAACTGTCCACCATTATTTTATATGGCATTAGCTTGTCATCCATTATTTGTTAATCATCACTTACTTGCCTTATTACCAATTGAGAGTCTTCATTAACCTATAGTTCCTTTATCCTCCATTTTATGTCCATCTTCAATCTTGTGATTAGTGCTTCATATTCAAAGATGTTATTTGTACATGAAAAAGAAATCTTGTAAGCCTTACCTATACTATCTCCCTATGGTGTGAGAAATAAGATACCTACTCTTAAGTTGTGTTGAGTATGGGACCCATCAAAGTACAAGGTCCAACAGCTAGATTGATTAGTTAAAAGGATGCTTTCATTTGGGAATTTTTTTATAAAAGGTTAGTGATCATCTATTGGTGCTTTTGCTAGTTGATCTGCTATGATTTTTCCTTTGATAGCATTTCAATCTATGTATTCTATGTCAAACTCACTTACTATCATTACCCATTTAGAGATCCTACCTATTAGGGTTTCTTTTGCCAATAGGTACTTTAGGGGATCTACTTTTGAGATCAACTTTACTTGTCTATTCAAGATGTAGTGTATCAAATTCTATGTTACAAATACTATAGATAGACACGTTCTTTTTATGGGTGAATAGTTCAACTCATAGCCCACAAGTTTTCAACTAATATAATAGACTGCTCTTTCTTTATTTTTTCATCTAGTTATGCTAGGAGAGCTCCTAATGTTGTCAATGTTGTAGAAACAAATATGATCATTGTTTTATCTAGAATGGGTGGCATTAATACAAGAGGAGTGAGTAGATATTCATTGAATTTTTGGAATGCCTGATCACATCTATCATCCTACTTGAAGGTGATTTCCTTGTGTAGAAAATGAGTGAGGATGACAGTTGTCTACCAATTATGCAAGGAATCTCCTGATGGATTACAATTTCCCTTGTAGGCTTTTCAATTTCTTCAATGTCTTTGGAGGAGGCATTTGTAATATAGCTTTTACCTTGGTAGGATCTACATCAATGCCTCTTCTTGATACTATGTACCCTAGTAGTTCTCCAAATGTTACTCTGAATACACACTTCTTTGGATTGAGCCTCAAGTTGTATTGCTCTAGCCTATCAAATACTTTTTCTAGGTTTGTCAAATGGTCTTCTCTTTTGATGGATTTCAAAGCCAAAATATCATCTACATAATCCTCCATAGTGGTATGAAACATATCATGAAATTATTGAACATTCCAGATAACTGAGAGGGGGGATGAATCAATTATCACAAAACACTTTCCCTTACTTTACTTAATCTGAAGTAATCTTAAATCAATAAGATATTAATTAAAATAGATATGAACATGCAAGCACTTAAAAAAACCATGCACAATGAACACCAAAATTTACGTGGAAATCCAAGATGGGAAAAACCACAAGGAATGCTAATTCTCAATTATAAAACATCGATTTAGGTGATTTTTACAAGGGCTCACTACCAAAATTCTCACTGTAGGTAAGGCTCACTTCTGGTGGGCTTACTGCCCAATTAATACAAAAATGCCTAATTATAAAACAAACAAAAATATGAATTGATGAATTTGCATCTACATATGCATGATGGGTGATCCCACAATAGTGGTTTACAATTTTTGGCCAAACTGGACACTAAAATTATTATTTTTAACTAAATCTTCACATTTGGCCACCTATAGCGGCTAAACTGTGAGGAATTTGAAGATGATGCAAACTAGAGTCTCATCACATTTTGTCTATAGATTCTAAAAATATTTTTTTCAAAAATTTTGGAATCGGATTGCACTTATTTTTCCATCTCCCATGAAAACTAGTTTTTTTCAGAAAACGACATTTTAGAAAGGTGACACTCACGTATACAACATAACTTTTTTTTTATGAAGGATAAAATTATAATTTTTTTGAATTTATATTTGTAACTATGATATTGATCACTTTCATTTTGTCTCATAGTTTTTAATTGAATATT
Organism: Sequoiadendron giganteum; assembly: GCA_007115665.2. Taxonomy (NCBI): domain Eukaryota; kingdom Viridiplantae; phylum Streptophyta; class Pinopsida; order Cupressales; family Cupressaceae; genus Sequoiadendron; species Sequoiadendron giganteum. Next base: position 260,654,340 of record CM021100.1, on the reverse strand, counting down.
TTTTCCTTAATCAAGTTTCGAAGTCAAACCAATTGCAATTTAGACATAGGCGGGTTGTATACAAAACATTTTTTTGTATGTATCGAAATTCAAATTTATTTTTTTTAATGGATCGAGGACATCAATACCCAACACAAAAATATTTTTTAAAAAAATATTTTGATAATCTACTATTTTCCTACATGTGCAAAACGAAGAGCTTGATTTTCGGTGAAAAACCTATGTTTAATAAAACTAAAAAAAAACATACATAATAAAACCAAAACATATTTAAATTATATTCATTGGATAGCTCATTCCGAGGAATACCATCTTCCAGTTGGGTCTATGAATTCTCATCCATTTTCATCCTCAACTTGAGCTTTGAAGGGAAAAAATCTAGAATCGTTTTGTGAGGGAGGGTGGGAAGGTGGGAAAAGGGGGGTTCGCTCGAACCAAGGTTCAAGCGAACCCCCTTTCCACAATAGAAAATAAATTTTTCCACATTCAAAGGGGTTTGATCGAACCTTGGTTCGAATGAACCCCTTTTGGGTTTGCTCGAACCCCTCAAAATGAATTTTTTTTGAGTGGTCCATTTTTTGGAAGTTTTCCTTCCTCATTCAAATTGTAAACCACTTTTGTGGGTTCACCCTGATGTTAGTTCCGGTTAAGAGAATAATATCTATTTGTAGTAGATCCTTTCAAGAATCTTCTGCACAACCTCTGTAATACAAATTACTTCTTCCTAACACTTGCCTTCACTTCATTCTTTGTTTCTTTCCACACAATCCTTCACACCCTTATCATTCTTTGCACACACCACACTTCTTGTTTGGTACAAAAGAGATGTTCTACATATATATATACTTGGATAACAAAATGATTCAACCTAGCAAAACATGTCAACTTGAAGAACAACCTTGAAATATTCAATAAGGCTTGGTATGCTAGCACGAGACCCAAAGGATAGGTTGCACATAAAGATCTTACTGCATTACCACGGGACCCATATATAGGTCATACATAAGATAAGTTCATCACATAGCATAATTATCAAAAGATAGCAAACTTTGAATTACATGAGATATATTTCAAAGCCGATAGGAACACCACAACCAAGACCAAATCTTGATCAACATCAATTTCAGTACCAACTAGAGGAATGCAATTAGACATATGAAAACTTATAACATGAATGTTTGGATATCAAGGATACCCTGAATAAGCTTTAGGCACAACAACTAATATCAAAATATTAGTCTTCATTATTCTGCATTTACTGTCTTCCACAAATGTCCCAAAAAGAATTACTACCATATCTAAATCAAGGATAACATCCACACTATGCAACATTATAGCATACTATATGATAGATCATTTTTGTATATCATTCAAAGCACAACCTTCCAAATCTCCGGTTTTGACATCAATGACAACAATGACAAATCAATAACTTCTCAACAAAAAGATAGTAGTCATTTCTTGCTAATAGGTTGCCCTTGCATTATTTAGACTGAATAACATGACCTTCCAACAAAAGGTTCCCCATGCACAGGTGAATTTTGTTTTATGTTAGTCCTCGGGGATATTTTGATATGATTGTATCTAGAGAAGTTGTCCATTAATGATAAAATTTCATGTCTCACAGTCAAATCCACAATTATGTCTATGTTGGGAAGAGGGAAGTCATCCTTCAGGCAAGCCTTGTTTAGATCTCAATTTTTTTTGCAGATTCTTATGCCCCCAATGGGTTTTGATACTAGTATTAGATTTGACACCCATTTCGGATAGTCGATTGGTCTGATGAAGCCCATATCTAATAGTTTCTAAAGTTTCACTTTTACCAAAAGTGCTATCTATGGATGCATATTCCATAGCTTTTGCTTGATGGGTATAGCTCCAGGGAATACTGCTAGGTGATGTACGACCAATGTTGGATCTAGCCCTAACATGTCTGCATATGTCCATGCAAGTTTTATTTTCCTTTCCTTGATGAATGTTGAGAATTTTACCTTTTCTTTAGGATCAAGTGATGTTGCATGGTATGTGATTTTGGGTGTTTCTACTGTGCCAACATTGATAGGTTCAACATCTTCAACTAGGAGTGTTTATTTCTCTTGATATTCTATGGTGGGGAATTGAATGTTCCATCTTCGGGCACCTCAGAGAGGTTTTCACCTTTAGATGCATCCTTTGTTTTTCTCTTTTTCAAATTCAATAAAGCCACATTGTGGTTTTCTTTAGGGGACCTCTTTTTTATTTTTAAATTTTTTATTTTGTTTTTATGACTGGAATACACAATATCCCCTCCAAAATATCCTCCTTGATCTAGTTCCCTTACAAACCTTGCTTTGTGATCCCCTTGTGGTATATTTTTTCGGAGTCCCATGAACTCCACAATAGCCTCATCATTCTAAGATGTGTCCAAAACCGGTGTATGATGCTATTGGTCACAATCTATCAACTGTGGATAATGCAAGGATATTTTTTGTTGGTATTGGTAAAGCTTATGGATATTGTTGCTAGGTTAGGGACATTGGTTTTTTCAAATCTCCATAAGGTATCTAGGTTATATTCAATTGAGTCATAGGAATCCCATTCATATTCATTGGAATTCATCTCGATATGGTCATCATTATATGTAGGTTTTGTGATGATAGTATTTACGTTGAGGGTTTCAAACATATATTGGATATACAAGTAGTCTTCTAGAAATTCACAAGTATCTAATGGCTCATTAGTGGTAGAAGTATATCCTTCCTTACAAGATGTGTTTTTCAGTATTTGGGGTAATCATGTTAAACGATCCATAACCCAATCCAAGATTCTTTGGGCTCTTTTCTATAATGATCGGTTCTCTTATACCTTGTCCATGTAGAAAAAGGCCACCTTCTCTAGTGAATCCCATTTTTTTCACTAGTTGGTACCCGTTTTTGTTTCCATCAATAGGAAGGGGAGGTAGTGGTTGTTCCTTTCCTTCTTCTTTGTAGATCCAGGAAGATAGGTCTTCTTATCATACTTCTTCATCTTGCATGTCACCCCACTTGGTGAAGATGGTAGGTTTGACTACCATTGTTACAATTTGTACATGTGATATCTCTTTTGGTCCTCCATAAGTCTTAGATGTTGGGGGAAGCATTCCAATACAAAAAGAATGGTTGAAATGGTATTCCCCACAACCCTTGTCAAGTACTTGGATCTTGGTATCAGATTTAGGTAGCTTAATGGATGATAGTGTAGTGGAGGATGAGGGTAGTGATGATGGGTCTATGTATGAGGAGTGAAAAGATTTATCATTGTTGGGTATTTGTTGAATCCTTTTATACTTTTCCTCTAATTTAGCACAATAGTGGAAAGGTTTGGGGTCAACATATTTGGTAATTTACTTATTGTCATGAGGAAACTTTAGGCATTGATGGAATGTAGATGGTACTACTTTCAAATCATGTATCCATGGTCAACTCAAAAGAAGGTTGTATGGAAGCTCGAGATCCAGTACTTCACAAGTTCTTTCAATTATTGTTGGTCCTATTTGAGCATGTAGCCTGATTGTCCCTTCTAAATTACACTCCGTGTCATCATAATATTTGATGGTGATGCTCTTATTTTTATCTATGACATCGGAGTATCCCAATTGTTTCAAAAATTTCAAGGTACAAATGTTTAGACTTGCACCATTATCTATGAGTACCCTCTTGAATTTGTGTTTGTGGACACCTAGTTCTAAATAAAGAGCTTAATTGTGAAACAATCTTTGTGGAAGGCCTTTCTTAGAAAAGACCAAATAGTGAGTGGATGTAATATTGCCAACCATCACTCAAAATTGATTAGCATCAAGGGTGTTTGGGACTGATAATTCAACAAGGGCTTTCTCCAATATCTCTTTATGTGCTAGCGACATTTTTATGATCTCAAGGATGGATATTAGGGTAGGAATTTTCTTAAGTTGGTCCACAATGCTATAATCGCTTGATGGCTTACTTGTGGCCTTTACTTGGGTTAGTTCTCCTTGGATGGTTTTCTTCCCCTTCGGGTGGTCACATTACATTCAGGATTTCTACCTCGTATGGTTAATGTATAGATGGTATGATCATCGCAAGAGATTTGTCCTAGAATGATATCCTCACCGTAAGAGAAGATGACCTTTTGATAATCTTGTTCTTTGCCTTTGTTATTTCCCCTAGAATGCTTGGGAATTGGATCCTTGTACATATTTTTAGGTCATTGTTTCTAGGACAAGGTTTGATGTCCACTTCTCCCTTTTCGATTATATCTTATACAATTTTCTTGAGTCTCATGCAATTATTGGTAGTGTGCCCCTTGATTTTGTGAAATCCATATTTGTCATTCTCATTATACCAAGGGGTTTTGAAGTTGGGTTCCTCATAATTTGGTTTAGAATTTATTGTGATGAGGTTCTTTTGGACTATTTTGTGCATAATGACCTCAAGGTTTTCTCCCAAAGGAGTAAATTTCCTTCATGGTTGGTCATATTTTCTTGGTGGTCTCCTTTCATTATCCTCTCCTTGATTTTATTGTTGGTTGTTGGATTGGTTGTTCTATGGATAACTAAGTTGATTTTTATATTGATAGTTGGGTTGGTTATTCTAGGGATAACCTTTTTGTGTTGTTTCAGCTTGATTTTGTGGCATATTAGGAATTTTCACATTATGTACAACCTTAGCATGAACTACTCCATCATTGGTTACATTCTTGTTCTTCGCCAATATCTTCGGTTTGTCATTTGAAGTAGAAGGTTGATTTTTTGGGTTGTAAATTTTGATTGTTCCTCTTGCAACAAGGGCTCTTTCAATAAGTATACCTTTTTCAACAGCTTTTTTGAAATTTCTTGGGCACAAAACCATGAGGTTGTAATTGATATTTGTATGTACATTGGAGATAAAAAACATTGACAAGTTGTTTTTGTGGAATGGGACACTTAATTTTGATTCCTTTGTGTCTCCATCTTTGTAGGTATGAGGCAAATGATTCACCTTGACTTTGTTTGATTTTATAAATTTTAGTGATCGTAATGTCCTATTCTATGTTATATGAGAAATGGTTGAAAAAATTATCTAACAACTCATCAAATGTTCTGATACCTAGAGGTAAACGAGAGAACCAACCCATAGTGGGCCCACTAAGGATTTGTGGAAAAATTCTCATCAAGTAGGTGTCAATTTGTTGCAAGATACTGAAAACTCATGTACATGCTCAATTGTATCTCCTTTCCCCCTATACTTGTCAAATTTTGATATTTTGAAGCCTTTGGGGAAGGGTACCATGGATATATTTTGATCAAATGGATATGGACAAATGTCTTGGAGAGCATAACTCTTCTTTGGTTTTCCAATTTGTATATCTAATATCCTTTGATTGAATGTTTGAATTTGTACATTTATGTCATTGTTTGTTGTGCTTGTTTGAGGATGTTGAGTATTGTAGATATGTTGTCCCATGACGTTTTTTTGATCATAAAAAGGATATTGTGTAATCATGGGATTCTGAGGACCATATTGTACATAAGATATGTTAGGTCCTTGTTGTGTAAAAGGTAGGTTGGGTCTTGGTTGTGTACCCTAATATTTACCTTGAGGTGTTCCTTGGTATTGGTTTTTTGGTCCTCGCTATTTTTGTTGATGATTTTGATGTTGTATAAAGTGTTGTTGAGTTTAGGGTGTAATCTGATAGTTCGTTTATGGTACACCATGTTGTGCATGTTGTTGAAGGCTACCTTGATGTTGTGTTATTGAAGGGTACGTAGGTATTGTGTTGACAATACACCTTGTTGCAGATATTGTTGAACGTTTCTTTGGTAGTTTGTTTGTGGCATACCTTGTTTTTTGGAACTTTGAAGGTTTCCTTGGTATTGCATTGATGGTAAACCTTGTTGTGGTTGATTTGGTTGAAGGTTACCTTGGTATTGCATTGATGGTAAACCTTGTTATGGTTGATTTGGTAGAAGGTTACCTTGGTACTGTGTTGATGGTAAACCTTGTGGTCGATTTGGTTGAAGGTTACCTTGGTACTATGTTGATGGTAAACCTTGTTGTGGTTGATTTGGTGTAAGGTTACCTTGGTACTGCATCGATGGCAAACCTTGTTGTGGTTGATTTGTTAATAACTTCCCATGTTGATATTGCAAGTTGTGGCACATATAGTTGGTTTTTGGGAATGTTCCCCATGTTTTGAATTGTGTTATGTTGTAGCATGTTTTGGGTTGTATTTCCTTGATACTATTGTGCCACAACTACTTTTTCAATTTGGGATGGTTGTCGAAACAATGGGTTATCCTTGGGCTATGTTTGATCATTGTTTTGTGAAAACAATGGTGGTATGTTGGGATTTATGGTTAGTTTCGGAAGTTGTCTAACTACTATTTGATCTCTTAGTGGAATAAGATTTGGATCTTTTAGTATGTCCACATTGAATTCAATTGGTAGTTTCACACCACTTATTTGCGAGTGCGAGGAAATATTGGTTTGCATTTATCGCAAACATCTTATCCATAAGTTTTTAAATTTTGGGATTTTGGGAATGCTCTATGAGTCTTTCCTCAATAAGTTCCTCGTCACTATCATCTTCTTCTATGGTGTAAATTTTGGAATCATGAGGTTGGTTTTGTTTAGAAATTCCTTCTTGATGCGTAAGAAGTATTTATGCCTCACTAGGGGGTTGATCTTGGTTTTCTTTAAACATGAGTTCTCTTTGAGGAGTTGTAAGGTCACTTGGTTTATATCCCCATGTGTAAGTTTCCTCGTTTGTAGTGTTTTTTTGGGTACGCTCGAGCTACTCTTGTTGGCTTCCATTTTTTTTTTTTTTGTGTTGAGATCGCATGATTGTCATAAACAAGTTCCAAGACATTGTGAAAGTTGGTGATTTCTACCTATGGGATGAAATGATGCTTTGTTTTTGGGATTTTATGTTTTAAGAGAATGGTATTGTGTTTTGGGTGAGCCAATATTTTCTATTGCCACGCAAGAGGTGGTAATATTGGCCTTCCAACTACAAGATCAACTTTTCATTCTTCTTTCTCTAGCATATTAGCTATGTTTCTCCACTGAGTTTGTGTTTCCTTTTTCTCAAACATGAAATTTCTCAAACTACCAATAATGTCTGATTTTTCACCTTCAATTCACATGAGATTGGGTTATATAATAGGTTTTGTAAGATCTCGTTGTTGAATTGGAGCCATAGGATGCCAAATGGTCATAAAGTGAGTGATGTTTGGTGAATTTTTTGGAAATGATGCTAACTTTGGGATTCAAAATGTTTAGAAAACTTGGACCGATATTTCACTTCTTTTTTCTAGAGGATATGTTTTTGAAGATTTACTTGAACTAGCCTTGAGGTGCAAGAAAATTTTGATATCTTATAAATCAAGAGTAAAGGAATAATCCAAGTTGTGTTTTGATTTTGAATCCTAAATCTAGGTTTTGGGACGTTCAATTTTGCAAATGGATATGGACTGATGTAGATATGAGGTGTTTTGGAAGTATGACTATTTAATTCTTGAAAGATAAAAATATTAACCATTTTAGGATAATTTTTTCAAATTTTCACCAAAAAATAGGGCAATAGTGATAATATTTTGAGTAGTAGTGGTGGAGATGTAGGACAACAGTGGTAAGTTTTATCAAAACTAGCCTTTGTTTGTAATATTTCTGACTAGTGAACAGTGCAGTCAAAAGCAGCCATATTTATGTCAATTGTGGTAGTATTATGATCAATAGTGGAAATATTAAGGCAACTACATTTTGTTTTCAAAAGAGAAAAAGTTTTTGACAGTGATTTTCATAATCTAGAGAGCAATAGCGGTAGGTTTTTGGTCAAATGTAATAATCTTTAGGTCAAAAGTAGAAAAATCTCTACAATAATGGCTTATATCAATCTTGTTTCCAATTTTTTCATTTTGACAACAGTTTGGACAAGTTTTGTAATTTTTTATGTCTTGTTTGATCTGATTTATTTTGAGAATTTTGGAAAGTGATACAATAAAACACAACAATCAAAATAATTTGACTCTAAATGTCTATACTTTAAGCAAGTTTCTCTCCAAAAAAGCTCAAATTTTATGAAAGTCAAGATACTAAAACCATAGTTCCCAATGTTGGCTTTGGTCTAAAATGTGACTTGAAATGTGAGCCTAAATATTCAAAAACCTTTATAGATATTTGTTTAAGATATCTTTTAAGGAGTGCAAATATAGGGCTCTTTTCAAAGGTATTCACACTAAGTCCAAAGGCTTTGAGATTTGATAACCAAATTCAATGTTTGTTTTGTTGTGTTATTTTTAAATCAAGAAAAGTGTTTGATGTTCAACATAACAAAGAATTTTGGAAAGTTCGTGAAGACAATCATTACAACTTACAGATAGGAATGTTATTTTAGGTGGGCTTACCTCATTCCCTAAAGGAATGATTTTACATGTGACTTATGGAGAGTGTTTTAACTCAACCATAAATCAGACTTGGTAAGTAACTTTTTGGAAGTAAATTCAAATTCACCACTTTCAAAGAATGTTTTGGATAAAAAGGGTGGCCTCTACTATAATGGTTCTTAGTCATTGCTCAGGGGATCCAACGCTTGGCTAGCACCTAACAAGCTACTAAAAGCTCTAACCACTCTACTATGGGCTCTATATACCAAAAGGTACCTCCCCATTATGAATGGCACTGACAATCAAGTAATCATCGATTTGGTTTTGGCGTTTAGCCGCAACTTGATTTATATAGTGGCCTAAGGGAAAAATCACTTTGAGTCACCTTGAGTTCTCTAGTGCGGGATGTATCTCAAAGGCAGGTCATCTAAAGGTGATGTGTGAATTGAAACAAATGTGAAACTCAAATTACTTTTCATCACCCAAGATCATCAAAAGATGTGAGGGGAGAGGATATACACTTAGTTTTCCAAACATGTAAGACATGACATATAATTCATCACAATTATTCTTTTTAAGCCCCGATGGGAATCACTCAAAAATTAAAGTTTGAAAGTATATTAGTTCATTTTTTATGTGCACCAAATTTAAAGTGTTTGATATTTCAAGCAAAGTATATAGGACTATGCAAATCAAAAAATTGATTTGTTCAATTTTAAGCACCAATCTTGAGTGTTTCTAATGTGCTTGTCTTAATGTGGTCAGCAAAAATAGAAAATGTTCATTTATCAACATAATGAAATGTGTTGGTCATTCCCTTTTATAAACACAAAATTGAAATGTTTTTTCTAAACTATGAAAGATTTTTAAAGTTCGTTTTAAGATCACCAATTCGAAGTGTGTAAGTTGTGGGTTTAGTTTTATAGCACCAAATCAAAATGTCTCCTAAACTATGAAAGCTTACAAAGTTCAATATTAAAACACCAAATTTAAATGTGTAAATTGTGGGTTCAATTTTATGACACCAAATCAAAATGTTCCTAAACTAATAAAGCTTTAAAAGTTCAATTTTAAAACACCAAATTTAAGTGTGCAAGTTGGGGTTCAATTTTACAACACCAAATTTGAACTATTTTTTCCTAAACTAAGAATTTTTTTGAAAAACTAGAGTTGGATTGTTTGCCTTCTCTACAACCAAAGCATTAATTTCATTTTTTTCAAAAAAATATGTGCCATATTCTTGCAAGAGCTACGCAAGAGATGTTAGAAATTTATAAAACACCCAAAGTGATGCAGGAGCATCCTTGGTTCTTGGCCATCTTGCATCAACCAAAAATATTTCCTTTCAATTTTGTTCTTATTTTGTTCTTGTTCTTGTTCAAGTTGGGAGATCTATTATTTCTTCATGTTTTATCGCAAGATCTTGCGTACCTTGGATTTCATTGTGGACGTGCTCAAATGCCTTGTTCCAAGTTTTCAGCTCATTTGGACCTTGTGCTAGAAATTTATCACTTTCGGTGTATGTGGTAGTTTTTGGAACTGGCCCTGGAATAATTCAAACCCTAATGGCTAGTTGGATCGATCGTGGATGTCACCCATCGCTCGTGGATCCTCATGATGTGTTTAGATCTATTCTATGGGGTGTCTCTGACCTTGCAAAATAGGTCTACACTTCATCATGCACATCTATCATGGAAGAATTTTAGATTTGAGGTTGACTCGTTCTTGCACACGTTGTGTTTCCTTCATTGGAGATTGTAATAATCTTTGGCTGATGTGGATGTTTCTCGACCCGTGGATGTGATATATAACTTGTATTAGATCATTAAAAGAGGAGAGAGGGGGGAGAAAGGAAGAGGAGTTAGATTAAGAATATTGTAAAGGTCAAACTGTAGGATTTTCACTCGCATGTAGGAGCACTGTATTCTGAGCAAGTTGTAAGCAAGCCTGTGAGCCGAATTTGTAAGCCCAGATGTGGCCGAATGTATGTAATCAAATTTTGAGATAATAAGAATGTTGGCATGTGTATTTGTCTCCAGTTTCTACACTATTATGTGTTGTTTTCATTACATGGTTGGATTGTTTTCTTTGAAAACCCTCTCTCCATGACTCCATCACAAAGCAATCACCCGTTAGCATTAGAAATCAACAAAACTACTTGCATATTTTAAATAAAAAAGAACAGAGAAAAAATGGTCATCTTAGTCAAAAGAGGTCCTTTTTAGTGCAACTATGGACCTATTTCTGGAATCGATAGTGGTCCAAACATGCGATTGCAGACTTGTTTTTGTCAAAAGTGGTTTAAATGTCAAAAGTGGCTAGATTTAGTGCAATTGTGGTAGGGAAAAAAAGGCAACTATGGTAAAGTTTCTAAAACTTCTGGGGTGAAAATTATCAACAACATTTTTGGAAAATACGACCGCATTCTGAAACCTACAACTACTCAAATAATTCATGAAATTGTCAACGTTAAGGACCTAAGGTCTCACCGGGCGTGCCAGAGGTCATAAGGGGGGAATTGATGATATAGGAAAACAACATAAATGAATTGAACTAATCTAATTCAAACAAGATTAAGATTCCTAAACCCATTACTCATGAAATGAACAATATAAATTCATGAATTCAATGAAACAATTGAAGAACAAACAATGAATTCAATTAAACTATAAAGTTACCCATTCCATGTTGAAGTTGTGTTTGCATTTAATGTTGAATGTTGGATTTTTTTAATCAATGCAAAGCCTCCATTATTCATTGCAAAAGCTTCAATGTGTGTGTAATGTCAAAATAGAATTGTGATGATAATCGTAACATGCTCAAGAGATAATTGTGCAACGCTTCACTTATGTGAATTCTAGATGATTTTGTGAGGAGGTTGAATGTTATTTTATATATTTTATGTTTTAAGATGAACGATCAAGGTTGTGTAGTAGAATATGTTGATCAACGGTTCAAAATCGTTGAGAGGAAAAAGATGGGAAGAATCAGTGGATTTAGATTGCATAATTGGTGTAATTGATGAAATCAAGTTGAGTATTCAGTGCAATTGAGGAAATAGATTGAGAAGTTAGTGGGATTGAAGAATAGATGAGTTAGTTAGGAAATAGATGAACCGGATAGCCAATTAGAGTGAGCAATCGGTGAACATAATTTTCTCAATCACAAAAGGGGGTGAGGGTAATTAATTGAATTACTTAATTACTATTTTTGAGTTGAACGTGCAAGTCACATTTGACTTTAACAAATAAAGTTATATTTGTTTGTTTTGACCTTTTTGAATGATGTTTTGAATAATTAACTTAATTATTCTGTTAAGAAAATGGGGAAAGTGATTTAATTAAACTATTAAGTATTAATAATTTAATTGATTTAGGGGAATAGGGTAAATTAGTGACATAATTAAATAATTGATGTTATTTAATTAATCAGGAGGAATAAAGATTAGATAAATGATTAAAATATTGAATTAATTAAATAATTTAAGATTATTTAATTAATAGAGGAAATTAGGATTTTTGATGTAAATGATGTGAAATGTAGTGATATTAAATGATAATGATGTCGATGATGAGAAAATGTCATTTAGGATGTGCGATAAGTGTTAGGTCATTTTTACATGTCTACAAATATACACATATTAAGTGTTTTATGTTAAGGAAGAAACATTTTGGTAGTTTGATAGGTTGTTGTTAATTATATTTTTCCTTTTACATTTTAGAAAATAAGCTAAGAAAATTTGATAATAAAATCTCAAGTAATGCAAGTTATTAATTCTATGGTTTGGCTAAGATGACCGGCCTTGTTAATTTTAAGAAATGCATATCCTATTGACAACAAGATAAGTGGAATGGATACTTTATAGTAAAATGGAACATAATTAAATATGTTTCTAATTCTCAATTCTATCATATGATTCTAGAAACTAATGAAAATAAACCTATAATGAATAATAAAACACACATGAGTTGAAATTTGGCATGTAAAGATAGACCAACACTAAATTTAAAAGAGTTTAAATGCTTGCATTATCCTTAAAAAAATATTGGAGATTTGTGAAGGTAGCACTTAGGTAGAAAATTAAAGACAAATATTAAAAGGCAACACTAAGATTAAAATAATTTAGTGACTTTTTAATAACATAATAAGAAAAAATCTATTTTTGAAGAGACGCTAATCTTTGAAAAGTATGTCATTCTTCACAAAAGAATAAATATATATAGTTTGTACTTTGCATTTGATGAAGAGAAGTGTGAGGTGAGAGGAAAAAAATTCAATGATATAATCTAATAACAGTGGTAAAATAATATTTACATTAATCAAAAATCCATAAGGCCATACAACACTATTTGTTGATAAAAGTATGCAATATATCCAATGAAGTAATACAAGCTTGCAAAAAGGCCATATGGACAAAAAATATCACATATCGATAGTAGAAAATATATGTTCAAAAATTCCTTGTAGCCTTACAACAAATGACCCTAATACATAGTCATTTCCCACAAGGGGAAGGAAATAGATCGTGAGTTGCCTTCAAATGTTGGTTGGATGGAGATGCAAGTGATGATGTTGTCTTTTGAATGCACTCACTCATCCTCCTCTCTTCACTTCTCTAGATATTCAACTGATACAATAAGAAGTATAGACGCTAATATAAATAAATTTAACTATGGAATGACATATAACAAAATAATCACTTACCACAAACAAATAATTAGTATGCTCATCCACAATAACAACATGTTGATGATCAAACCACTATGCAGAGGCAACAACAACCTATCATGGCCTCTTATTGGCTAAAGATTACGGGGTATCAAAATTTTGGCTTGAAGGGGATTCCCTTATTATTATTAAATGTCTTTTGAAGTGTAGCCTATCGTCATGGTGGATTTCCCATCTCATTAATGATTTTTTAAACATCATTAATTATTTTGACGAAGTTTGAATCTCTCATGTGTTCAAGTAAGCTAATTCTTTGGCTAATGGGATTGCTAATTTAGGTGTGGTGGCTCGAAATAATTGGCGTGATTATGAATCATTGCCACTTAACCTTAATAATATTTCCAATTATGACCAGTTGTCATGTTATGAAGGTGGTTAAGCTAGGAAATAGGCTATGTTACCTCTTCCTGAGTTGGTGTTTGCATGTTAAAGTTTGTGCATGCTTGTTTAATAATTTCATTATTTATGTCTATAAGATGATGGGTTGGGAGCTATGGTATGGTTGTACTTGGTATAGCAGGCTCACACGCTTTGTGGATCTTTTTTGCATTGCTTTCTGGGTTGTTTGATTTATCTTGTATTTGTATAAAATTAAGGTGTTGGTGTAGTGTGTTTTGTTGCATGTCGCTATGGGAGGAGCTCCTTGCAAAGTCAAACCAAGCTCTTGTGAGGACTTTAGCAGTAATGAAACTGTTTGGGAGCATCTAGAAAAGGGTGGTGTCATCTCTTATATGGAGAAGCTCCATGGTTCAAACCTTGGAGTCATGGAAGCATTTGCTAAAGGGTGGAATAGTAGGATTCTACGTTACAATGGAGTGGAATTTAACATTAATGAGCATTTTATTGTTGAGGTAACTGGCCTTTCTTCAAATGGAAGGAAATTCTATAGAGATAGGGTTATGGCCAAGAAGGCTCTTGCAAATTTCTTCAAGCATGATGAAAAGAAGAAGCTTGTGACAATTGGTAGTGGTGGGTGCATTCAAAAATCAATCAAGCCGCTTTGAAGGGTCATTGCTCTGACCATCATGCAATATTTCACTCTGGAGGGTAGGTTCTCTATAATCTATAACTATCATTTCATGTTGTTGAATCATTTCCACTTTAATTCGCTGGTTTCCTTTCCTTTTTACCTCTTGCTTTCAATGTAAATAAGTATTGAGGATCATAGGAAGAATCTTAGGAAGGCCATTCTCCATGAAGGTCTTATGAATCTTATTTTTGAGCACATAAAGTTGGAGTTGATTCCTATTTCTCCTAAAAATCTGGCCTACAAAAAAGGTGGAAAAAATTTGGGGTTTGATATTGGTGATTCAGCTCAGGAGTGGGATGGGGATTCTAAGGATGATGATTCTGATTATGAGGAGATGTCGGAGGAGGTTAGTGATTCTGTGGATGGTTTTGGGGATGAGCCGTGCCAACTTAGAACAAAAAAATCTAAGAAGAGCAGTGCCTTAGTGACTTTAATTTCCAAATCACCTCAAAGACACAAACTACTATGTCATAAAGCAGAAACAGACATAGTGGACATCCCCATTAATCCTTCTGAGAAAAGTACATGCATACAAATAATAGATTCAACACATGCATAGAATCAAAACAACATGAGAGACAAACTTATGGACACACAAATTTATGTGGGGAAAACCCTTTCAGGTAAAAAACCCCACCCTCCAAAACACTCAACTCAATTGTATTATTCAACAACAAAATAGTTACAATACAATATCAGAGCTATGCTCTTCAGAAGTTTACATCTTGTCCATCTGGAGAATACAGGAAACACAATCATACAAAATCCTTGCATAGTTACAATGTCCTGACACAACATACAGTGCAGATTTATTTTATCTCACCAGCCTACTTGTTCAGCCAGCACAGGCTCACAACCAGTCAAGTTCACATCTTCTTGGTTCAATGTCACTTAGTGTTCACAGTTACGATACCTTTGCATACTGCTTGAACACTCTCCTTACAAGATCTGATCATCTTGACACCTCATCAATCGACCTCTTTGTCTTCTATATCAATCAACAACCATTAGGGCGTATTTAATTACCCCTTCTGACAAGCCTTCCATGATTCTCTAATAACTTGCATTGCTTATACAACACACATCGAGTCACCTAGCATTAAATTGGGACACTGATCCATACCTATCAACCTCCTAAATTAGATCATTCATTTAATGCAAAAATATCACAACCAGAAAATAAGACTTTCGACCAATTAGTGTTGATTTACAATAGCGATGTATAATTAATGAATATCGTCATGCCACGTGTCATCACATTATTCATCCATTGCTTTGAGCATCACCCAAACAGTCAACAAAACCCTGAGCTCCTTCTATCATGACACCACTCACCATCCAACATACACTCACAGTAAGGCGGTATACACCGCACTACTACACCCAATCAGGAAGAGACTCGCAGTACAATGGTGACAACCCACTTGCCAATCCATCACCATCAACCATGCCACCATGGCTTAAAGAATAAGCCTCTGCGATATAGGAATAAGCTTCCACCATTGTATGTCATTCCCATCACGCTACCACCTAGCAACCACAAGACCCTCGTGGTATGGCGGTACTCACACTGCACTATCGTGCCAGGGCCAAAAGGCCTGTATGGTATGGCAATGTCACCGCCCAACCACAAGTCAGAGCAAAGCCTCCAGTGGTATGGTGGTAAACACCCAAGCTGACTTCCAAGCACACCACACATCCGCACCATGACCCAAAGGCCTTCACGGTAAGGATCTAACCACCTATGTCGACCAACATGGTTTCACCGTGCCACCACGTCTTCTCCGAGTGACCCCCACAATAGGGAGGTAACCGCTATGCCAAATCATTGAGCCTTCACCGTGCAATCATCAAATAGTGAGGAGACCATCGTGGTATGGTGGTAACATCACCCAATTGTGGACTGAACAACAAAGACTCATGGTAAAGCGGTAAACCATGAAACCGCACCTCTAATAACTGTTCCCTGTAGTAAAGCGGTAAAGGCTAGGACTAAAGAGAAAATTCCAAGTCTTCAAGAGCTTTCAAGCCAAAAATTTGAGGCATATTTCCCAATAGATGGTTCTAGGGACTCTGATTCTTGGTCTAAGGGTTATGAAATTGATGTCGAAATGAAGGAAGTTGTGATGTCTTCAGTGAGGAAGCCGATGAAGGGGAAGAAAAAATTCCCCAGGAAAGAGAAGCGAGCTATCAAGCAAAAGGTGGATGATTCTAGAGTGGTTGAGGAGTTCCCTATTCCTAATGTCAATCAAGCCTCGAGCATTGGCAGGTCTAGTGTTAAGGATTCTTCCCCTATTCTGGATTATTCACAAGTTCTAGATAAAGGCTCTCTAAGGCCTAAGCTTCCTATGGAGGATTTTGAGCAAGAAAATGAGGGTCCAAGGTGTTCCAAGGGGACTGGCCCTAACCAGGATAATTTAGATTCTCCTTTTGGTACTGAGAAGGTTATGGGGAGTGTGGTGAAGGTTGAGTGGTTGGAAATTCTAGTAGACTTGGCTAATTTTTTGGATAAGCATCAAGTGAAAGTGGAGGTAATTGAAGTGGAGGATTCCCCTATTGAGGAGGATTTGGTGGACAGAGAGAAGGCTCAAGAGGTTCCTACAGAGAATGTTGGATCTCAAGAAGTGCCACTGGTTAATTAGGATGATGTTAATATGGATATGCTCTATATAATGGAAAAAGATGGTACTTCTAACTTGCTTTCTCTAGTTAAGTGGCTCTTCTCGAAAGTGAAGGAGCTCAATGTTCAACTTAAAAATTGGTAAGATGTGTGTGTTGCACTTGTGCATAGAAATCAAAAGGAATGGTTGATCAAAGGTAAGGTTAAGATTATGAATGTTCTATTGGACATACTTGTTGTTGATGTTTATCATCTTGGTAAAATTCATGAGGAGAGGATTACATCCCTAGAAATGGTGGTTCAAAAGACTATTGAGGAGAGGTTGGTTAATATGGATGATAAAATTAGTAATCTCTCTAATGATTTGAAGACTACTAATAGTAGCAACAATTCCTTGAAGTCTACTGCTAAGGGTCTTTCTATTTTAAATGAGAAATCTATAAAATTGACTGGTAAGTCTCTGGATATGGGTGATCATGATAAGTCTATTGAGGATGTTAATCACTCTAATATGGAAGAGAAGATTGAGGAAATTGGCCCTGAGATGGGGAAGTTTTTGGATGTTGCCCCGTGTTTGAGAACGAGGAGCAATACCAAGAAACAAGCTGCTATCTCGTTTGAGGAGTTGAAGGATGTGGTTGATATGCACGAGGAGGTCATTAAGGAAAATATGGCCTTGACCAATGTTCTTGAAAAAAAAAATTTAGCTTTACTATTGCTTTTGTTTGGTCAGTTGTGTTGTTGATGTTTTTTTGTTGTGTTGCTGACGAGTTAACTGGTTTTTTCTTTTGTGTCAACTTTTTGGTCTTTTGGGTTGTTGGTTATATTGTTTTAGTCTTTTACAACTTTCCTCCATTGTAAAGGGTTTTGGGGTCCCTTCAAAACCTACTTTTCCTTATCAAAAACAACATGTTGATGATTTGGAGTGACAAGCCACTATAGCAAGCATCAAGATAACAATTAAAGTACATATGAGTATCATTAAAAATTTCAATAATAGTCCAATAAAAGAGAAAATATAATTTGAAATTTACTAAAATGTCACATACCTCTATCAAAGGACCAAAACTTGCTACTGCTACAACAACTCCATGGTCCATTGTGCCACAAATATTGATAGGGCTATTTGATGTCAACATCTGAAAATAAAACAACAAATATGAAGTTTCAAACAATGTTTGAAGTCAATTCTCTTCACTCTCTCTTGTCATCTAGCCAAAGCATCTTAACTCAAGGCATTATACAAGGTACATCCTTGAAACTTGTATTGGTTCCTTCATAAGTATTGATGAGTGTTTTGGTTACTCTTCTAGAGATACAAATTAGACCTAATTTGCTTATTTTGGCAATTTGGTGTCCCTAGCTCTTTTTCATTAGCAATTAGTCCTTTATCTTGGCATGCTAGAATTTTTAGAAACTATTTTTAGTCATTCTCTCATTGGTTTTATCCTTCCTTACCAAATTAGGATTCCCCTCATCTAGGTTTACCCCTCCTTTTTTCTTCATCAAAAATATTTTCACTTTTAGTTATCTTTTAGCTTGTAGTTTGTTTGGAGCCTCTTGTTGGCTCCCTCTTGATATTGTCTCCAATTTTATTTTGAAGTCCCATTGGTCCATTTTGGCCACTTGTGGTCATTAATATAATTTTCAACATGAAAGTTACTTCATTCATAGGTTTTCACCTTGTTTTACTTTTATTAAATATTTTCCAATAATCACTTGAATTTATTTCTTGAAAACCAAATAATAATTTTTTTTATCACTTTCATAAGTTTCTTTGTTTAATTAAAATACAAACTAGATGGAAATTAAAAAAATTGAGATCAAATAATTGGGGAGAATATATCTCCAAAAATATTATTGATTATTTTCTTGAAAGTGGAATTCTAAGTCAATATACCACTTCATATGCAACACGACAAAATGGGGTCATAAAGAGAACAAAACCTCAATGCAACTAGGTCAATGTTGTACCATAAATAATTGGACTCCAAATACTAGGTAGAGGTTGTACATATTGCTACATATCTTTGAAATAAGACTCCTTGCTTAGCTTAGAAAGCATGACATCTTTGAAGCTTGGTTTGGTTATAAGCCAAAAATACATTTTTTAAGAGTTTTTGGTTGCACCTACTATGCATTTGTTCCTTTGGAGCTATGGAAGAAGTTAGAACCTTGTGGTAGTAAATACATTTTTATAGGATATATAGATAATAAGTAGAGTTAAAAATTGCTTAAGGATAATTGTTAGTATTTGTTATATAATGTTGTAATGGTCATTCTAGTCATAGTGATAGGTATAATAATAGAGTCACTTTATGATTATATTTAAATTTATCAAATAATGTGAACATGACTTATTGCTCATTCAATTTAGTATAGGGTAAGGGTTAGTTGTCACCATAATATTAGGGTTTATGTTGTTGGATTTTTATAAATTGACCATTGTTTTTTCATTATTACATACAATTTATCTCTTTCAAGTTATCTCATGTGTTCTTGCTTGATTTATTTGTATGTATCAATTTCCATTATATGGCTTGAGCAAAAGGAATTCAAAGCAAGTGAAGGTCTATGGATTGTACAGATTAATGAAATACATATGAACTACTTATGATACACACCATGTAATTAAAAGGTTTTTGAGAAGAGAAAGCTAGATATTTTTATTCAAAATCAAATTAAGGAAAATCAAACCCTAAGGAGCCATATAAAACCTTAGAGGATAGATGCATTAAACAAAAAAGTACAATTATACACAATCATATGGAATTGTGCTAAAAAGTATAATCATATAGAATTATTTTTTTTCAATTACCAAAACTACCTAACATTTTTTTACAACACCATTAATGAATAAAAGTTAGCTGAGTAAAAGTTGGTTGATGACAAGAATTGTGTATCGATGTCGAAGTTCCACCACCAAACTGTTTGACATCCAAAGTGTGTTATGAGATAATCATGCATCTAAGGTTCAACTATTCACATGTAATAATTTTTTCTTTAATATTGGTTACATACTTGTGGATTCGATGATGTAAACATATAGGGGTTTGCATGGATGGGGCACATATCATCAACACTCTACTAATTTACATTTCATCATATTCATTCTACTAATTTAGTTATTCTTACATTTTAGAATAAAATATAATAAACAAAATTAAATAAACTTTTTGAAATTTACTTGAGTATCAATGTTGAATGTTTCAATCAACAAGGCATCTGTCATAGCCATTTGTTGTGCAACTGATGTTTCTTGTGTAGTTGCATCCTAAGAACTCTCCCCATCATACGTGCAAACAACATTGCAAAAGTGACAAAAGTGGATTAGAATTTTGGGCCTAGAAGACTAGCCCACATCAGACTCTACTAGAGTCCTCACACATTATACAAGGCTCCGAGTAAGTGAGCTAATTGAGTCCAAAATGTCCACCTTGACACTGTCCTTCACAATAGAAGGAATAGTCACATGATCCACCATGATTCTAGCCAAGGGTCTCAGTTCCAACTACAAATTACATCGTGCACCCGCTCTATCATGTGTGGAGCTCTCACCTCTACCATGAAAATCTAGATAGTTAAAATAATTTGGCATCTTATTGAGGAAAAAATCACAATAGAGTTTCCTCAAAAAATATTATGGGACCTCATAGTTATTTCATGGAGTTTGGTCAAAAACCATCCACCACCTATCCCAAAAATTATTTTTAATTAATTATAGTGGTGCCAATGGATGGGGAACCTCCTGCATGCAATTGATAAAGGTTCATTGGTTCTTGGGTTCGTGAAAAGGGCACACAAGTAGGGTTCTCTAATTTTCTCTTTCTTCACTTGCACACAGGAAAGTCCACTTGCATAAATTTTTCTTAATTCCTCCCTCTTAAATTAAGTTGTGCACTTATCTCTCCTACATGAGATACAGTCAAGTTTAAGGATTTAGTAATGCCTTTCCTATGAGGGTGTGTTGCAACAATATCATTCAACCTTGCAATCAATTCTTCAAGTTCTCTTTTTTTGTTTTCTATTTCAACTAGAATATTTTGTTGTGTTCCTACAAGATGTCTATGAATTGAGAGAGGATTTTGATGTTGTTCTTGTTCATGAGGGTCATCATGAGGAGGTGATTATGAATTTTTAATATTTGGAGGTGGAGATTCATTTCCTAGAAATTAAAATAGTAATTAAAAAACCTAATTCAATCTATCATTTAATTAAAATTTGAAACTAAAACACCAAAAATACGTACCTCTTTCACCTTTGTGACGTATTCGTGACATCCTCGTGAAGAATCACAAGCTACAAGTGGAAAAAATGGCCTCATTTTGGTGAGTACAACTTGCAAAGGTCAAAACCAACAAACCAAATCGTGGGAGGGTAGAAATTAATAGTTTTGGAAAAAAAATTATGCACCATTTTTATTTGGCGAGCACCAAATTTGCACTCGCCAAATGGCCTATTTTGTGATTTTTCAAAATATGGCACTTTTTGTGTCAAATTAGTGCACACACGCTTATGTATGGTATGCATTTCTAGATGTACATTGTTTAGTTTTTCAACTAGAAGTTTCAAAAATATTTGCAAGGCTTTGCATGGTATTTTTTTCAATATAATAAAGGAAGTGTGTGGGTATACTTAAGGATTACTAAGTAGGCTCTCTTAATATTCTACAACCATTTATTATCTTACTAAATGAATGTGGAGAGCCAAACTTTCCTATGTGTTTTGAAAGGCATAGTCTTTTGTGGTCTTGATTAAGGAATCACCTTATTTTTAGTTGTTGCATGCTTTATTAAATCTAGAGACACTATTCCCAATGGATAAAGGCACTTATATATGAATGGATTTCTCTCTTATCATCCTCAACAAACTCCAAATACATCAACTCAAACACCTTTTAAGTTTTATTTTTTGTGTGTCATACTACCATGTCTAAATAAATATAACAATACAAGGGTGTAGCATAAACCCATTCTCAGACACTTATATGGTATATTATATTTTAGTAAGGTTCTCATCCTTACTTTTCCAAACTAGTAAATAGGTATATTGTGACACCAGTACTGAGATACACTATGCAAGGGTTATAGTTTGTTGTAAGGTATTATTTAGTGTTTCAATCATCAATTTGACACTTTAGGGGTAATCCATTGGTCTTACAGAGCTAGAAGTGAAGGAGGTCTTACCCACCTCAACCATTAGTCCTTAGCTACCCAACCTAAAAATGGGTTATGATAATTTTCTCAAGTTTGACATGTTATCAAACCTTAGGGATTTGGGGCCTATACCTCCAATCACCAATAATATACATACAAGAAAGTTCTTATCTACTTACTTGGAAATATTAGTGATCTAGTTATGGCTATAATTTACATCAAACCTAGTGACATAATTTGGAGCTCATTATACATTTAGTATGGTTTTTAGGTCCTTGATTTTATTCCTCCATTCCTCTTTAATCATTATATCTTGAATATTGCAGGGAACACCCCTCTTGGCCTAGAAAACCCGAGCAAGGGAAGGATTTGGTCATCCTTATTACTTGGCCTATAGTTCTCCCTACCTAATCATAAGCCTCAAGCTATCCACCTTAAGTTGGCATCCTTGTGATTTATCATTTAAGATACAATTTGTTTTTAGAGATCTTACATTCCAAACTTTTGAGAGTTAATAGTGGGTATAAGGACTTGACTTCAATAGCAAAAATTTAAAACTTTTTTGAAGCATACTCTTAGTGATTTAAAATAATTCTCAATGATAAGAGTTGTGATTGATAATATTTGTTTGAAAACTTCATATTTTGTTCTCTTCTTGCACTTTTTTTGGGTGAAAATTATGTAATCATCTTTTCAATAGATTACACAACCTAGATTTCAACTATAGTCATGTGAGATATAATCTCTCCTCTCAGAAAGGGGAGGCACCCTTCTTACTGCTTACAGAAGCTAAATAAAACTAACTAAATATTCACAAAATTTACACTACAACTATGAGATGGGGGGTGTGTGTTACATTCATGCTTCTCTCTTTTTTCAGAGAAGATGTTTTACAATGCTTCACGATTGATAGTTTCTAATTCAAAATAACTTTAAACTAAAAACAAGCAGTAATTCCAATACCTCTATCTTTTCAAAGCAAGGCATAGAGATACCAATTATGATAATAATAACAACAAAATGGAAAAGGAAAGCTCATGAAGGCACAAAGTTGTTTCATAGCTTTTTCAGTGATGGGTTTGTGAGAGATGTATTGTTTGTCATATTAGAAGCACAAAGTCTTCTAAATACAACAATTCCATGAAAAACATGAACAATTAAAAGCACAAATTCTTGTAGATCATTCAACAATAGTTAACCAAACATAAATGTAAATTCAAATAAAGAATGTAACACAAAGTTTACATAAATTTATTCGAATCCCTTCACATCTCATCTACTAATCACCGCCAATATAATCAATCCGAAAGATTATCGATTCCAACACAAAGTATGGTATGCAATTCTCTTATTTATTGAACATATTTTCATTTGAAAACATGAATACAAAGTTTCACAAATTTGCTTCAAAAAGGGCAGCACTTCGTTGCAAAATACTAAAGGTAAAGATTACAATAGAAATCCCTCTTATTTATAAAGGAGAGGGAAGAGAAAATCTAGGAAATGAGTTGAGTAAAATTAGGAAAGTTAGGTGAGATAATTTAGGAAAACCTAACTTTGACTTAGTCAAAATGTAATCCATCTCTATGAAACTACATATCAGATTTTTAGTGTAATTACATTTGTTAAAAAGACATTTAAGATGTCAAAAACTATTTAAAAGATGCATAAAGGGAAGCATAAAAAAAATCAACACTGGAGATCAAGATTCTTCATGGTTCCTTGCTTTGGGCATGGAAGTCTTCATACTTCTTCTTGGTCTCCTGTATGGATGTATCATTTGGGCCAACTATGTAATCTACAAGGGTGTGAACTCTTGTGATCGACCTTCTAGCGGATGAATGGATTTTCTTGCACTTGTGAAGATGTGTGTTGAGACTATCAATGGTAATTCATGTATCACAAATGGAATGTATTAAGGCTTTGGAAAAATTGGCATCCTAAACTTGTTGCATGGCAGCTTCTTTGTAGATCTTGTAAAGTTCATAGGCTGGGAGGAAAATATGGTTTTCTTCAAGAAGCTTTCTTAGAAACTCCTTGATTCCCTTCTCTAGGATAGCTCAATTTCCTTTGACATATTCTTGTACATGGTGAAGATCTTCAATAAGAGATTTGATCTTAGTGATACGGTGCTTGAGTGATTCTCTTACCTCTACATATTTTTCCTTGTTAGGAATTACCCCAACTTGCACCAATTTACTGAGCCTTTCTTGTTTCATTTGTGACCAAAATGATAGGCACTTTTCCATCTCTTTTTTCTCTTGAGTAAGAATAATTTCCACCTTATCAAGCTCTAATTTGAGCGTGGGTATTTGTGTGGCCTTCTCATCTATAGAAACTATTACCTGTGAACCATCTTGCATCAATTCATCAATGAAATCATAAAATGATTTACCTTTGGAGGTAAGCTTTTTTTACTTTTGTACTACTAGTTCTTCAATGTTTTCAATAGCCATGGGTTTGATATTTCTTGAATATTTTTCAAGTCTCCTCAAAATGACATATCATTCAACCTTTTGCTTGTACATGTCTCAGGCTTGCTCCATTTTATCAAGCCTTCCTACCAACACATCCAAGACTACTTGTGTATATTCCTTTGCACTTTCATTCATAACCTTGCCAAGCTAGACTCTTGTTACAGTGTAATCCTCCATATTTACATCTCCTTCCTCTTGAGGCGGTATGCCAATCTCTATAAAATGTTGACCAGATTTGTCAACATGGAATCTGGAATGTACCTTTGCCTTTTTCTTCCCCTTGGATTTTGGGGGGGCTATCTCTTCAAGATCAAGTTCCTCTAGAGATATCATTTTATTTTTTCTCTTTGATACTTGAGATACCAACCAAGGGGGAAGAGAGGAAGTATGAGCTTCTTGGCTAACTGTCAACTCTTTTGTCATAGTTGCTTCTATAGAAACAACTGGTATGGTGAAAATTGGAGTAGTGTTTTTCATGACTGCACTAGTAGATTGCACACCAAGTTGACCATGTAGGGATTCATGCATGAACCTGTTGAATTCAAATTCAAAAGCGATGTCATAGGAGGTAGATGACAAGTTGGGAATGGATGATGGAGGACTTGACAGAATATCAAGTGTTCATGTATTTGAAACACATAGAGGAGTATCAAGTACGGTTGATGTTGAAGGAGGAATGGATAAATCCATTGAATGTATGGTAGATGTGGGAATATTTGATGTAGGAAAAGGTGACGGCGGAGTGTTTGGATTAGGAGGTGTGTAAGGAAAATTTGAATTTACAGATGATAACGTTTGGGGAAATT
This sequence comes from Sequoiadendron giganteum, assembly GCA_007115665.2. Classification (NCBI taxonomy): domain Eukaryota; kingdom Viridiplantae; phylum Streptophyta; class Pinopsida; order Cupressales; family Cupressaceae; genus Sequoiadendron; species Sequoiadendron giganteum. The sequence goes on along the minus strand of CM021100.1, from coordinate 260,629,164 downwards.
CTTCAACAACATTCTCATGTGGGGATAGAATTTGTTCTTTTTCATGCCCAAGTTCATGTTTATCACCTTCTTGTTCTTCAGAGTCTTGTTCACCTTCTTGATCACCTTCTTGACCTTTAGACTCTCGTTCACCTAGGGATTTTTCTTCCTCATCAGAGTCTTCTTCTTGAGAATCTTCTTCTTTGAAATATTCTTCACTTGCATCTTCTTCTTCTTCGGAATCAATCTCTTTTGAAATGGCCCTTTTCCTTTTAGGTGAGATGTTCTAGATTCCATGTCTTCTTCTTCTTGAGCTGCCCGTGTATCCTTCTTTCCAACAATGAACTTTATTCTAGGGCCTCTTCAAGAAGAAGAGGGAATAGCTTCCAGCTTATCTTTCATGTGCAATTCCTATTGTTGGTTGACATTTTCTCTGGGTATTTTTCGTTTTGACTTTGTCTTGAGGGCTTTCATCTGGAAACCATGTTTTTGTAACCACTTTGCAGTGTTAACCAATATGGGAGTAAGCCTCTCCCTGATGGAGACACATTCCTTCTTAGACCACTGTACTGCAGGAAAGGGTTTCCTAGAAATCTCTTCATCTTAGGAAACATTCATGATGTCACCAAGGTCTTTGAAACCCTCTAGTAGGTCAGAAACACCAAGATCCTTGATCTATTGTACGGTTAGCCTGCGATAATCCATTTTGTAGATAGCCTCTTCATCTATGTAATCAACCTAGATGTCTTGAAAGCGATACTTGTGATTATGATCCTTTTTCAAATTTGTATTCACATTTCAAAATTCAAAGTCAAATCTAGATTTATAGGTCCTTATTGTCATGACCTGCATTTCTGCATAGACTAATTTGGATTTTTGCACACTCTTGATGGTATATCTACCAATTGTCAATGGAAACTTGAATCTCAATTTTTGAATCCTCATTCATTCTTTGTGAACTAAAATTAGTTGTTTGCATAACTTCATGAGTATCCACTTGTCTAAGGGATATCTAGGCAACATGTAAGGGCACCTAGTGTAGCATCCTACCCTCATGTAAGTGAAAGTTGGAAATTGTAAGAATATGCACCTAACCTTGCTTACCACTTTATAGGCCTCATATGATACTCTCTTATTTTTTAGAGTTGGATTAAAACTGTATAGCAGAGGTGCGAAGAAGGCATCTATGACCCTTCTGAAATGGTGACGACTCTCCTTTAGCTCCAATTGATAGAAATTCTTGTACACTAGTACAGTATGTCATTTTCCTTTTGTAGAAAGTCTTTGGAACTATCTCATCATGGCTGCAGCATAAACCAAATAAGAAATATAAAATTGGGTGATCCCACAATAGTGGTTTACAATTTTTGGCCAAACTGAACACTGAAATAAATTTTTTTTAACTAAATCTTCACTTTCGAGCACCTATAGCAACTAAACCATGAGAAATTTGAATATGATGCAAACTAGAGTTTCATCACATTTTGTCTCTAGATTTTAAAAATATATTTTTCAAAATTTTTGGAATTAGATTGCACCTTTTTTCCATCTCCCTCGAAAACTAGTTTTTTTTTCAGAAAACAACATTTTTAAAAAGTGATGCACACCGTATAACTCATAAAAAAATTTCCATGAAGGATAAAATTTTAATTCTTTCAAATTTAGATTTGTAACTCCGATATCTAGTGCTTCCACTTGGTTAGATAGTTTTTTATTGAATATTTTTTCTTTAAGCAAGTTTCAAAGTCAAACCAATTACAATTTAGACATAGTGTGACCGTATAACGTGTAACGTTTTTTGTATATATCAAAATTCAATTTTATTGTTTTTGTTGGATCAAGGACTTCAATATCTAGTGCACTCTTATTTTTCAAAAAAAACTTTGATAATCTGCTATTTTTCCACATGTGTAAAACAAATACCTTCATTTTCGGTGAAAAACTCATGTCTAATAAAACTAAAAAAACAAATACATAATAAAACCAAAACATATTAAAATTATATTCATTGGATAGCTCGTTCTAAGGTCTACCTAATTCCAATTGGGTTTGTGAGTTCTTTGCCATTTTCATGTTCAAACCAAGCTTCAAAGTGAAAAAAAATAGGTTTTTTTTTGTGTTTTAGGGGGAGAATGAGGGATAAGGGGGGTTCGTAAAAACCCCAAGGGGTTCGAGCGAACCACCCTTCAATTTTCATTCCCTTTTTTTTTTTTGGGGCAAGAAATGTGGGCCTAGTGATTAATGGGTTTGCTCGAACCCTAGCTCGAGCGAACCAATTTTGGGTTTGTTTGAACTTGTAGGTTCATTCAAACCCCAAAAACCATTTTTTTTGCCATGGGGTCATTTTTTCTCAGTTTTCCTTCCTCCATCAAATTGTAAACCACTCTTGTGGCTTCACCCAACTTCAAAGTGGTTGGTACATTGATTAGCTACTCATGGATCTCATCACTGATCCGAGTTCCCTAGTCAATATGAGCCTTCTTTCTTCGTATGATTTGAATGTATTCATACATCTAGTCATGAAAATAAGACAATTTAGGTAAGCCTTTGACCCTACTCAGAAGGGTAATCATGTATCTGACATCCTCTTTGAAGTCACTTCGTGGAAGCCCTTTCGGCCATCTTGAGATAGAATTCCAAGGTTATTTCAACCACTGACTATTAATCAAGTTCTTTGCCTTATTGGGATCTGAATCATAGGCTTCCTGCACTTGTTGAGCAAAAATATCTATGTATTGTTCCATGTGTGGAACTCTGAAAATAATATCAAATAAATCAAGATCAAGTCTCATTACCACCTATCTAGAGGAGTCTATCACACTTCTGCTTTCCCTCATGTAATGGGACACAAATTGGAGGATGAACTCTGCATTGTGTGTAGAAGTCGGGAATGTAGACACCAAATGTAGATTGTTGTGTATAATGTCTCTCAGGGAGTCTTCAAGAGGATTTTTCTCAGTCCTTTTCATGAAGTCTTCAAGGTCCTGATGACTGGCCTTAGTTTCCTTTATTTCATCTACCTTGGAGATCACCACTACAGGTGGGAAAACACCTTCATACTTATATTTCATCTATCGCTCTTGTTTAGAAGATGATGGAGGAGTCTTGGTTGTCATCTAGAAGCAATTGGATCAAAGATGTCACCTTGAGGATCACTTGATGATATCTAGAAAGAAACTGCAAGGATGGTGAATCAATAGGTGTTAGCAGAAAAAGTAGCATTGGGAAGAATGAAGTGAGCAAATGATGTTGAGAAAGCGTGAACCAAGAAACTAGGCATGGAAAATGATGCAAAAGTGAAGAAACGAGGTCTGGAGTGAAAACAAAGTGGTTTGAAAGCATTTAAGAAAAAATTGCCAAATATGTAGGAGCGCTGAAAATTAGCGCTCCTACACTTAGAGAGGTCATTTCATATGTAAGGGTGCTAAAAATTAGCGCCCTTACATCTATAGCATGTAAAATTGTGAAATGTTTCAAGGTCTTGAAAAACAGTGCCTTGACACTTTGTCTCACACTTATAAAAATTTGTGAAGTGCAATGGTGGGTTTATTCAACACTCTGGCATATTGTGAAAAGTCACCCAATGTAGGAGTGGTGATTTTCACCGCTCCTATATTTGGAGTCTAGTGAAATAATCCTCAGTGTAAGCGCAGGGAAATATAACACCCTAACACTTAGTTGATGGAAGGTTTGGTGTTCGAGCGGTGAAAATCACCACTCAAAAATTTCAAGTGAGTCTTTCAAGGTCAATGTAGCTCAAGCCATTTTAGAACACACATACTTGAATTTTTCACCACTCAGTGAGTTCATGGAAATTGTGAAGTTGTGGAAGAAACAAAGACTTCATACATCTTAAGAATGAAAGCAAAAACCCAAAAAGAAACCTAGAAAATAGTGCGTGATTTGAAACTAAGGCATAAAAAATGTATGAAACAAGATATAAGACTTAAAGCAACCTCAAAAAAACAAGAAATCGAAATATTGAAACATTTTTTGAAAACTTAAAGACATAAGATTTAAAGAAAAGATTTGAATCACAATTTACAAAGCTTATAAAAAGAACCGAATGGAGAAAACGTGGCGAATTAGAAAAACAATATACCTAGAGAAAATGTGAAAACCCTAGCCCAAGAAAGCTTGAAGAAATCTTCAACAACATGAGTTGTAGGAGATGGAAATCCCTGAAGACAATGAGGAGGAAGGAATGGAGAAATTAAATGGAGTTAGGTTAATCTAAAATGACTTAGTCAAAATTGTGAAAACCTTCCATCAACTAAGTGTTAGGGTGTTATATTTCCTCATGATTACACTAAGGATTCTTTCACCAGACTCCAAATGTAGGAGTGGTGAAAATCACCGCTCCTATATTTGATGACTTTTCACAATATGCCAGAGCACTGAATAAACCCACCATTGCACTTCACAAATTCTTTTGTGTGAGACAAAGTGTCAGGGCACTGACTTTCAACACCTTGACACATTTCACAATTCTACATGCTAGAGATGTAAGGGCACTGATTTTCAGTGCCCTTACATCTGAAATCACCTCTCTAAGTGTAGGAGCATTGATTTTCAGTGCTCCTACACATTTGGCAGTTTTTTCCTTAAACGCTTTCAAACCGCTCTATTTTCTCTCTAGACCCCGTTTCTTTGCTCTTGCATCATTTTTCATGCCTAGTTTCTATGTTCACGCTTGCTCAACATCATTTTCTCACTTCATGCTTCCCAATGCTACTTTTTCTACTAACACTTGTTGATTCACCATCCTTGCAGTTTCTTTCTAGATATTGTCAAGTGATCCTCAAGGTGACATCTTTGATCTAGTTTCTTCTAGATGATAGCCCGGACTCCTCCATCCTCTTCTAAAAAAGAGTTCAAGATGAAATATAAGTATCAAGGTGTTTTCCCACCTATAGTGGTGATCTCCAAGGTAGACAAAATAAAGGACACTAAGGTTGGTCATTAGGACCTTGAAGACTTCATGAAAAGGATTGAGAAAAATCCTCTTGAAGACTCCATGAGAGCCATTATACACAACAATCTACATCTGGTGTCTACATTCTCAACTTCTACACACAATACATAGTTCTTCCTCCAAGTTGCATACCATTACATCAAGGAAAGCAGAAGTGTGATAGAATCCTCTGGATAGGTGGTAATGAGACTTGATCTTGATTTCTTTGATATTGTTTTCATAGTTCCACACATGGAACAATACATAAATATTTTCATTCAGGAGGTGCATGAAGTCTATGAATTAGATCCCAATAAGGCTAAGAACTTGATTAATAGTCAGTGGTTGAAAGAACCTAGGCATTCTATCTCAAGATGGCTGAAAGGGCTTCCACAAAGTGACTTTAAAGAGGATATTAGAGACATGAAAACCCTCCTAAGCAAGGTCAAAGTCTTGCCTGAATCATCTCATTTTCATGACTAGATGTATGAATACATTTAGATCATACGAAGAAAGAAAACTCATATTGACTGGGGAACTCAAATTAGTGATGAGATCCATGAGCAGCTAAACAATGTACTAACCACTTTGAAGTTCTATATGACTTCTTATTTGGTTAATGCCACAACCGTGATGAGATAGTTCTTGATACTTTCTACAAAAGGAAACCGACACATTGTACCAATGTACAAGTATTTCTATCAATTGGAGCTAAAGGAGAGTCTTCATTTCGGAAGGGTCATAGATGCCTTCTTTGCACCTTTGCTATACAGTTTTGATCCAACTCTTAAAAATAATAGAGTGTTAGATGATGCCTATAAACTGGTAAGCAAGGTTGGGTGCATATTCTTACAATTTCCAACTTTCACTTATATGAGGGTAGGATGCTACACTAGGTGCCCTTACATGCTACCCAAATATCCCTCAGACAAGTGGATACTCATGGAGTTATGCAGACAAATAATTTCAGTTCACAAAGAATGAATGAGGATTCACAAACTGGGATTCAAGTTAGCACTGACAATTGGTAGATATACCATCAAGAGTATGCAAAAATCCAAATCAGTCTATGCAAAAATGTAGGTCATGACAATAAGGACCTATAAATCCATATTTGACTTTGATCTTTGGAATGTGAATAGAAAGTTGAAAAATGATCAGAATCACAAGTACCGCTTTGAAGACATCTGGGCTGATTGGAGAGATGAAGAGGCTATCTACAAAATGGATTATTGCAGGCTAACCATACAACAAATCAAGGATCTTGGTGTTATTGACCTACCAAAGGGTTTCACAGACCTTGGTGAGATCATGAATGTTGCCTATGATGAAGATGAGATTTCTAGGAAACCCTTGCCCGTAGTATAATGGTCTAAGAAGGAATGTGTCTCCATCAAGGAGAGGCTTAATCCCATACTAGCTAAAACTGCAGAGTGGTTACACAAACATGGTTTCCAAATGAAATCCTTCAAGATAGAGTCAGAAGGAGAAATAACCAAAGTAGAAGTCAACCAACAATAAGAACCCCACATGAAAGATAAGTAGGCAGCTATTCCCTCTTCTTCTCGAAGAGGCCCTAGAGTTAAGTTTACTGTTAGCAAGAAGGATACATGGGCAACTCAAGAAGAAGATGCCATAGAATCTGAAACATCTCACCCAAAAGGAAAAGGGCTCATTTTCAAAGAGATTGTCTCTGAAGAAGAATAAAATTCAAGCGAAGAATCTTTCGAAGAAGAATATTCTCAAGAAGAAGACTCTGATGAGGAATAAAACTCCCCAAGTGAACAAGAGTTTGAAGATCAAAAAGGTGATCAAGAAGGTGAACAAGAGTCTGAAGAACAAGAAGGTGATAAATAGGAACTCAAGCATGATGAAGAACAAATTCTATCTCCACATGAGAATTTTGTTGAAGACTTTCCCCACATGTCATCACCCATAACTTCAAATGTTCCTCACACACCTCTTCCTACATCACATCTTCCCACATCCACCATAAATGCATTGGACATCTCCATTCCTCCTACAACATCAACCGTACTTGATACTCCTCCATCAGTTCCAAATACACAAATAGTTGATATTTTTTCAATTCCTCCATCATCCATTCCCAGCTTGTCATCTCCCTCCTATGACATCACTTCTGAAGTTGAATTCAACAACTTCATGCATGAATCCCTACATGTTCAACTTTGTGTGCAATATACTAGTGTAGTGATGACAAACACTACTCTAATTGTTACCATACCAGTTGTTTCTACAAGATAACCTATGACAAAAGATTTGGCAGTCAACCAAGAAGCTCTTATTTCCTCTCTTCCCCCTTGGTTGGTATCTCAAGATCCAAAGAGAAAAAAGCAAATGATCTCTCCAGAGGAACTCGATCTTGAAGAGATAGCCCCTCCAAAAGCCAAGGGGAAGAAAAAGGAAAAGGTGCATTCCAGACTCCATGTTGACAAATTTGGTCAAAAGTTTGTAGAGATTGGCATACCACCTCAAGAGGAAGGACATGTAAATATTGAGGATTATACTATAACAAGATTCCATCTTGTCAAGGTTACAAATGAAAGTGCAAAGGCAAATGCACAAGTAGTCTTGGATGTGTTGGCAGGAAGGCTTGATAAAATAGAGCAAGCCTGAGACATGTACAAGCAAAAGGTCGAATGATATGTCGTTGTTTTGAGGAGACTTGCAAATTCTTCAAGAAATATCCAACCCATGGCTATTGAAAATCTTACCTCCAAAGGTAAAGCATTGTATGATTTCATTGATGAATTAATACAAGATGGTTCATAGGTAATGGTTGTTATAGATGAGAAGGCCACACAAATATCCAAGCTCAAATTAGAGCTTGATAAGGAGGAAAGTATTCTTACTCAAGAGAAAAAAGAGATGGAAAAGTGCCTATCATTTTGGTCACAAATGAAATAGGAAAAACTCAGTAAATTGGTGCAAGTTGGGGTAATTCCTGACAAGGAAAAATATGTAGAGGTAAGATAATCACTCAAGCACCATATCACTGTGATCAAATCTCTTATCAAAGATCTTCACCATGTACAAGAATATTTTGAAGGACATTGAGCTATCTTGGAGAAGGGAATCAAGGAGTTTCCTAGAAAGCTTCTTGAAGAAAACAAGATTTTCCTCCCAGCCAGTGAACTTTCCAAGATCTACAAAGAAGCCATCATGCAACAAGTTGAGGATGCCAGTTTTTCCAAAGCCTCAATACATATCATTTGTGATACATGGTAGACCATTGATAATCTCAACACACATCTTCATAGGTGCAAGTAAATCCATTCATCCACCAGAAGGTCGATCGAAAGAGTTCACACCCTTGTTATAAATTACATAGTCGACCCAAATGATGCATTCATACAGGAGACCAAGAAGAAGTATGAAGAATTCCATGCCCAGAGCAAGGAACCATGAAGACTCTTGATCTCCAATGTTGAACTTTTTGATGCTTCCCTTTATGAATCTTGTAAATAGTTTTTGACATCTTAAATGTCTTTTTAACAAATGTAATTACACTAAAAATTTGAGATGTAGTTTCACAGAGATGGATTACATTTTAACTAAGTCAAAGTTAGGTTGTCCTAAATTAGCTCTCCTAACTTTCCTAATATTACTCAATTGATATCCTATATTTTATCTTCCCTCTCCTTTATAAATAAGAGGGATGTATATTGTAATCTTTACCTTTAGTATTTTGCAACGAAGTGCTACCCTTTTTGAAGCAGATTTGTGAAACTTTGTATTCATGATTGTGAATAGAAATATGATCAATAAAGAAGAGAATTGCATACCATACTTTGTGTTGGAATTGATAATCTTGTGGATTGATTATATTGGTGGTGATTAGTAGATGAGATCTGAAGGGCTTCAAATAAATTTATGTAAACTTTATGTTGAATTCTTTATTTGAATTTACGTTCATGTTTGGTTAGCTATTGTTGAATGATCTACAAGACTTTGTGCTTGTAATTGTTCATGTTTTTCATGGAATTGTTGTATCTAGAAGACTTTGTGCTTCTAATACAACAAACAATACATCTCTCACAGACCCATCAATGAAAAAGCTACGGAACGACTTTGTGCCTTTGTGAGCTTTCCTTTTTCATTTTCTTGTTATTATTATCATACTTGGTATCTCTATGCCTTGCTTTGACAAGATAGAGGTATTGGCATTACTGCTTGTTTTCAGTTTAAAGTTTTTTTGAATAAGAACTATCAATCATGAAGCATTGTAAGACATCTTCTTTGAAAAAAGAGAGAAGCATGAATGTAACACACAAACCCCATCTCATAGTTGTAGTGTACATTTTGTGAATATTTAGTTAGTTTTATTTAGCTTTTGTAAGTAGTAAGAAGGGCTTCTCCCCTTTTTGAGAGGAGAGATTATATCTCAAACAGTTGTGGTTGAAATCTAGGTTGTGTGATCTATTGAAAAGATTATTACATAATTTTCACCCAACACACTTAGCACCTATATAAATGAATTTGATTCATAGTAGAATTGACTCAACTTGATGTCTAAATGATTAGCACACAGTGATATTGAGAGGGGTATGAATCAATATCTAATAATCTTTTACTTTTTAAAACTTGATCAATCATAATGAAAACATGCAAGTAATATCTAGCAATTAAGAACATAATAAGAACACCCATTTATGTGGAAATCCTTGCAGGATAAAATCACAACAAAATATTGCTTATATATTATAGATTAATCTTATTCTTGTTAGCTCTAACATACTAGAGACTCTAATGTCCACTTGATAGAATTATAGGCTCCAACCCATTGGAGGCTTCAACCCCCACTCAACTAAACTCTAACCTACAAGAGGCTTCAACATTGATTTAATAGGCTCCAACCTATTGGAGGTTGCAACCTCCACACATACTGAGCTTCAACCCAACAAGAGGCTTCAACCTTGATTTGATAGGCTCTAGTCTATTGGAGGCTCCAACCTCCACACAAATTGAACTTCAACCCAACAAGAGGCTCCAACCTATTTCATTCTTCAATGTTGATATAATAAATTCCTTCACCAAATATGATATGAACATAAATCTAGTGAAACTACAACTTCTCTTCCTTCTCAAATATGAACACACGCCATGAAATATTCTTGATCACATTTCACACAATAAACTTTTCTCACACATCTGATCACAAATTACAAGTCTAATCCAAAAAAAATCTGATCCAAACTCAAATGTAAAACTTTCTTCCCAAATATGATCACCATCATGCACAATATCTCTTAGAAATCTGATCCAATCTATGCACCAATTATTTTCACACAACTAATCATAATCATGGCAATATTTTCACATAATTTTTTTCCTTACTATCTGGTCAAATTCACTTCACAATCTACTCTTACTTTTCACATAGATTCATTAGACATATTTGCATTTATAATTCATACATGGGTTGCATATGCACTCAAAAAAAATATGAATTACACTTCATATTTTTTCCCTTTTATCTTTTTAATCTGACCTTTTTCTCAAAAATAAATCATTGATTTTTTTATTTTTAACTACACCTCCTTCCACTCTTTATATATTCATAAATGATAGGACTCTCACATCTCATTTTTTCTTGCATAAACTTAATTAATAAATAAAAGGAACTAGTTGGGATTATCAAGGTTGATTATCTTATGATTGTTTGATAATGAATAAATTTGTTTTAAATTAGATGTTATTTTTAAATGATTGAAATTAAAATTGAAAAGTAAATGGAAATGGAGATGAGATGTTATGTGCATGTGCTTCGACTATGAATTTATGGACTAACTTATTAACATAAATCTGAGTGCAAATGAGTGTAGGAACATGTCGAAGGCGAGAAGATGATTGAGGTAGAAGTACCCTAGTCGCTTGAAAAATGATTAGTATAATGAAAATTTTGTGTATGTGCATACACACATAGTTGCATCTTTCTTGCATTATGGATGAGATAATTATATTGTGTTATTATTATTACACCATTATTTTGTATGTTATGGTTTAACTAACGATTACGTTTTTATGGCTATTATGTTGAGAAAGTTAAATTATTTGGGAAATGAAAAAAATATGTCACATGGTTTTTATGTTTGTAGAAATAAACTTGAGTGGAAAAAATAAAGGTACTATTGAATGCAAAAGATAACTGAGAGGGGGGTTGAATCATTTTTTCATTAAAACATCAAAACCCTTATTAACATTCAAATCCAAGTCAATTTAATTAACCTTTAGTATGTTAAAGTGAATTAACATGAAAGCAAATAACATAAATTGAAACACATCAACACCATGCATAATATAACACCAAATTTACATGGAAAACCCAAGAAGAGGAAAACCACAACGAGGATTAGCTCACAATATAAAGTAGTTGCAACATTGAATATAATAGGCTCGCTGTCAGAGGGCTCACCGCCAAAGGCTCACTGATAGATTACATAAATGAAGAAAGAAGGTTGTTACAATGATAAATCCATCTCAATACAATAGAAAATTCCACCACAACATCACCAACACATTCATAGCCTTTCTGAAGAATGTAAACACCTTCTACTCATTGCTTCTAGTAGTCTAACTCATTGCTTCCAGTAGTCTAACTCATCAAAGATCATACTACGTTTCACACTTTCACACTTCACAACTCCGCACTTCACATCACATGCAAGATACCTCACTACACTTTCATCCTCCATCAACTGAACACTTGTTTATACCATCCTCAACCTTGAAAACAATCTCCAAAGTAAGTTATGCACCTCAACCATGCAAATAGAAATTAGGTCAACACCAAAACATTATCGCAGTGGAAACAAATAAAGATGGACCACATCACACCTTAACTTAGACCTAAATCCACACATACACACCATGCCACGCTTCCACAAACATCAAAGAAAATATGTAATTGGTGTAAACACCTAAGGTCGATTGAACCCATGTAAACAACATTAAACATTTAAGTACACACATCCTTTGATCCAAAGACAACTCACAAACAACAAAAATCACTTGAACACAATCTAGAATATCCCACAAACACCTTGAATTCTCACAAATTCCTTCACAACAATTTTTCCTAAAGAACATACTCATCTTGTACAACCAATGAAATTTCTACATACTATAACTCAAGAAACCAACCTTACGGAGCACAAAAACATGAGAAACTCAAATTGAAGATAGATATAAGCTATATGAGCACACCCTTAGATATGCAAGACTAGAAACCATACCGAGGAGAAATACAGAGCAAAATGATTTCTCCCAGACACCACTGTAATACATAGTTCACACACTAGTGAACACAACTTTCTCTACACAACAATCCAGAACAAGAAACTTTGGATATAGCACCTCTGATCAACATATCTGAATCACATAGGCATAACTTCAATTTATAGAAGAAATGTGGAGCAAAACCAAAACACTACTTTTCCACACAAAACACCTCACAACCACATTGTTTCTTCTTTTGTCCAAATTTTATCAAAAGAACTCAAAAACCAAGCATGTAACAAACACATTTTCATCATTTGCAACACTTCCTCATTACTACCAAACCAACTACAATACAACAAGTCAACCACACAAGAGATTGAACATCCACAAACAAAAGCTTATCAAAGCAAAACTAGAGGTTGACACCAGTGACACTACTAATGACAACATAATGTAACTAATCAAACCATCATCATAGGTTGACATCAATGCAACAACATAGATCTATTGACATCAATGACAACACAAGCTACTCATGCTTGCAACAAGTACATCTTAAGGTATTTTATTTTCAAAAAAATAATAAATGGATTGAATGAAAAAATATATTTTTATTAAATTGCATAAAATAAATAAATATTTATAACCTTGTTATTAAAATATTTATATGGTTTTAAATTATTGCGTGAATATAATTAAAATAAGAAAATAAATTTAATTAAATAAGTTATAAAAAAAGTTATTATAAATAAAATTATTGCATGATAAATCATGCAAAAGTGAGTGTCTAGTCCTAAATAAAGGATGGGAATTAAATTTTTATGGGGAGGAGATTATTAGAATGATAAATTAGAAAATTCAAGAAGGAAAAAGGACGATTCTTTGGAGATCAATTAATTGTGATTGGGAAGATTAGAAAAATTTAGCAAGGACCATTATTTTGAAGATCATCATTATTTAGCAGTGATTGAGGAAGTTTTGTTGGAGTTTGAGCAAATGAAGGAGTTTGCAGGTAGGATAAAAAACCAACTGTAGGCATTAATTTGCAACAACATATTTTTAGAGGTATTTATATTTAAATCATTCATCTGATAATAAAGAATATGTGGTAAAGTGAGCCTTCTTCCTATGTTGGATATTCCTTAAGTTGCATTCATTTATTTTAAAACTATATAAAATCATATTTATTTCTTTTAAATTTAAGTGATTACTATTACCTTTTGGTGCAATGCCTATGTCTTGGCAGTATGAATGAAACTTTCAAAATCTCTAATATTAACATTAATTTCTGAATAACTTATATTCCTCGTACTTAGTGGACAACAATAATTAAAATTTAGACAATTTAAATTAAAATACCATTGTAAAATTAGGCACCCTTGTTCAAAAGTGGTTTCCCATGTTATTGCACACTCTAGTGTATGTGACTCATATTGTTATATGTACACTAAGAAATGACTATAAAGTATATCTCCATGGTTTTTATCACTTTCAATCGACTAGTTTCATATAAAGTGTTCAAAAGTTGAATTTGTCGGCTAATAAATTTTCAAACACTATTACAAAAATTTATTACATTTTAAATCAACATATAAAATAGAATCAATATAGTTATGTAAAGGATAGTATTGTCTGGAATAAAACTAGTATTATATTTACGATTAATAATGTATGATTATGAGAATAGTAATGCATGTAGAAGGAATTCAATTGGTATCTTTGTACAATTAGTTGCATGTAAACTATAGTGAATTGCATGTCAATTATATATTTTACCATAATATGTATGTAAGATTGAAATAATGAAAGGTGTTCATAGAATCATTTGCATATTGAAAGGAAAAGAGTATTTATTTAATTAATGATTATTATGCATGTTATTTCCTTCTACGTGTGATTTGGTTTACCTTCTAGGATAGGGTTCGAATATGGACCAATAGAGAAGGTCAATCCTCTTTTTAGGATCTACCGGTTACTTCTAGTGCTTTGGCTGAAGCCATGTGTTCATTGAAATAGATGATCAAGTTTGTAATACCCCTTTGTTTTGTTTCTTGTTCAAGTTGCTTTATGCTATGTTTGGTTGCAGTTATTTTGATATTGGATACATTTTGTTATGATGTTTTGATCACTACTATTGAGCGACAACTATTATTGTGGGATGTAGTTATCTGATTATTGTTTCACATGCATTATGGATTAATGATGTTGTAGAGTTAACATGAGATGTTATTATGAGATTATTGGATTATGATGGAAGTGTCAGTTTCGATGAGTGTATTGGTGAAGAGGATGGTTTCGCATCACTCGCTTGTGAGCGCCCTACAAATCCGTAATTTCTTCTTCATGGTGTGTATTATATGCTAGATATATTGTATGATGTTGTTTACTTATTTTTTTAGGATTGCAGGTACATGACATCGACTCCACCTGGTTTCACAGGTTTGAGCATGTCGATCCAACGGTTAAGTTGAACAAGAGATAGTAGCTAGGTAACATGTGTCAAGTTTACACCCTAGCCTTAGTGTATCGAGTCATTGTCTGTCTTGTTTTAATGTTATTTAATTCTGAAGGATTCTTGATTTGGAAATAGATATTTAGAATAATTGCATTTAAATCATGTTGATGGTTATATAATTTAAATAATGCAATGTGGATAAAAGTTTATATTTAAATTAATTAATTATATTTAAATTATTTAATTAATTAAATTTAATCCAAGGGGGTTGAATTTAGTTATTAAATAATTAAATTAATTAATTAAACGTGATGCAAGAGAATGAAAGGAAATAAAAGAATTAAAATTAATTTTGGAATTTAATTTCAACGTGTGGGAATTAAATTAGAAATTGTAATTAAATGTTTATTTGGGAAATTAGTTGCAACTTTGGAAATTAATTTATTATTTGAAATTGCATTTTAAATTGAAAGTGGGTTTTCGAAAATTGAAATTGAAATTGAAATTGAAATCTAATTTGCATGTAATGTGAATTAGGGTTGTATTAGGTATTTTTGTTTTATAATGAATGCATGTTTTAATTTTAGGGAGGGAAAAAGTTTTAGAAAAAAATACATTTTTACAGCAGAGAAGAAATTTTGGAAAATTGCACAAGAAGGGTTTGAAGAAAGTTTTGATTATAGAATTGATTGAAGGAAAGATTGTTTGCATTTGTTGGGTTTTGGATTGGATTCATTGGAGGATTGAAGAAAATTCAGGAAATCTTTGGAGGAGGCTTGCTTTAGAAATTCATCTCTTCCTGTAGTTTCTTGTACTAGGTTTTCTTCTTTGTGTTTTATTGTTCTTGATTGTTTTTTTTTTAAATAGTAGTGATTAAAGATTTGTTTGTTAAATCTGTTTTAGAAAACAAATTTGATATTAGATGAAAAGAATTAAATAAATTTACAGCCTTTACTTGTGAAAATTCTTGAGTGAAAATTGTGAAAATCTCAGTTGAATTTAAATTATTTGGGAAAATCAATTATGTTGTTATTGAAATCAAACATAGAGATTGAACAATGCATTTAGAATGTTTTTAGAAAATGAAACCCTCTGTTTATTATTAAAAATCGGATTTTAAAATCCGCAGGGTAGTTATATTTTTCATGGTAAAATGGTCTGGTTGCGTCACATATAACTCCTCTTACAGAAACTGGGTTGTCAGGAAATTTAGAGGGTTTCTGCACTTTGAAATTTTCTTATCCCTGTGAAAAAATCACAAATACCCAGATCGTAGTTTTTGAGTTATGCTTGAAACATGAGACTGTTGTTAAGTTATTTTCCCATGACTGCTCTGATAATAAAATAATAATAAATTGATATTTATAAATATTAATATTTTATGTATTGTTATTATAATATTAAAATATTATTTAATAATATTTTATATTATAATTTATAATATTAAAGTATTATATTTATTTATATTATTTTAAATAAAATTTGTATATTAGATTAGTGGAATTAAAATTATAAACATATGGAGAAATTATTGTTTATTTTAAAATGGCATGTTAAAGTTTAATTGAAGGAGTTAAATATTTGATTTAAAGAATGCATAATTTAAAATTTAATTGTGGAATTTAAATTCATGTGTAAAAGGTCCAATTATTAATTTGATTTAATTGGAAAAATATATATATAATATTGGGTTATAGTCCAAATATTGATCTTATTTTAACACAATAAGTTATGGAAGAGACCAAATGTTAATTTGATTAATTTTATAATGATTTAATTTGCAAGGGCAATTGGTTATTTAATTTAAAGCGAAATGTTTTGAGTTATAGTTGAAAATACTTATTTTGTTAAGAACAATTAGAGAATAAAATATTAGTGTAATTTTTCCCCTATCTGAAAAGATGAATTCTTAATTCAGTTTTATCGATCTAATGAATTACGTAATAAAATGAGAAATGGATTTAGAGTATCCTAATGTAGTTTCTTCTATTGCCTTCAATGATTATGTCTTTCGTGTTTATGCTTTGAGAATGGGTTGAATACCTGTTAGTTTATAAGTCTTCCAGATGGTCTGTTGTTTGTGAGGGTTGTCGTTGTGATGTCAACCTGTTGTGAATTCTCTTGGTAGTGCATGGGATCGTGTTGTTTTAAAAGTAAATTCAGGAATTGATTATTATGAAGAGACAATTAATTATTTTAATTTAATCATTTTCTATTTGAATAATTTATTTGTTGAGAATGTATATTTTATGGTTTGAATTAATGGATGTATGTAATAAGAGTTTGGAAAGGGAAACTTTTAGATGAGATTAACATAGGGTGTTGTTGGAAAACTAGAAGAAATATAAGGTTTGGGTTAGGAAATTGAAAAGAATTATTGTAGAAGATTTATGTTAATTTTAAAGGAAAACAATGGATTCGACTTAAATTATTTGAACTATTCTATCATTTATTATAAAGGCATTTATTTAGTTTTTTTTCAATTAATTTTGAAAGGGCAATAGTTATTATGTTTTATTTCCATAGAGCAAATTAATCGTTGTGATTGGAATATTAAAGAATCTATATAATTGAGTTTATTAATATATATGTTTGGTGTATATATAATATGGAGTATATAAAAATATGTTAAGGGTAAATTCATTATCATATTTTGTTTTAATAAGATGTATGCAATATATTATTGAATAAAGATTTAAAATGGATTGATTAGTGTATATGGGTAAGTGGATAGAGAAACGATATTTTATTATATTAAAGAGATCACATGTTCTAAATAGGAAATTGAATAGAGATTTAAAATGGATTGATTAGTGTATATGGGTAAATGGGTAGAGAAATGATATTTTATTATATTAAAATGATTACATGTTCTAAATAGGAAATTGAATGAAATGTAAGATTTGGTTGGGAAATGGAAAGAGTTTACTTGCATGGATTTGTATCGATTTAAAAGTAAATTAAGAAGTTGTTTTATTGATGAGGCAATCAATTATGTTATTTATTAATTTCTATTTAGATTAATTGAATCATTGTAATTGGATTATGAAAGAGATATGGATTTAGTATATCCAAAAGTAGTATCTTCCTTATGATTATCTTAAAGGCTTTAATTATCTGTATTCAGTAAAGGGAAGTAAGTTTAATTGTTTTAGATTTTCAATAATGAAAGGGGAAATAGAGGTTATGATTATTTTAGATGATCTAGTTATCGTGTCTTTGACTTTGTCAACACTACCTATTGAATGAGTATGGATTTAGGAAATCCAAATATTAGATTTGATTAATGACTTGAATGCTTTTGTTGCTATGTTGCCAAATTGCATTGTTGGTTTTGGATTTAGTGTTAGTCCTAAATTATAGGTCTTCCAGGAGAACTTAGAGGATGAGGGTTGTTGAACCTTTATGTCATTCAATTGTTTTCCCTTGGATAGTGCATGGCGTCTTTTCAATTTACTCGGTTTCCTTGAATGAAGATCTTTTGTACCTCCTGTGAAAGGAGTGGGCTATGTGATTGTTGTCTCTAAGATGTTTGGAGTGAGTTCTATCTTTTGTTTTCTCATTGTTTTGGAGTGAATTATGATGCCTAGTTGATATGCACTTGTGTTTCCCTTGGTGGATTGTTTGGGTGTGTGTTGTTGAATAGAAAAGTGGCTTTTGTTAGGGGTCGGAGCCCAAAGTGGTAAACCGGGTAACCTTCAGAAGTGAGTTAATCAAGTGATAATTAAATTAATGTACTTAGATGATTAGGATGCAGTTCACACTAATCAAGATAATTTAATCCTCACTCATAGACACAAGGGCTCGTATAGACTTGGGATGAGTGAGAAGGCCTGGAATGGCATAGTCATTTATCTTGTCAGTGCGAGAGGTATTTGATGCCACATGAGTGAGTATGAGTGTTAGAATTCGGTTGAGGCCACTAGGATTACCGGAGCCTATGAAGGATGCCTAGAGGAGATCTCATGACTACTATGCGATGACACTCTATCTAGGACAACTGTTGTTAATTGTTTTATATGTATGGTTTTGTGAACATACTTGATCTACTTTATGTCTGGAAGCAATGTGACCTATGTCAGTGATGTGAATGTTGTACTTGATTTGTACTTGTATTGTACTTGATTTGTAATTGTTTGGTGATTGAGTTGAACTTGTTAGTTCATTTGTTTGGTTATATCAGTATGAGTCAGTATGAGTCTGTCTTTGCTTAGTGGTTGTAGATCTTTGTCCATGTTACTTTGTTACTATCTCCTAGCATGGGGGGTGGGCCTTCGGGTATCACTTGGTTGGGTGGAACATGCACCAAAACCGTTGGGTCCCCATCTATCTTCAGTATTTGGTGGCGATACATCCAGATGGACGGCTCGAGTTCTTGTGTTATTTTTGCTTTGTAATATTTCAGTTTGTATAAGTTATTTTATCCCTCTTATGTTTATGAGGTGGAATCTGTAATTGTAACCTTATGTACTATTGCCTCATTCTGGGAATGAGTGATGTAACTATTGGATTAAGATAATGTTTATGAGATTGCATCTTGGTTGATTATCTTATTAGGTTATGTGGTATGGTTATGATGTATGATGTTTATTTCATAAAGTTCATAATGCTATGGTTATATGTAATATGTATGTGTGGGTTTAAGTAATCCTAACCTTGTAGCTTTAGAGGTTGTTGTTAATTAGTAAGTGAACGTGTATGTTAAATGCACTTTATAAAAAAAAAATTGGTTCACTTAAGACGTTAATTACAACTTCCTTTAGGGTTACTTGGTGGGGCATTACAAAGTTACCTATCAAATTTATCTATATGTTTCTCTGCCATTACATGATAGTAGGATATTGAATGTTTATGATAGAAATGCATATAGATATATCAGGCTTGCACTGGGATTCCCTCCTACTATTTTTTTTCAAGTTGATAGGTACTTCATGTAGCGTTGGGTAATCTTTGAGTAGGAAGAATTTCAGGGAAGTGTAATCTTTTTGGTTCGGTGGAAAAATGACTGACCATGTTCTTGAATCTTGACTTGTGGATGATTGTGAGGGTTGGTGGTGGTCGAAGACTTTATTGTTTGTGTCCTCACAACATTATTATGTCATTAATTGTATTTGTACTTCCAAATTGTATAATTATTTTATTTCATGGCATGAGAGCCCGAGTTGTAATTCTGCATATCATATATCATGTGCTTTTACTTGGATTATACACACAACACATATGAGGATGTGTTATGAAATTTATTTTATCTAATGCAGTTGTCTCATTTATATTCCATGTTATGATATATTGAGTTATTATTTATTTTCATGAGGTTGTTTTGGGTCATGATCCTTACAAGGACACATCTATTTGAAAAAAAGATATCCTTCTAAATGGACATGTCCTTTGTGAATATATGCGACTTTTAATTGCTAATTTTAATATATTATTTTTATTCGCTACTCTTTATTATAATTGTTGCCTTGATAATACTTTGTTTGTCGCCCTATGGAAGACAATCATTTCTTAAAATAGATTAATAGTTTATCTTGTTATGATCGTCGCCTTTAACAAGTAATCATTGCTTTTCATCATAATCATTCCACATATTAATTAGATCATTCCATAAATTTTATCCTTTAATAAAGTCACTCACATTATATAACTATCATCTTCTACAATATTTTTGTTGCGCATTATAAAATCAAGTCAGCCAACAAAGTATGTATTTGGGTGACTATATTAAAATGAATATATGGCTTGACAAGGGTGGTTGGTGAGCATTAGCAACATACATTAAGATACTTCTTTTGATCTATTGTAGCTAATATTTGTCATTCTTTTCATAGTCAATACTCGAATTTACAATGGATTTAAATGTAAACAACTTTATCTTCAAACTATTACAATGTATTTATTGTGACTTCTTTGTATGTATGTAGCAATGGTTCATATTTATACCTTTCTCTCTTCCTGTGATCAAGATCGGTCTTGTTCATGTCATCCATAATCTCTCCTTTGACATTAATGGCAATATTTACAACAATCTCATTCATACATTAATGACGATACCGTTATATCATGACTTTGACATCAATGACAAGTAATCTGATAATCTCCTAATAGTCTCTTTCACATCAATGACATTATCTCTAACACTAAAGCCTTTATTTGAAAAATAGATGATGTTGACAAACACCTTAGGGAGATTGCTAAACAAGACTCTTCTCTTAATGTCTAGCCCTCAAATTTGATTTGGTGGTATGAAATAATGGTCGAAGACACAAGCAATAATGTAGTATTACATAGTCTACTACTAAATTAAAATGGTAATGCAAGCTAATGATGCAATATGTTAATACATATTTCTTTTTTAATTAGGGTTTGTAATATGTTAATACATATTGCTCTTTTAATTAAGGTTTGTTTTTTTATATATCACCTAACACACAAAATTAAGGTATTCCAAATTCAAATTAACAAGTAATAACTAGTAGAAAAAGAGTTAACTTGAACACATATTTACATTTGAATATGAAGATTAGGATTTCCCTTACATATCATTAATTTAATTCAAATAGAAAATGAATAAAACTACAAATAAAACAAAGTCCATAAAAAGATATGACCAAAATAGGTTTAGATTAATTTAACTTCTAACCCAAATGCGCTTCTCACCATTACAATTACCTTTTGACGACTGATTTTGAGAAGCAGGTGCAACCTAAAGTGGCGTACGTGAAGAATAATATAGGCATTTTGGAAGGTTCCTCGATATTTTTGCGAGCCCTTAATGCAGTTTTTAGCCAACATTTTGAAAACATTGAAAAGAAGATTAAGCATATGATGAGCCTTCTTCTAGCAGAGGAGGAAGTTTTTCTAATTCTTAGGAGTCACCCTGGAGTATTGCGTAGTTCAACTAAGAAAATAAAGGAAAATATGGATTTCTTGATACACACTGCAGATCTTATGCCCAAGATTGTTGCTTCAAATCCTGCACTATTGAGTTACAGCATAGAGAAAAGAATCAAACCCCACTACGAAGTCCTCAAATATCTGAGGACAAACCAGCAATCCAAGCATCTACCCCATCTGGCTAGATTTTTTATATTAAGTGAGGAAGTATTTCTTAAAGATTTTGGCCAGTACAATACTTAAGTCAAGTCTAAAATCTCCTAAAGCAGGCATTTTGGAGCAGTGATGATATTTCAAAATAAAAAACTACCATAGACTCTTGAAAGATAGGACTGGTGTTAAAGGGCCTAGGACTCATCTAGGCTAAGGTAATGTTATAACTATCTTTACCTTATGGATTTTGTTGTTGTACCAGTTTGATGAAGAACGCTTTTTCAGCAAAATGTGATAATGGACTCCCTTAATCTATAAGGCTTTTGTAAGTACTATTAATAATTTGAATTTTTTCCCCCTATTTTATGGGCCACTAAACGTTATATGAAATATAGATGAAAAACTATTTACATAGTTATTCCCAAAAACATAAAATCATTTAAATGCACTGTTGATACATCCTGACTACTAAGGATCAGGTTCCTTTTTATATAAAAAGAGTTCAATTAGAGTAGCTTTGCAAAACTTCTTTTTTTTCTTGCTTTTTACGTTAGTTATGCTCAAATCTAGACTATTGTCAATTTGTTGCCCTGTTCATTTTTTCCATGTATGTCTCTTACGTTTTGTCAGTCTATTGCCCTGCGTTATTTCCAAATATTGGTTTTACATTTCAAGCTAAACAATGGACACCCATTACCTCACTTTGCAATGCTATGTAGAGACTCCTCCAGATATATTCAAAACCTTGATGTCACAAGTTCTATTTCTAGTATGTCAAAATAATATCATGTGTAAGTTGTAACGTATTTCATTCAGTCCTTTGATGTCATTATGAAAGGAAATCATATATATATATATATATTCGGTTCATTAGAGAAAATGATGAAATTCAGCCATCAAGGGATTCAAGGTTCTATAATTTATTCCTTTTCGTATGAGCTATGGACATATTTTAAATCGTTGAAGGGCATGGCATAAGATTTACTTGTTTAAATTTTACTTAGAAATTGGTTCATGTTTGGATCATTCTACCCTAGATTAAATCAAAATGACCAAAATTAGATCAGTTTAGCTCTCCCTGTAGTTTTCCTTGCAAAACTACAATTAAGATATCCTCTTACAGTGTTAGTTAACAATTGCTTTCCTCTACATATCTTGAACTTAAACAATAAGAGTGATATTCACAGCAGCCTATTTTCTCGAAGCCCAATGACATTTATACGAAGTCAAGTCACTTTGTAGCCTTAATAGGATAGGAAGCTTAAATTTTTTCTCTAATATTATACTTCTTGTTGGTGTTCAAAATCACTATTCCATTTTTTAAATTAAACTCCATTTACAAGGTCAGGGTTGTCAACAAGAGAGCAAAATCAGTTCATCTACAGAACCATGGAGGACTCTGAGCCACCTCTACAAGAATGGGTTTTATCTTTGCACTTTGAACTCAACTTGAATTGGGGAGGGTATTCTTAAGGGTTATCTAAAACAGATATTGGAATCACTTTTGATAAGCAACAATGAACTTGATGACAGCTAAACTCAACCTATCTACTCAACTCCTAAGATTGTTATTGGACTAGGTAAGCTAGCTGTCAATATGAATGTAAAGGAAAATAGATATTAGTAAAACATAAATGTAAATAAAATTAATGTGAGAGAAAATGAATCTAAATTGTTCTTGAACAAATAAAATCATACCCAATTAGCATTAAGTTATACTGACCTTGTACTCATTTCCATTTCCAATATTGAAGGTTACTTTGATGCCTTCTATAGAAACTCTCTAGCCACGAGGCAGGAGAAGGCGAGAAAACAAAGTGTATATTGACGACTTCCTGAGAATCAAAAATAAACAAGCAATCAGTCAACCCTATTAGAACAAAATAATCTTATGAATTGATCTAAGGAAAAAATTATTGTAAACACAATATGTATAGAAGAATATGAATGTAAAGGAAAATGGATATTAGCAAAACATAAATGTAAATAAAAGTAGTGTGAGTAGAAAATGAATCTAAATTGGTCTTGAACAAATAAAATCATACCCAATAAGCATTAAGTTATACCAACCTTGTACTCATTTCCATTTCCAATCTTGAAGGTTACTTTGATGCCTTCTACAGAAACTCGCTGGCCACAAGGCAAGAGAAGGAAGGAAAACCAAGTGTATATTGACGACTTCCTGACAATAAAAAAGAAACAAGCAATCAGTCAACCCTATTAGAACAGAATAATCTTATGAATTGATTTTATTTGTTTTACTAGCTAATGGATAGTGGACCTAGTTCTCTTGAATTGAGATACTACTAAGATGTGTTGACTGGTGATTTTAGACTACCGATATTCTGCTTCAATCTCTATAAGTTACTTTTGTCTTAAATATATTCAAGATAACTCTGCAAAAAAATTACCTGATCTCTTAGAAAGTATGCAGATTATTTTGTTAATACTTCTCCATTTTGATATTTTCTTTCAAAAATTCATAGAAAGATATGTAATGCCATATTTGAAATTTACATATTTTAAGTTTACTAGTTCTGTAATTATAAGATATGATTCCAACAATTATGAAACACATTGGCAATATGTTGGATGAATGAAGTAAACTATGTAATTGGCAGGTGTAAAGCCAAATTCCTTAACCCTTTCCAGCATCCTTCTTGCCTATACCAAAACATGTGCCTTGGAACAAGACATGAAAATCCATCTAAGTATAATGAAAAGGAGATTTCTGTCAAATATTATATTATAGTAAGTTGAATGAATGTAAGTAGAGAAATTTTTGCATACCTGCAGATGGTACAAAATTTCATGGTTAAGTGGAAGCCTCCCATCAACAACAAGATCCAAATATCCATGTATCTATCTCAATCAAGCCTCTAAACCCTTTAGAACTTTCAAATTTTCCACTAACCTCTTATACACAAAAGTCAAATTTTAGAGACCACTTAAAAAAAAAATAGAGCTTTGAAAGCAAATCCACACACAACACAATGTTCATAGTGAAAATTTAGCGCTTTCTTTCATCTTTGCATATTGGTTTGATGCTTCAAACGATGCATTTCTTATATTGAAAAGTGCATTACCTTATTGAGCTTCTCTTTGTTTTGAGAATAGTTTAATATTTTCTACTTAACAGGGCCAACCACGTGAAGGTGGAAGCTCATTTCCCCCCCTCCCCCCTCTCATCACTCATAATTCCCCATACCCGATCATATAACATTAATCATTCATTCATCCATTAATAATATATAACATTCATTCATTCATCTTGCATTAATAACACATATCATTCATTCATTCATGTTAGTGTCTCATACATCAGATAAATAACTAAAAGCACTCAATATATTTGCAACACATAAGACAATGAACACAGCAAGATACCCTAGGAAAACCCTCCTCCTGAGGGAGAAAAACCCAACAAATATTTCTCTTATATAAGATAGGAATAAGAGCAGAAATCTGCTTACAACACAGGCCCAACAATGGTCGAATATGATACAACAAATAATAGCACCTCTCCTAGATGCAATGATACAAATGAATATGTTTCTCCTTGAATTCAATCTGTTGCTGTAGTAATGATCTGCTTCTATACAATAATGATCTACTGCTACACAATAATGAACTGTTGCTCAACAATAATGATCTACTGCTCAAGATGTTGATCTGCTGCACAAGTGCGACCTCCTTCTAGGAATGTGAATATTATGAAATGAACTTGATTATCAAATGACAAGGAATGACCTTGTATTTATACAAGATAAGATGTCTTCTCAAGTAGGTCGGCCCTCAAGAAGAATAGATATTTAATAATAAAATGCCAAGATAGGTCGGCCCAAAAAGTAAACAATAATATTCTCAATGAGCATAAATTAAATAGCCGATGAGGCTATCATTTAATATGTGTCTTCTAGAGGTGCGCTGGAAGAAGCAGCCCTAAGCTGCCTAGAACATCAACAATTCATCCATGAATAACATATAAAATTCATTCATTCATCCATCCATTAATAACATACAACATTCATTCATTAACATATAACATTTATTCATTAACATATTCACATTCATTTTTTCAATTTTTATATATTATCAAAAATATGGTTGTCATAATATGATTACATCACTTTTTTTTTGTTTCTTTTTAACAGCTAAAAAAAGATAAAGTGGAGTATCGTTTTCAAAATCATTTGTCCCCCCTTCAATTTTTCTGAGCTCTGCTTGTGATCTTAATGTATGCCTAGTCGTGTACTCACAACGTGGACGCCGCTGCAAGGGGGGGTCTGCTGCAATAGCAAAGAAATGTTAAATTGATATGTTTTATTATTATTGTTATAAGTATTTCATTAATTAAAAGAACATTAGAGTGGTTCTCTTTACTTGATGGGGCCACATCATGTTCCTGATATTGTCTTATAGCCTCATGCTCAATATGTTGAACACCCTCTAAATCTTGATCTGGAGTTGAAACACGAAAGGTTACATTAATTAATACACCAATTGCAATTAAATATGTTTAAAAGAATATTAGAGTGGTCCTCTTTACCTGATGGAGCCACACCATGTTCTTGATCTTGTCTAGCCTAATCATGCTCAACATGTTGATCATGCTCTACATGCTCTAAAGTTGAAACACAAAAGGTTACATTGATTAATACACCAAAATGCAATTAAAGATGTTTAATTGTATTAATCCATATTGCATTTTGTATAGCACATGAATACATCCAGTACCGGTATGCACACCATGGCCTTCATCTACAGGTTGTGCTCCACCCTCACCAGGTTGCATTCCAATGTCATGTGCAATGTTATCATTGCTTATCTGTTTAAAACAAATAGGCACATTATTATGGTGGAAATTAATATTGAATAGATTGCACAAGTATTCAATTTTAAATAAACTTTATTGAGTTTATTTACCTACGTGTTGGATGCAATGGAAGATTGTGTTTTCCCAGTCGAGACTCTTAGCTGTTCAGCCAGGGCTCCATGGATTTGCTGGAAGGAAATCTTCAAGTCCTCTTTTGTGGGTGCTCTGTTGAAATCAGAGCCCTGCATTTTTGCATAAGATCATGAATTTTGCTTCTATGGTGTGATAAAACCAAAATTGTTTGCAATTTATTATTTGGATGCAATATTTCATTTATTGATACTTACAAATCGTGCGGCTAATTTCATATAACCACCAAAGTCAAGTTTTTGTTTCTCGTGTTTTTCTAGTCTTGCCTTTGTTGCCTTCGATGTGTCGGGCAACCTATGAAAAATTTGAAATACGTTAGATTATGTAAAAAGAAAGAGTAATCAGTATATAACTACATTGTTGATAGTATCACATACCTTCCTTGGCTTGGTGGTGTCTTTCCTTTTTTTCTTTTCAACCTTCTCCTTTCCATCCGACACCAAGTCCTTCCACTCCCTCTCTGGAATCATGGGGGGACACTCGTACTTTCTCTTCTTCTCTAAATGTGACCTATATTGGTCCCTCACATACTATAGGTACCATCTTTCTTAAGGACCTTGGTTTGGTTGAATGTTTTATCACCGAACAACACAACTAAATGGTTAATGAGATCCTCTTTTAAATCTTGATTTTTGGCATTTCACCGTGTATGCATGGTGGGCCCAAAGAGCTCCAATGTAACATCACTTATATGTTTATAAAAAACATCATTTCTTACAAAATGATCATGAGATCATTAGTCTATAAAGAGTGATCAATACATAAATTTCAATTGGATTATATGTAATAATAATTAAAAAAAAATTAAAGTACCTGGGACCTTCTCTATCTTTATGGGAATGAAATCCTTGGTCACCACAAATGTGACCGGAAATGTTCCCATACTAGTAATATGGGAAGATCTAGGAAATGTTGCTAAAATATCACTAATACTAGTGGCCTTTGCATCCCCAGTACATGTACTGACACATGTAGTGGCATGTGTTCGCTGCTAGAGGGTGCACTACCGAATGCCTACATAGTATGTGTTTCCAACATTTCAGTCAAAAATATAGGCACGGATGATGGGGTCAGATGATGTGATGTATGCACAAGAAGATCAGGATTGACACTTGTATACCGACCCCTACTTCCTGGGCAACACTTGCAGTACCCTGATCATGGCCAACAACATGATGAGGACGCAAATAATCCTGTAAAAAAAACACATATTTTAGTTCATGACATAAAAGAGTACAAAATATAAAACTATGAATGAACCTATGTTATAATTAAAGATCTCATGACAACTTACTTACAAGTTTTGTGCTCTCTCAGACAATATTCTAACCCTTTCTCTTATCTCATCTATTTGAGGCACTCTGAATACCAACTGAAGAATTTATTCATTGCATTTTTTTTGGGCCTTCCTCATCATATCCATAGGGTTTGTGGAAAATGTGATGTCATCATCGCATAATAGTGATTGCATAACTCGTATATCCAACCATTGAAACATGCAAACTCATTATCACATTAGCAACTTGTAAACTGAGATATCAAAGAAGATAATCCTATAGACATCAAGACTCAAACACCAAATAAACCATAGATTTGATTTTCCAATCATATCCAAAAATGAGCAACCATAGCCAAGGAACCAAATAAGCATCAAGAAGATAAGAACAATCTCCTAAACAACAAATCATATCACCACCAAACAACCAGATACATGATCATGTTGTGTCAATGCATAAATGTACCTCCATATCTATGACACCATAACCATAGCCATTGATGTACCTGCACTCAACTATCACCCATACAAGATTCCAAGTCTCAAACCATGTCTAACCATGTCCTCAAAATTTAAGACATCCTTTGCACCTATCACCATCAAATTACAACTCTAAAAAACACTTGTAAACCTATACCAAGAAGCACCAAACTAATAATTAGTTGTAACATCATAGATATCATATAAAAATATGTATTGCCTCAAGGTTTTTCCTCTTGACTCATTTAGATGCTCGCACAATCACACCCTAAAACTTAGGCTCCTATAAATGATCAAACAAGTACCAAACTCATCTTGATCCTCAAACTAATAGACAATATGAGCCACTATGCATTGCACTACTAATGCTCTCCAATGCATCTTTTAAATTGAAAATATGACTCTGTATGAAAAAGTTATGCTCAAAATAGTGAAACTAAGAATATCTATGTTTCAAACTCCCAAAACATGTCAAAATAGAAAAATCGGGGAACCAAATCAACTCCATAGTGAATAGCATGAAAAGATATTTATGCAGACTAAAAGAAGTCGAAAAATGGACATACTAGGCAAAATTTATGCCTCCTACAACAAAACTCTCCAACTTGGCTAGTAGGGGATGCTTTGGTGGCCCATCGGTGGCTAACTAATGGCACCACCACTTGGGGTGATGGATTTTTTTTTTAAAACAAAAAATTGATTTAATTCTTTTCAATAAAAATAATTTTTCCACCCTCCAAAAGTGGACTCGACCACCTTTTTGAAAACCGGTTTAATGCTTGTTTTGAAATCTATAAAACATAGGCAAATTTTTAAATATTAAAAAAATTATTTATAAAAATTGTCAACGGTTGTATTTTTCCAAGTCGAGGAGAATTAAGGTCATTGGTTGATGGCCGATAGGCTACTAGAGGGGACTGTACACCCCACACAACCTTGTCAAGTCACTTGTGGGAGGGGGTAACCCCTGCCTTAAGTTTTTTTTTTAATATAAATTTTTCAATAAAGATTTTTGCAATCAATTTTTAACCTTTTTCATTTTTTATTTTGTACGTTACGAAAATATTTTCTATAAAGATATTATATATTTTTTGTTCAAACATTTTCTACACATGACAAAATTGAGCGGCCAAAATGGTCGTACAACTAAAATAAAATTGTCTTTTTTACAACTTTTCCAAAATAGGTAGAATTTTATGTCATTTTTTATGTCTCAGGCCTCTTGGATCCAATGGTGAGATATGCTTTTTCTCAAGAGTTCATCTATGAAATTTCCCCTACAAAACCCTCATATAAAAACTCAAACCAAGAAACCCTCTTTGACCCAAATTTGGAAAACTTCAGATCTGCAATAAACCCGATAAATCTTGACAACCCAAAAGCCCAAATTTGCATACAAACACTTGCAACATGTGTTCCATATCTTGTAATGCCTCAAATATTACATGCATTTACATGGCTTCAACTTTGCAAAAAACTCTCAAAGTAGGGTTATAATGAAAATTATTCAACCATGAAAGCTCTAATACGACTTGTTAGGAAAATATTGCATTCAACCCACTTTCTTATTCCATTTCCTACATAACCCATGAGAGATAAACATGCATACAAGTAACCATAATTCATAGGTCAAATATACAAGCCACAAGATAACACAAGATATACTTTGAGAAAACCCTCAAGAGGGAAAAACCTAGGCTCCAAAAGCATCCATACTCCATCATATTAATCAACAATAAAGAAATACAAGAGTTACAATGAATACCCCTAAAACATCAAGCCTCTCAATGCATCTTCATGTTTCCAAGCATGAATCTGCACATCTCATGTTGTGTTTCACATATTCACTCCTTAGAAAGACTCAATAGTGATAGCCCACTCAACCAATCAACCTTAAACACTAAACATGTGCTTGCTTTTATAGACTTAGGCTCACACAAATACAACTAGTGGTAAGATAAAACTATGTACCACAAAACCATGTGAATACAAAACCACTAACCTCTTATTTAATATTGGGTACTAATTTTTCACTTTATTTAATATTTCTCCAATATTAAATTATTATCACATGTCTCCCACACATTAAATAATAATACAATGTTACAATACAACATAAAGTAGTCCCCAAATAATTACCTAGTGAATAACCACACCACTTAGGTGCATCACAACTAAATAATTATTTAATTACAACATTAAAATAAATCATTTTATGTAGTGGTGTACAACACCATATCCCAACACTTATAGATCTCATTATAGGAGCATACTATAAGGGTGATCCCACAATATTGGTTTACAATTTTTGGCCAAACTAGACACTGAAATATTTTTTCTAACTAAATCTTCACTGTCGGGCACCTATAGCAGCTAAACCGTGAGGAATTTGAAGATGATGCAAACTAGTGATTTGTGGCATTTTCTCTGTAGATTCTAAATATATTTTTTAAAAGAAAATTGGAATCAGATTGCACTTCTTTTTCCATCTCCTTCAAAAACCAGTTTTTTTTAGTAAATAACATTTTTAAGGAGTGATGCTCATTGTATACAACATGACTTTTTTCCATGAAGGATAAAATTATATTTTTTTCGAATTTAGATTTGTAACTATCATATCTAGTGTTTCCAATTGGTTTCATAGTTTTTTATTGAATATTTTTTCCTTAATCAAGTTTTGAAGTCAAACCAATTACAATTCAGACATAGGCGGACCGTATACAACATAAATTTTTTTGTATGTATTGAAATTCAATCTTTTTGTTGGATCAAGGACTTCAATATCTAGTACACTCATATTTTTCAAAAAAAAAAATGATAATCTGCTATTTTTCCACACGTGCAGAACAAAGAACTTGATTTTCAGTGAAAAAGCTATGTTTAATAAAACTAAAAAAACAAATACATAATAAAACCAAAGAATATTAAAATTATATTTGTTGGATAGCTTTTTCCAATGAATACCATCATCCATTTGGGTCTATGAATTCTCCTCCATTTTCTTCCTCAACCAAAGCTTCGAAGCACAAAATTTTGGACATTTTGGTGCCCGAGGAGGAAAAGGGGGGTTCACTCGAACCAGGGTTCAAGTGAACCCCCTCTCCACAAGGCTTCCCTTTTGGCTTTTTGTCGAGAATGGTGGGCCCCATCATTAAATGGGCTCACTCGAAGGGGGGTTCTATCGAATCCCCTTTGGGTTCGCTTGAACCAAAAGTTTGTTCGAACCCCCAAAAACTAATTTTTTTTGCATGGGGTCATTTTTCGCAACTTTTCCTTCCTCACTGGAATTGTAAACCACTTTTGTGGGTTTACCCATAAGCATGAGTTGGCCTTGGAAGATCACTGGGAAAATTATATAAATGAATATGAGGTTAGACTCATTAACTACCACAAATTATCAGTAGAGATAGTAAGGGCTACTAACATGAGTAAAATCTCCAAGGAAATAAAATATGATGGAAGGAAGTTGTATCCAACTTATAATACTCATGGATTATTTTATTTGTGTGGACCCATCCATGGAAAATAGGGTAGCCAATGTGATATCATGTTCAAAATAGTGGTCGGCATCCCCTTTCCCTATGTTAGATTTACCCCACCCAAAAACTCAAGAGCCACAAAAGAAAAAAGTTGGAGAGACTTAGAACGTACAAATAAGAAAAGAAAAATATAAGCTTGTTTCCAAAATAGTAGTTGTCAAAGAGAAGAGAAAGGAAAAGAGGATTTTTATTGAAACTATAGAAGAAGAAGAAGAAAAGGAAGAGGAAGAGATCCATCTTCAAAGGAAGAAGAGAACAATTTCTCAAATGGTTCTCCATCCTTAACCCTATCCACAACCTAATTCTTCCTCTTCTTCTTCACCTCATGAATCTCATATTGTTCCATCTCCTCAAACGCAGTCACCTCTTCCATAGGTGAACTTGCCATATCCACCTCTTATTTTTCCACCTCATGTCCCAACACCACCTCCATCTCCACCTCACAACTCCCATATTCCTTCAACCCCTCATCAGGAACAAGAACAAGTACTTGATCATGATGGAGTCTATTTTGAGTCAAAATTTGAGCGAAAATATGGAAAATGTGGATAATAGTGAAGCCTCCCAATAGCATGAAGATGAGAACCTTGAAAATTCTCAAGACACTTCAAAAATGGAGAAGATTGATTCTCCACATCTCTCCCCTCCATAGCACCATCAAGGATAGGAGATACATTTTGAGGAAGTTGAGATAAATCCTACTTCTCCTCCCAAACAAAAGAAAGGTGATAAATCTAGCCTTCTAGTATGACTTAACCATACTATACAAAAGATAAAAAGGACATATGTCCAAACTAAGGAAGAAGATTTTCCATCCTTGCAAAATATTTCAAATCCCCAAAAAATAAAAGGAAAAGAGAAGGGAGATTATCCATAGTGATTATGGATGAATAGGGACAAAGGATAGCACAAGTTTCTAGCCCTACAATGGATAGGCTAGAGAATTATCAAATTCGAGGAAGAAAAATAGTCCCAAAAACTCGTTGTGTCCATAATTTTGACATGTATGCAAAAGGATGAGAACACAAAAGAAGAGTTTAAGGCTCATGTAGCACAATTAACTACATATGTTAATCATTTATTTTGACTAATTTACTTAGTTGCACTTGCACCTATTTTTCAAGGAGCTTTAAATAAGGATTCCCAATATCCATACCCCAAGGGCCTTCTATTAGCATCCAAAGGTTGGAGAGAGAACCTAAAGGCACTAGAAAGTAGAAATAATCAAGAAATTATTAAAATATTATCACTCCATTAGTGGTGAAACTAGCCTATCCCATCAAATGGAGTCAGTAGTGGATGAAGACCTTAATATGTGGGAGGATTACATCCCAATTTTGCAAAAGATAAGGTCCACTCCTTTTGAGGAACTAATTAGAGTAGTTGTGTTTTTAAGAAGATGATCAAGACCAACCCAAAGAATAGATTAAATTAGGTCAACTAAGGGTCAAAGTGTTAAAAATGCAAATATAAACTTAGTAAGAATAGGAAGCTAGTTGACCATGTGATGACTAAAATTGAAAAGTTCATTGAAGACCTTCCTATACATTCTAGGAAACATCTTCACTAGTTAGATTTACCAAGTTGATCAAAGAGTTTCCAGACCACTTGCATGCGCTAGTATCTAAAGAATCAATAGACAAGATGGTGCAAACCAAAGTGTCAATTTAGAAATTTCAAGAAGAGTTGATTGATTTTGATGAACTATAAAAAAAAGTTAGAAAAATCAAATTTATCCTAATGAATTAAGTTGAAATATAAAAAGGAACCAAATTTGAATGACTTCAATAAGGTCATCAAAACCTTCACTAGAAACTTTCCAGAATCTATATGATTTTAAGCATTTAATTCCATTTAATTTTATTCTTTATTTGTTTAAATAAATTTAATAAATCAATAATATTTGATATTTTTGAAAGATTTGTGCTAGAATTTACCACTTTATTAGTTAGCTATGGTTTAGTGTTGAGTTGTTCAGTTCCAATTTTAGTTAGAACTTATCATATCCAAAAATCATGGAAGCTTAGACTCTTATTTATATCCCATCCAGTGACTCTTTTTAGGGTTGGAAATCATTTTTTGAATTGAAATACAATGAACATATTTTCTCTTTAGCGTGGACTTCTACCGAAGAAATATTTTATTTTTTTTGTAAATTGTGATGAATGAAGAATCATTCTGCTATTTTGAAAATGATGTTTTGATCTTGGTAATGGTAGGTGTTTTCTTTCTTATTTAAATTGATTAACTAGTGAGATCATTATTTTTACTTTGTCATCCCTAAATTTATGACAAATCTTTGTATGAATTATCGTGATTTCATTAAAATCTAACCATTCATAACTAATAAGAGGAATGAATTTTATATTTGTCCATTTAATTTAATGTTATTTCTCCTTAACCTAACTACCTTTTGAGATTTCATTAAAATCTATAGTTTCAAAAAGTTATATTTGTAGGAGCGATTATATGATAAAATCTGATTAATTTTCTTTACATGCATGGTGAAATCTTTATTATTTTGATCTCGAGAGAATTGTATTTCAGATGAAAGATAGATCTATATTTTGAACAAATTTAATTGAATATTGTGTTTTGATTAAATCTAAAGACTTAAGATTTTGGTAATTTTAGTTTAACATGCTACTGAGCTATCCTAATCAAACAGAAGATTTACTTAAGTCTCTTAAAATTCAAAAGAGTGGGTACACCACCATTATACAAAAGGATAAAATTCAAGTGTCGATTTCATTTGATGCTATGGAAACCATATTCAAGGGAAATATAGTAGTTCCACCATTCATATTGAGTATTCAAACATTTGATAAGAACTTGCATAATTGTTTAATTGATTCAGGAGCTTCATGTAATGTCATACCATACTCAATTTTCTAGAAGTTAGGAATGATATGTAATACTACTAAAAAAGTGGTAGTGCAACTTGATAAAATAGAATTTAAGTTTATTGGAGAGTTAAAAAACATGCATATATGTAACTAACAACTGACCTTCGTGTCCAAGAGTATATCAACATACATGTAGTAGACATCCCAAAGATGTATAGTATGCTTTTGCATAGAGAATGGAATAATTGTTTTAGAAGATGGTTTTTCATAGATTTAACATATCTATGGTTATCATGGAGAGACTTGAACAATGAGATCAAAATTGATGTAAAACCTAAATTGAAGTATGTCATAATTGAGTACAATGCCCTAAATGATGTATCTTCTATGGAAATGGGCTTAGGGGTATATAAGATGAATGAGATCTTAGTAACCTCCATCTTAGAGGATAAACCAAAATAAATTATAGTGAAAGGATTACAAGAATTTGAACCCACGAATTAAGAATTTCAATAATTCTTAAGAAAAATTTATGATAAAATTTCTCACCTAGGAAATTATGTAGATGCCTCAATTCTCTTGCTTCTAGGCTGGTGTAGAATACATGATGAATATCATTTTGAATTCTCATGCCCAACTTCCTAGGATTCCATGGCAATATTCAAAATAATGATTTCAAAGAAAAGAAAGACAAAATTCCAAGAGGGTGATTGTTCAAACCATACCCTCCTTACAAGCACCCCCAAGATTTTCAATGAAGATCCTCATGTAGAAATTTTAGAGCTAGACCCAAAGGGAATCAACTCAATCATGAAAGTACCAAGGATATTTGTTGCCCATGGTGCAACTAATTATTCAAACACCAATATGTCACATCCACCAAACATAGTTGAGTGTAAAGTGGAGGATATCAACACTCCTACGAGGGTGTCTCCTATAGAGGATGCCTTCCTAAAGATAGAAGAGAAGGAAAGGTTAGAATAAAAGGTAACATACAATTCAACTACGTCCCATGAATGAAACATCACCATGTGGAAGGAAGATTTAATTTTGAATCTTCAGAAAAAAATGGTGCAGAGGCTAAGACTTCATGTATCCAAATATAAGAAGGGATATGATGTTGGAATACAATTGATCAATCCCAAAGGAAATAATTTTTTTGGGAGCCTACAAGCTACAATTTACATGTAAAAATAACATGGATGACTATGAAGCATTGATAAGGGAATTTCTTTTGGAACACTAGAAGAAAGTGAAGTATCTCTTTGTTGAAGGATATTCTAAACTCATAATACAAATAAAAACTTAATATTACTACCATGGTACAAGGTTATCTTGAACATATAGGAATGGAGTTTGGGATCTGATAGAGACTTTGATGCCTTTAATATATGATTTATTCTTATAAAAAATAATCAAATTGTAGACGGACTTCTTTCAACTAGCTCTCTGCAACCCATGACCAGTTTTAGACTTAGAAGATTCTCAATAGAATTGGCCCCTTCACTAACAATTCCTAATAGCATCACAAATTTCCAAGTATTTGATGATGATTAAAATATCAAATTTATTACTAGTAATGGGATATTTTCTACCCAAATCATTGATGAGTGCAATAGGGATCCATTTGATATTTTTAAAGAAAATATCATCAACTTGAATACTACCACCATTCATAAATGGATGGTGTCTTTGGAAATAATCTTTGAACCAAATGATGTAGCAAAACAAAGGAGAACTACCCCCGACTTAGAAGGTGGAAAATATGACCCTTACAACCTGGGAGATGGGTAGGAAAGAAGACAAGTCCTCGCAAGAAAGGTTGACTCTCCTAAGAAAAATGGGATTGTAAAACCTTTAAAATATCATAAAGAGGTTATTTTTTGGAGCTAAAAATAGCTAAATACTTATGAAACTTTTATGATCACCCACATTATCCCTTTGAACCCAAATAACAATCCTTTTAAATAAAGGAAACATCTTGTCAATCCTCTAATAAAACCTTTGATTTGAAAAGAAGTAAAAATATTATTGGCTACTACAATCATCTAACCCATAATAAATTCAGCGTGGGTAGCCAAATTGGTGCTAGTCTAAAGAAGAATGGATAAATTAGATTGTGCTTAGATTTTAAAAATATCAACATATCTTTAGAAAATGATAACTACCCATTGTCATCACTTGACGAAGTACTTCAAGTGGTAAATGAGCCTCAAATGATGTCCTTTCTTGATGGATATTTTGGTTATAATCAAAACATGGTTAAATATGAATATATGTTTAAGAAAACCTTCACTACAAAGTGGGGAACATTCTCCTATAGAAGAATGTATTTTGGCTTTATCAATGTAGGGGCCACTTTCCAAAGAGCTATGAACATCATATTCAAAGGGATAATTGGGAAGTGCATAATCATTTACATGGATTACCTCATAATTTATTTTAAGAATAGGGTTGATCACATGAGAGACCTGCACATAATCATCTAACGGTGTAAGGAATCAAGTATTTCCCTAAATCCTAAGAAGTGTATTTTTGGAGTAACATAAGGTAAAATTCTTGGTCTTTTCATTTTAGAAAATGGTATCTCAATTGATCTAGAAAGGATTGAACCCACTCTAAAATTGTCTTTGCTAAATTGTAAGAAAGAGTTGAAATCTTTCTTTAAAAAGATTAATTTCATTAAGAAATTCAATAGTGGAATTGTAGAGATTGTACGTCCTCTTAATGACATCATGCTAAAAAAGGATACCAAGATTGAATAGACTTAAAATGCTATGAAGGCTTTCACAAAAATAAAAGAAGTCATAATAAGTGCCCCTATCTTATCTAGCCATGATTAGAAAAAACCTTTCAAACATCTATACCGTTTCTTTTGAACCCTCTTATGCAAGGGTGTTAACTTAGAAATGAGAAGATGGTAGTGAAAGGATTATTGCATTCATGAGTTCACTACTTCTTCAGAATCACACCTATTAGTAAAACTTCTCATCTAGATGATTATAGGTTAGTAGCTATTCAATAGACTATTTTGGCTTGTGTAGAAATTTGATTTCATGTTGTAACATTGTAATTTATCTTTCTATCATTTCCCTCGAGTTCAATTGCTTGCCTAAATAAAAGTGATGTTCTCAACATTTGGTTCTGTAGTGGACGTTATATGCCCTAGATATGAATTAAGTATTTTAAATTATCATATAATTTGTAGACATGCATATTGTTTACTAATAAACATGCCTCTATATACATTATTCCATTATCATATGTTTAATATTCTAGTCCATGTTATCAATAATTATAGATCTAGGATATCTAACATGTACATGTGAGATTTATCAACCTATCTAACATATTCTATATGCCTAAAATAATTACATGTATTGATTTAACTATTTCTCAAATGTATTATAAGATATGAAGAATGTAAATTTTCTAATAATTAGTATTTGAATATATATATATATATATACATATACTCTAGTCAAGATATAAAATATTATATTTAAGTTAACCACTAATCTATATATTACTTTGTAAGTTCTCCTTAATTTGGTGTAAATATAGTTACAATATTATGAAAGCCCATTAGCTATATTGTTGCATAGTAAGTTTAAATGGATATTCTACTAATAGTTGTTTTTCATCAATAATTTTATCTTTCCTCTAAAATTTGTTAAGGGATTTATAAATGCAAATATCTAATCTGGAAATAAAATTCTCTATTATGAGTAAGGTTTCCAATGTTTATCTTTTTCTTTAAGTAAGCATAATTTTTTTTACTTTAGTTATTTTATCAAATACTATTTAAATTTTGTTGTTTAGTTGTGCTTAAAATAGTTTAGTTTGAATGGGCATTACAATTCTATAACAAGTTTGGTATAGGACATGGATCAACTAAATCAACAACACATCAAGTGCTAAAGGGCTTATTATTATTGGACCACATTGTTTAAATATGCTCATCAACATGTGAAGATATGTCATATATGTCAAACTACTGCCAATAAAGAAAGAAATGCACCAATGTTGGTATATCCAGTATACGAGGTACATCCATTCTCCCAACGTAGAATATATTTTATAGTTGTTATTAGTCCTCATTCTTCCATATAAAATAGATTCATATAGGTAGTGATAGACTATTATATGAGATGGACCGAAGTTAGTCCCCGCAAACAATGCACGATGAAGGTAGTGATCAAATTTCTTGAAGAACACATCATGACCAAG
Organism: Sequoiadendron giganteum; assembly: GCA_007115665.2. Lineage (NCBI taxonomy): Eukaryota > Viridiplantae > Streptophyta > Pinopsida > Cupressales > Cupressaceae > Sequoiadendron > Sequoiadendron giganteum. Next base: position 260,590,147 of record CM021100.1, on the reverse strand, counting down.
TGTGTGATTCCCTTTGCACTAGTATGTGATAATGGCCCATCCTTTTCTTCTACTCAATTTTTGTAGTGGGACTTTGAACATAAGGTAATTCTCAATTTTTCATTTAATTATTATCCTCAAGAAAATGGTGTTGTTGAGTCCATTAATAAAAACTTGATAGATGTCATTAAAAGGTTGTTGGAGATGAATCCCAAAGATTGGAATTCACAATTGAAATTTTCTTTATGGGATGATCAAACTAGGGTAAAAAATAATTTAGGTACTTCTCCTTGCCAACTTGTAAATGGTCTAGAGCTATTGTTTCTAATGAACCTAGGGATTCCTACTTTGAAATTCATGGAAAAGTATCTTGAAATAGATGAAAAAATCCAAGTAAGATTGATGCATCTATTAATTCTAGAAGAAAAGAGGATAGATGCTTTAGAGCATGTCATCAAGCATCAAGTTATGGTCAAAAGATAGTTTGAAAAAGAGCCAAGGTCAAATTCTTTAGGATTTTTTATCTTGTCTTCCTATGGGATAAATCCAAATAAAAGAATGTAAGTCATACCAAGTTTGAGTGTCTTTGGTTAGGCCCTTATAAAATATTAGAAATTTTTAGGGGAAAATTTTTTTAGGATCAATTCTTTAAATGGAAAGCCTTTCCTACTGTCAGTAAACAAGCAGTGTCTCAAACGTTATTTCAGATCTTGAGGAGTTAGGTGTCTCCTCAATTGTATTATAGCTAGCTTAGAATTTTTTTGGTGTTGTCTCTATTTATTTTTTTCAAATGGGTTTTTTGGCTTCCTACTTGTTTCCCTTCCTTTTCTTTGTCCTCATATTTTTCCCCTATGTTGTCATGTTTTTTCGTTCCCTTCCTATGTGTGTGATTTCCAAGGTTCTTTGGAACTAAGGTCTCTATATAAACTTGAGAACATGTTGTTAATAGTTCTTTATCAAAATTTCTTATAGATTGGGGTTCAGTTCTATTTATTCTTGACATGTTTGAAAGAAATAATTGTTACAACATAAGGCTATAGAAACCTGGATTAGATCATTTAGAATCTTACCTTTATATTTATTAAATTATCAAAGCATGTGCTAAAATTTGACTAGTTGTGACCTCATAGTTGAGAAATCCAAAGATTATTATTGTCTTAGTGGTCACTATGGTTTCCTACCAAAAATCAAGTGTAAAGCTTGAGAATTGAGAAAAGTTCTCAAATAGAATAACACATGCATAAAAAAGAGAAATGAAATGAAGAGAATCTCCAGAACTTAATTATGCAATTGATTCAAGTCAATCTACTGAGTTTATGGATGCTTGCTTGGTAGTAGAGTTATGTTTGATTGAATCAGAGGTAACTCTATCAAGGCTATTGGTGCTTGGTTGATAGTAGAGTTATTCCTAGATCACACCACCCACATCTCCTTGACTACATAAATGTGTTCTGAAGGGAACTTTGGCTAGAAGATAAATGTAATCAATTCATTAAGCTCACCTTGGGTATCACTCTCTTTATCTTAACCATGGCTTTGAAGGAATAAATCATGTGCACACATTGTAAGATTTAAATGTTCGGTGATAGGGGTTTGTTAGGTTTATTCTTGGACCAATTTTGGTTTTCATTCATGATGATTAATACTATGGAGAAAATGTGGCTCAACCTTGCAATTAAAAAAGGTTTATTATTGATAGGTCAGTGCAGGGGGTGCAGAGGGAGTTTAGTGGTAGCACCCCCAAAAGCCACATTTTATGTATATTTTATTATTGTAAATCTGGATTGTTCATCATTAGGTCTTAGATTTGACAATGATAGATATTTTTTTGGTTTGTCTTGCCCTAGAAGACAACCTTATTTTATGAGGGTGTTGCATTGCAACTGTGTATTGTGATGTATTCTAAGAGTTTGATAGTAGTCGTGTTGCTTCTGGATCTCTAGTTGGTGATACTCTTGTGAGAAGCTTACTTTGCAAGTATATTGTAATCTTCATGATTCTTGAATGATATATTGGACACCTTTTGGAGTGTAAGGTTTTTCTCTAGAAAGGGTTTTCCCCACGTAAGTCATGGTGATGTGGTATAAATGATATTTATGTTTATTTATGTTTAAGTTTTTGTAACAGTTGTAAAGAACTATGAACACGTGATCATGAACTAAGCTAAACATGATTGAATTAACACAATTAAACCAAGAATTTAACTAATTAAGTCATGTTCCAAATGAAATTCTTGCAAATTAAACTAGGAAGCCATTAAACCTAAAATAAAGCTCAAATTGCATAAAGAATCCTAATTACACTCAACAAACCTCATCTAATTGGGGAATTGGTGTTGCATTGATGTGGAATATCAACCCTTTCCCAATCCATATTGATTGAAACAAGATTTTTATGGATGATCCAATGGAGATTTAATGAAGATTAATGCAAATATTAGCTAAAATGGATGCAAATGGATTAAATTCTCATGAAGAATGCTCTAAAAATGACTATAGTATAATTGATCTCAATGAATGTGGATGAATTGCTCAAGAAATGGAGGCTATTTATAGGAAAATCGAGTGAATCAATGGTCAAGATCAATTTATTTCATCAATGGATGCAAATTGATAAGAGGGTGATCCCACAATACTAGTTTACAATTTTTTGCCAAACTGGACACTGAACTATTTTTTTCTAACTAAATCTTCACTTTCAGACACCTATAGCGACTAAACCCTGAGGAATTTGAAGATGATGAAAACTACTAATTTGTGATATTTTTTCTATAGATTCTAAATATATTTTTTTCAAAAAAATTGGAATCATAGTGCACTTATTTTTCTATCTCCTTCAAAAACTAGTTTTTTCAGTAAACACCATTTTTAAGGAGTGACACTAACCGTATAACACATAACTTTTTTTCCATGAAGGATAAAATTATTTATTTTTTGAATTTATATTTTTAACTATGATATCTAGTGCTTCCAATTGGTTTCATAGTGTTTTATTACATATTTTTTCCTTGATCAAGTTTCGAAGTCAAACCAATTACAATTCAAACATAGGCGGACTGTGTATAACACAACTTTTTTTGTATGTATCAAAATTCAATTTATTTTTTTTGTTGGATCAAGTACTTCAATATTTGGTGCACTCATATTTTTCAGAAAAAAAAATTGATAATCTTCTATATTTCCACATGTGTAGAATAGAGAGCTTGATTTTCAATAAAAAAAACCTACATTCACAAGAAATAAAAAAATAAATATAATAATTAAATTAAATTTATTTAAAAATAATTTTTGTGAAGCTTATAATAAGGACTACATACTTACAAAAAATAAATTTTAAATTAATTCATTTGATCCCCCAAAAGGTAAATCAAAAGTGGTTTTTTAGCAGCATTTTGATAGGTGTAAAGGAGACTTTGTTATAGGTATGGTTTAATACTACCGGGTTCTATCCAAGGGAGTTTGATCTAAGGTGATTCGATCAAAAACTCTTCAATTGGAATCCTTAAAATGGAACTTTTGAAGGCTTAAATCATTATATTTTCTAAAAATATGTGATTTCATCAAAAATCAGAATCTCCCAAAAATTGTAAACCAACATTATGGGATCACCCAAGAGGAATTGGCATGGATCAAGGACTCAATCCATGGAGGAAGTTGAATAGTGACATGGATTGATGTAATTAATCAAGGGTGTAAATTTATTTGAGGAGACACAATTCCTAAAATTTGGGAGGAATATGCAAGATATTTCCATTTAAGGGGCAAATAGTTTGAATTTTAAAATGGAGGAATATTCCTTTACAAGTGGAGGGAATTTGAAGGATGAAAGAAATTAGCCAATTAAATAATAAGAATATTATTTAATTGCACAAGATGGTGGAATTAAACAATTTTCTCATTTAATTAAAAGAGGGAATTTAATGGCATTTAATTAAATAATTTAGATTATTTAATCAAATGAAAGGACTTTAGGAATTTAATTAAACAATTTTCATTATTTAATTTAAAAAGATGGAAATTAGTATGAAAATGATGAATTAACCTAATAATTTCATTATTTGATTAATAGGAGAAAATGATAATTTAATTTAATAATTATAATTATTTAATTAAATAGTCAAAAAGGAGTGATTCAAGATGAAAATGGTGTTAGTAATCAAATTTGAATGTATGATATCGATCAGGATAATTTTAAGTGTTTACATTTTACCCCTCTTTGAAGTGAGGTACTTGTTACATTGGATCAAAGAATGACTCTTTTTAGATCAATGTGGCTATTAGATCAAAAAAATTCAAAAATCATGATTTTTTGGATGCCCCATTGTGCCCCAACGGAAGGAATTATGTCAGTATACTGGCCCCTTGAGATATTGAGTGAAAATTTTGATTTTTTAGGTCGAGATTGTGACAAAATCATAAGGTGGTTTCAACTTCAAAACATACGCAAAAATAAGCTATAGATACAAAAAAAAATGCTAAAATTAGGCTTCACAGCTCATAAACTACATTAAAAAGATTAAAAATCCCATTTTCCTCCTTCCATTAGGTCAAAAACCCTAATTTTTAGGCATAAATAGGAGCTTAGTGGTCATTTTCAATTCATTTGCACACTCTGCTTTGGATATTTGTTGATATTTTGCTTTGATCCTTTGACACTATGGTTGATCACACTCCCCCAACACCTTACAAACAGATTTTGAGAGTTCTAGCAAACTGCTAATGTAGGACCCCTGGTACGCACTTCAAAACTTTTCTCATTTTCACTTTTTAATGTATTTAGTTTTGAGTTTAATTAGGTCATACAATTGCATCACTAAATTGTCTTGGTCGATGACACAATTGCATTGCTATGATGCATTTAAAAAAATATGACACAATGATCAATTTAGGTATAGGGTCGTAGTTGTAGGTTAGTCACAAAATTATCCAATAGTGGCACAATAGGTTATTTTGGTCCAGTGATGCAATTGTAGCGAAGTGATGCACTTGCAAAATAGAATTTCAAGGAGTGATTTGGTTTTAACAACACATTTGAATACCATGACGCATTTTCATATAGCAATGCAATTGTCCAAAGGTAATGCAATTGCAAATTAACAGGCCAATGCAATTGTAAAATAGGGGCACAATTACAGATTTAAGGTTTTAAACTTAAAATTTTATTTTTTTTTTAGCAATTTTGACATTGTGTGCTTCATGCGTGCAAGAGACCATTCAACCACTCATGTCTCGAGAGTGTAGAACTAGTATTTTATCTCGCATGCACCATTTTAGTGACAATGAGAGCTTCTTTCTTGACATGATCGGATTGGGTTTTGTAGCTCATATGCCAAAGGTTCGTACACACCTAGCCATGATGACAACATTCGTAGAGTGTTGGCATAGTGAGACTTCTTCCTTCGATCTTCCCATTGGAGAGGGGATCGTCACATTAGAGGGCTTGTGGCACATTTTCCAAGTTTTGATACATGGGTAGTGGATCATATACAATGTTAACGCTGGGATGGATGTGATTTATGACGTGCTTCGTACAAATACCCTTCGGTTAGACAACCACCAGATTGACCTATGATAGTACTAAGGATAGGTACTTGATTTGACTTTGGTTATAGGAGCATTAATTTTTTGAGTGCTTGTGTCAAACAGGTGAGGCAGAGGCTTCAACTTTGGTTGGGGACTTGCTTGGGAGAGAATGGTGCACTATATGACTCTCTATGCCTAGGGACCCATGATTCTTGCTTCTTTATATCATGATATGCACCAGTTTGTATACATGTGGGGTCAAAGTTTATCAATTGGTGTTACATTATTGCACATCTAGGCTTGGGAGCACATTGGTGTTTTCAGAACCGTTATTACATTAGCTGACATTGATGTGGATCAATCTATAGTATATAGATATGGAGCCATCACCACTCTCCAGCACATAGACACTATAGATATCCCCCAGTGGAGATGGTTCATTGATGATATGATAGTGTTCAGATGGAGGCCATTCATTCAAGCACCCCCATGGTACGATGAGCGGGACCAGTTATTCTATGCATGACAGACTAGGTTTATGCTTGGTCATGAGCATCATATGGTGGAGAGATACTTGCCCGATTGGGTGGATCACTAGTTTGGGGAGGTACAGGAAGTCCCTCATAGATACCAATCCATTTTTGCATGGACTGTTAGAGAGATTGATTGGGGGCAGTAGATTCTACCTCAGGTTGTCATTAATGATTTTAGATAGCTCATCCTAGGACCATTGATCTATGTAGAGGGACCTTATGATGTAGGCACTATAGCCGCTAATGATGCTTGGTTCTTACAGCATGCCCCAATGCGATTGATAGATCTAATTGGGGGACAGGTCAGAGGGAGAGGTGGAAGATGAGGTGGTAGGATACATTTGCCTCCACAACAGCTTGGACATGGCAAACAAGTGCTTGGTGATGGGCACCAGTAGGATGGATATTAGGATTAGGGACGGGTGTAAAGGTAACCTCTACTAGTATCGCCCCTATGAGAGATGCCACCACCACCACCATAATGGAAAAGTAGCAAAAATATGGTCTCGATCTTAGGGATGTGTAGATTTAGGAGTTGACTGTAGGGAGGGATCGACAGAGACAAGAGTGCAACCATGTGTGCTAGCAAGTTCAATAAATGATTGGGGAGCATGACCATGTGCACCAGCAAACTTTCAACAAGTGACTGGGGAGTGTGACTAGGAGTGTCACTTGGTTCAGTAGCTAACCATCTATCTAGCCCAAGAGATAGGTTGCAAATAATAGTTAGAGGTTGTTGCTATTCAAACTCGAGGACAAGTGGTATCCACCACCCTTTATGGACATGCCATTATTGAGGCCACATATTATCGGACCTTGTATCATAGATATATTCCTCATCAATGACGACAATTAGATTTTTCACACTAGAGCAGGGTTGCACCTAGTGGTTCAAGAGGTGGACCATCAATTGGATAGCTATCAAGTAGTGGCCACTGATAGCCTTCTCAGCGTGATGACAGATAGAGCAAAGGATAGTTATGTGCTCATAGAAACATTTAGCACAATTAAACATGTAACTAAGCTAAACATGATTGAATTAACACAATTAAACCAAGCATTTAACTAATTAAGTCATGTTCCCAATTAAATTCTTAGAAAGTTAAAGTAGGAAGCCATTAAACCTAAAATAAAGTTCAAATTGCATAAATAAATCCTAGTTACACTCGAAAAACCTTATCCCATTGGGGAATTGGTGTTGAATTGGTGTGGAATGCCAGCCCTTTCCCAATCCCTATTGATTGAAACAAGATTTTGATGAGTGATCCAATGGATATTTGATGAAGATTAATGCAAAGATGAGATAAAATGGGTGCAAATGGATTAAATGCTAATGAATAATGCTCTAAAAATGGCTATAGTCTAATTGCTCTCAATGAATGTGGATGAATTGCTCAAGAAATGGAGGCTATTTATAGGAAAATTAAGTGAATCAATGGTCAAGATCAATTTGCTTAATCAATGGATGCAAATTGATAGGAGGAATTGGCATAGATCAAGGATTCAATCCATGGAGGAGATTGAATAATCACATGGATTGATGTAATTAATAAAGGGTGGAAATTGATTTGAGGAGACAATTCCTAAAATTTAGGAGGAATGTGCAAGATATTTCCATTTAAGGGGGAAATAGTTTGAATTTGAAATGGAGGAATATTCCCTAAGAATATTCCTTTGCAAGTGGAGGGAATTTGGAGGATGAAATAAATTAGCCAATTAAATAATAATAATACTATTTAATTGCACAAGGTGGTGGAATTAAAAGATTTAATAATAAAAAAATTCCCATTTAATTAAAAGAGGGAATTTAATGACATTTAATTAAATTATTTAGATTATTTTATCAAACGAGAGGACTTAGGAATTTAATTAAACAATTATCATTATTTAATTAAACAAGATGAAAATTGGTATGAAAAGGATGAATTAACCTAATAATGTCAATTATTTTATTAATAGGAGAAAATGATAGATTTAATTAAATAATTTTCATTATTTAATTAAATAGTCAAAAAGGGGTCATTCAGGATGAAAATGGTGTTAGTAATAAAATTTGAATGTGTGATATCGATCAAGACAATTTTAAGTGTCTACATTTTGCCCCTCTTTGAAGCGAGGTACTTGTTACATTGGTTCAAAGATTGACACTTTCAGATCAACATTGTTTTTTAAATCAAAAAATTTAAAATTTATGATTTTTTGGATGCCCCACTATTGCACAAATAGTATCTTATGCTGATATACTACTCCCTCGAGAGATCAAGCAGAAAAATTGATTTGTAGGTTGAGATCGTAGCAAATATTTATGATCGGTTCAACTACAAATAGGTGCAAAAATAAGCTCAAAATTCTCAAATTAGGCTTCATAACTCAGAAACTAGATTAGAAAGATTAAAAATCCCATTTTTCCCCTTCAATTAGGTCAAAAAACCCTAATTTTTAGGCATAAATAGGAGCTTAGGGGTCATTTTCAATTCATTTGCACACTTTTCTTTGGAGATTTATTGATACTTTGCACTGACCCTCCAATACTATGGTTGATCATGCGCTCCCCCAACACCTGACAAATAGAGTCTAGAAACTTGATATGCACTTCAAAAAATTTCTTGTTCACACTTTTTTATGCATTTAATTTTGAGTTTAATTAGGTCATACAATTACGTCACAATATTGTGTCACTACTATCTTGGTCGACAATGCAATTGTGTTGTTGTGACACATTTGAAAAAATGTGAAGCAATGATCAATTTAGGAATAGGGTCACAGTTGTAGATTAGTCGTGCAATTTTCCAATAGTAATGCAATAAGGTGTTTTGGTCTAGTGATGCAATTATAGCGAAGTGACATACTTACAAAATAGGATCGCAATGAGTGATTTGGTTTTAGTGGCACATTTGAATGTCACGACGTATTTTCATAAAGTGACACACTTATCCAGAGGTGACACAATTACAAATTAACAAGTCGACACAATTGTAAAACAGGGACATAATTGTAGATTTAGGTTTTAACTTAAATGTTTTCATATTTTAGCAATTTTGACACTGTACGCTTCATGTGTGTAGGAGACCATTCGATTGCTCATGTCTCAGGAGCATAGACCCAGTATTTTATCTCACATGCACTATTTTGGTGATGATGAGAAATTCTTTCTTGGCATGTTCGGATTGGGTTTTGTAGCTCATCTTCCAGAGGTTCGTACACACCTAGCCATGATGACAACTTTAGTAAAGCGCTGGAACAGTGAGACTTATTCCTTCAATCTTCCCACTCGAGAGGCGAACATCACATTAGAGGATGTGTGGCTCATTATTTTAGTTTCAATACACAAGGAATGGATCATCTACAATGTTGATGTTGAGATGGATGTGATTTATGACATGCTTGGTATAGATAGCCTTTGGGTAGACAACCACCAGATTGACCTGCAAGAGTATTGAGGATAGGTACCTAATTTGACTTTGGTTATAGGAGCATTGATCTGTGGAGTGCTCATGCTAGACAGGAAAGGCAGAGGCTTCTTTGGTTGGGGACTTTCATAGGAGAGGATGGTGCATCGTATGACTCTCTATGCTTGGGGCCCCATGATTCTCACTTCATTATATCATGATATGCACCAACTTGTATACATGTGGGGTTGGAGTTTATCTATTGGCATTACATTACTACACATCTAGTCTTGGGAGCACATTTTTGTGCTCAGACCCATTATTACATTAGCCGACATTGATGCAAATTAGTTGATAGTATATAGATATGGAGCCATCACCACTCTCTAGCACACAGGCACTGCAAGTACCCCCCATTGGAGATGGTTCATTGATGATATGGCAGTGTTCAGATGGAGGCCATGGATTGAGGCACCCTCATGGTATGATGATCAAGGCCTCTTATTCTATGCATGAAAAACCAGGTATATGCTTGGTCGTGAGCATCATATGGTGGAGAGATACTTGCTTGATCAAGTGGTACACTAGTTTGGGGAGGTATAGGATGTATTCCCTCCTAGATACCAAGCCACTTTTGTGAAGACTATTAGAGACCAACTGGAGGTAGCATATTTCTCCTTAGTTTGGCATTGATTATTTTAGACAGCTCGTCCCATGACCATGGGTCTATGCAGGGGGGACCTTATGATGTAAGTACTATAGCTACTTATGATGCTTGGTTCTTATCGCATGCCCCAATGAGATTGACAGATCTAGCAGGGGGACGGGTCAGAGGGAGAGGTAGAGGACAAGGCGACAGGATACAATAGCCTCCACATCAGCTTGGACATGACAAGCATGATAGATAGGTGTCTGGTGATGGACACTAGAAAAATGGACAATAGGATCGGGTACAGGTTCCAAAGCAGTCTCCACTAGTACCACCCCTATGAAAGGTGCCACCACCACCACCACCACACTAATGGTAGCAACATCTTGATCCTAGGGAATTGCAAATTTAGGTGTTGACTACAAAGAGGGACCAATTGAGACAGGAGCGTGACCATGCACACTAGTAGGTTTGGCAATTGACTAGGGAGCATGACCATGCATGCCAATAGGTTCAACAATGATTAGGGAGTGTGACCAAGAGCATCAGTAGGTTCAATAGTTGACCATCCAACTAGCCCAAGAGACAGGTCGTAGAAGCAGTTATAGGTTGTTTCTATTCAGAACTAGGGAAAGCTAGTATTTTTCACCATTTATGAATAGGCCATGGTTGAGGCCACATATTATCAGACCTTGTATCATAGAGATGCTCCTCATCAATGACGGCAATAGAATTTTTCACACCGGAGTGGGGTTGCACCTAGTGGTTCAGGAGGTGGACCATCAGTTGGACAACCATCAGGTAGTGGCCACTGATAGCCTTCTCAGCATGATGACTAACAGAGCAGAGGATAGCTTTGTGCTCATAGACACATTTTTTATCTATAGCACTAATTTATTATGTATATCCATTCATTGGATAATTTTGATAGCCTCATGTATATTTTGATGATACCACACATGACCTTTGATTTTGTATCATAAAAATTATCATTTTGATATATATATATATGAGATGGTTTGATGCTATTATGATATGATGTTCCTATTTTATGTTCATGTATGGATGGATGCATATCTTTATGATATGGATGTATTATGATTTTATGATAGGTTATGATGTTTATGATCTATGATGCAATGCTATGTGAATTTATGTAATGTAATGAATGATGTATATTTTAATGCATCTTTTCTATTCTAATGTACCATGATGATGCAAGATGTATATGTTATGAGATGCATTTCTTTTTGTATATCTTTTCTATACGATATAATGTATGATTATGCAAGATGTATGTATGTTGATGGTTTGTGGATGCGGAATGGATGCATTTATGATTGTTTTTGTTGAATGTAATGATACCAGGTTGGAGATGTTAGCATGAGAAGAAGATAGAAGAATAAGATGGATAGAGTAACATTTGATTCTGAGATTGATTCAAAAGTCCAACAAGCCTATGATTATTTGAGACTTTATGTGATGAGAGAGATTATTTTTCTTATTTTAGGGATTGAGATGGAAATTCATCATATCATTACTTATTTTTGATATAGAAAATAGACACGATGCATCAAGGTATTGAAAAACTAGGATGTCTTTGTAACTAATGTGATGGACCTTGACTTTGCAAACAAATAGAATTATCCTTGCTCATACCAAACATACAAAAACCTTGTTAGGATGTATTTCAGAAGCTCAAAACATTTTAGACCAAAGCACTTTCATGCTATAGTCAATAATTTTACTTAAATGACCTACACACACCCATACAAAGCAAGTATTTGCCATGGTAATATTACAAAAAAATCCAACAACAACAACAAATGAAATATAATGATAAATTATGCATTCCTTTCTCTCTAAATTTTTTTCATAGACATTATTAAGAGGTCATTGGAATGGACCAATAAGATAAATTATAAGAAAAGATGAAAATGAACAAATAGTCAATGTTATTCATATCTCTTGCCAAAAGTAACATAACTAAGACTAAGATGATTTCTAATGATGATATCCATTGTAGGAAGGATGCATCTTGGGACATGTTATCAGATGTTTTAGCTAAAACTAACTATTGGATAGGCAGTTGATACAAATGTTAACCAACTTACTCATGATTGAGACTTTGGATTTTTACATTTCCAAGTTTACACTTTACTAATTGTTGTACTTGTTTCCACTTATGTTGTCAAAGGGTTAAACTGATGATTGATTTATTATGGGAGAAATTCTATCATGGGTGAAGTTGAAATGGGATGGGAGATTTTGGAATTTTTAGAATATTTCAATGTTTTTGATGCTTTGGCAATGTTTTGAGGGTGTTTGATTTTAGGTTTATGTGGATGTTTAAGTTTTCAACTTATCTGAGGTTGTTTAGGGTTTTTCAAATGTTTTAAATGTTTTGGGTTTTCAATATTTTATAAATATTTTTGCATTTTCCAAGATTTTTACCAAGACCTAAGAGGTATTAATGAAGGGCTCATCAAAGATTAGCCTTGCCTATGTTATACGTGTAGAGACCGCATAGTTTGACTAACTCTGACTAGTAATTGTTTATTGATGAGATATGAACATTGATAAGATGTTAGTTTATTTTGATAGACTCCTAAGGACTTACCTAATGCGTTAGGGGCTCATCAATGATGGCCTTGCCTACATTCAAGCTCAAAGACAACATAGTTCAACAAGTATTTTTGACTTTTTACTTTTTAGACATGTTTAGGGATTTTGATGTGATTTGGATGTTTTGGATTTGGGAGATGTTTTAGATGTTTTTGAGATTTTTTAATTTACAAATATTCAGATGTTTTGATATTTTGACTTTACAAGTATTTGAATGTTTTTGGATTTTGACTTTACAAATTTTTAGATGTTTTTGGATTTCAAGATTTTACAACTTTTTTTGGATTTTGAGATTTTTGGGAATAACCTTAAAGGGATATATAGTAACCCGATCCGATGCAAGTATAAATGAATGCCCCCAATGTCATGTGATAGAATACCTCAATATAGGTAGGACAAACTAACCTTAGAAATATTCCAAGTAGTACTTAAAGGGGAACATGATACTCCAATATCCAACTATGATGCAGAAGTAGATGGGTGATAGAATAAATAAAGTAAATAGGATGAAGGATAAATGTGATGGATGGAGAGCAAGACAATCCCTAGAGCCAATAGTGGATGGAAGATGGTGCTTATTTATGTAAGGCACATTTTTCCTAGCTTTTTACCTAGGCACTTGCCCAAAGTATCACCGAAGTGGTTTTCACTAGAGGATGATTTTTTTATCTTTATTGTTTTCAATCCTTTTTTCTGATTTTTTTGGATTTTGTTATTTTTCTAATTATTTTGGATTTTTTGGATTTATACCCTTCAAGACCTAGGCATAAAAATTCTTGGGATGTGTCCTATTGATTGGCTCCTACAAGGGTTCTCCTTCAGGTGTTGATAGTTGATAGGCTCTAGAACCATAACTTGTTGTGACAATGAATAGTCCCAACCAGTTGGTTTCAAACTTTCCTTTGCTATCTGGATCAAGCACATTCTTCTATTTTTCTTTTAATACAAGATATCCTACCTTGAAGGACCGAATTTTTGTTTTCTTGTTATAGCTCTTCTTAGTCCAATTTTGATAAACCTATGCATGATTCAAAGCCTCGAGATGATGTTCATCCAACAAACGTAGCTTGTTCAGTCTGGACACTCTATATTCCTCATTAGTGACTAGATGTTGCAATGAAACTCTTAGTGATGGGAGCTCAACCTCAATAGGCAAGATAGCTTCAAATCCATATAGTAGAGAAAAGGGATTTATGCCTGTGGGAGTATGAATACTAGTTCTATAGGCTTACAAGGCAGGATTTAGTTGAAGATACCAATCACAACCTGCATCATTAATATTCTTTCTGAGTATTTTAAGAATTTTTTTATTGGATGCTTCAGCCTGGCCATTTCCCTAGGGATAATATGGGGTAGAGAAGTGGTGTTGGATATTAAACTTTTGGCATAGGTCACAAACATCCTAATTTTGAAAAGGTGTTCTATTATCTATGATAAGGATTTGGGGAACACTATAGCAACAAATAAGGTAGTTTAGGATGAGCTTGGATATCTGTTTTCGAGTAATATAAGTCATGGGTATAGCTTCGATCCACTTTGTGAAATACTCAAAGGTCATAATGATAAACTTATGATAATTAAATGAGATAGGAGTAATCTTTCCTATGAGGTTGATCCCTCACTACAAAAAAGGCTAAGGTGTAACAATCGACCTGAGCTCCTGAGTTGGTGCATGGATGAGGTCCCCATTTTGTTGACATTGCATGCATTTCTTAACAAATTGATGAGCTTCTTGTTCCATAGTAGGCCAATAATATCATGTCCTCAATAATTTCTTATCCAATGTCATACCACTTAAATGTGATCCACATATGTCATCATGTACTTCACTTAGCGCAATCAAAGATTCCTCTTGGTTAAGACATTACAATAATGTTGGACTTCAAGACTTTAATAGTAGATGATATCACCTAAAAGGGTAAATCGAGATTCTTTTCGGATAAAGGATTTTCTAAAGCTTGAATTAAGGTCATATGGGAGGATACCTTTATGTAGATAAGTAAATATATCATGATACCACTGAGAACTAGGAAAAACGATTTCACATGTACCCATTTGAATTCGAGTACCTCGAAAGATGGTACAAGAAGTTGCTCAATGAGGAATTCAAATTTCAGAATATTATGCAGCGTATCCAACAAGGACCCAATAGTATCAATGGTATTGACTACTTTGTTGTTCACTTGGGGTAGCTTCTCAAATGTTAAATTTCACTAAAGAAATCTTTGAGACTTTCCACTAACTTTTTGTAAGGCATGAGCTTGTTATCCTTAGTTTGGTAATCATCATTGACATAATTTATGACTAGCTAAGAATCTCCATAGACCTTTATCTCTTGGATTTGTCATTGTATCACGATCCTCAATCCCATGATAAGATCCTTATACTCAGTGATGTTATCGGTACATGAAAAAACTAAGTGATATGACTTAGGGATACAATCACCTTATGGGGTGATGAAAAGAACACCTTCTCTAGATCCATGTTGTGTATGTGAACCATCAAAATATAGCTTCCACTACTCCATTGTGTTGAGGGTAAATATTGACTCATCAAGAAATTCAAAGATCAAAGTATTTTCTGCATAAATAAGTGACTCTGCTAGTTGATCTATGATAACCTACCCCTTGATAGTCTTTCAATCCACATACTCTATGTCAAACTCTATGAGAATCATTACCCAATTTTTTGTGTGTCTTGTGAGGATAGTTTTGGATAACGAGTACTTCAATGGATCTATCTTAGTGATAAGATTTACTTGGTGAGAAATCATTTAGTGCCTAAACCTTTGTGAAGTGAACACCACTGCTAAGCAAGATTTTTCAATTGACAAATAGTTTAGCTCATATCCAACTAAAATCCTATTGATGTAGTAAATATCTCTCTCCTTCCCTGTTTCATCATGCTGAGCAAGAAGAGTACCTAGAGCTACTGATGCAGCTGAGATATACAAGATCAATGGTTTGTCCACTATTGGTGGCATAAGGACAAGAGGTGTTAGTAGATAATCCTTGAGTTTTTTGAAAGCTTTTTCACAGCTTGAATCCCATTTATAGGCTATCCCCTTGTGAAGAAGGTGTGAAAAAGGAGGATCTTGTCTTCCAGCTGCGCTATGAACCTTCTGATGGACTGCAATCTCCCTTGTAAACCTCATAGTTTCTTCAATGTCTATGGTGGTTGGAAATTCTTATATCATGACACAATGTATCTTAAGAGCTTGCCTGAAGTGACACAAAAGACACACTTTTTTGGATTCAACTATACCTTATACTCTTCAAGTCCATCGAAGATTGGTCCCAACACCTTTAGATTATCCTTCCTTGTTTTTTACTTAGCCAATATTTTATCCACGTGGTCTTTTAAAGTCTTGTGGATCATGTCGTGAAATATTAAATTCATTTCTCTTTGATAGGTGGCTCCAACATTCTTTAGCACAAATGGCATCACATTTCATAAATATGTTCCCCATGGACATGTAAAGGCTATTTTATGTTGGTCCTCTTTTGCTATCGTGATTTGGTTGTACCCTAAGAACTCATCCATGAGTGAAAGCATCTCATGTTCAGCAGTCAAATCTATAATGATGTTAATGTTAGGAAGAGGAAATCATCTTTGCGACATGCCTTGTTTAAATCTCTAAATTCGGTACATATTTTGATGCCCCTAATGGGTTTAGAAACTGGGATGAGGTTTGAAACCCACTTAGGATAATCTATCAGCCTGATGAACCCCACGTCAAGAAGCTTTTGTAATTCTAGTTTGACCAATAACACTCCCACCCGAGGCAAATAGGATGGTGGGGTTGGTAAGGATCTAATATAAAGAAAAAAGAGGTTGGTCAAGACCAGATTCAATATATTATCTTTGGGGCCTAAAGGTCGATGAAGGTGGTGGTTGGATGTAATAGAATAAACAAGGATGGTCCAAATCAAAATCTAGTCTAGTCAATGGCTACCTAAGAGCTCCAACCCTATTTTTGGATGCATCTTCCTCAACTTCTACTTTACTGGTTTGGCATGAGGATAAACTATAAGATTATGAACCACTTCAGGACCCCAGCCTAACATGTCTATATAAGACCATGCAAAATTTATCTTGTGTTCCTTCAAGAATGTTGCTAATTTCTTTTGCTCTTCGTCTAGGAGTGATTCTGCATGAAAAGTGATATGTGGTGTCTCTCCTGTCCCTACATTGATTGGATTACATTTCTCTGCAAGAACTGCTGACCTTTTTAGATGTATTTCACTAAGTGGAAGATTGAATTCCTCATCCTTGGGAACCTCTGAGAGGTTTTCACCATTGGATACATCCTTTTTTTAACTATTTAATGATTGTAAAGTGCCACAGTGAGGTTTTCACTTAAGGATTGATACATGATTCTCATATTTTCTATTTTGTGACTGAGGGATTTGATCATTTCCCCATAGTATGCTTGTGTGTCTAATTTGATGTCAAAACCTACTTTATGGCCTCCAAATGGTATGTAGTCTTGAAGCCCCATGAACTTGGAATTAGCCTCATCATTTTTGAATGAATCCAAAATAGGTGGTCCTTGTTGGTCCCAATTTATAAGTTGGGGATAGACTAGTTTCAACTCAATGATTTGGCTATTGGAAGTAAAGTATTTAGTGGTTATCATGAATATACCATTATCCTCAAATAAATCTATGATATCAAGGGGAAAGTCATTGATGGAGTCATTATGCAATTTGGGTAACCAGGAGGAAGATTTGAATCCCTTAACAAAAGCACCCTTGCCAAGAATGGTCACTTTACTCGTGGTAAATCCAAGACCAAGATTCTTAGGTCATTTCTCAAGAGCAATGGATTATAGCAAACCATTATTAGTCTACCCAAGCTTTTCATTCTTGTTGTAACCCCAACCCATCATCAATTGCAGTCCTTTGTTGTCATCCTCCATTGGAAGAATTGGCTTTGGTCTATTGTCTTTGTAAAGAAATTTTGATACATTTTCTTCATCAACAATTTCCTTTTTCAACTCTCCCAACTTTTAAAAAGTGGTAGAAGTCATCTTGATTGTCTTTGAGACCTTGTCAATAGGTTGAGGCTTCCCATGGGTTTTAGGAGAAATATGCAATTCTCCAATCACAAAATAATCTTCTTCAAGTTTTAGTCCCCCCACCCATTGTCCCTAATCATTGCTTTGATATCAGGGATGTTCTACAAAATAGGTTCCTCTGATTTAGAAGTGGAAGTTAGGGTAGATGGGTCAATGAAAGAGGATGGTGTTGGACCTTCATCATTCTTAGGAGCTTGTGGGATCTTATAATACATGGCTTCCAAGTTCTTGCAATAATAGAAAGGCTCAGGATCACCATAAATTGTGATTTCTCTATCTTCATGGGGAAATTTTATGTATTGATGATATGTGGATGCTACATCTTGCATAGTATGGATCCAAGGACGAATAAGAAGTATGTTGTATGGAAGGTCAAGATCAAGTACTTGGAAAGTAGTTTCTACAATGGCAGGTCAAGATCAAGTACTTGGATATGGATTTTAATTGTGCCTTCAGAACTTTTTTCTTGATCATCATATGCTCTTATTGTAACCCCTTTTTCCTTTTCAATATCATATTCAAAGTAGCACAAATTATTTGTTAGTTGAAGGGTACAAATATTAAGACCAACTCCCCCATCCACCAAGACTCTTTTGACTTTGTTTTTTATGAATGAGGACCTCAAGATGCAATGCATGATTATGTGATGGTTACATGGGTAGATCCTGCTTAGAAAATGTGAGAAGATAAGGTGAAGTGATCTGTCTAACCTTAGCTTGAAATTGTTCGATATTAATATTATTGGGTACAGATGATGAAGACAAATCCTTTTCTAGGATGTCCCTATGTTCAGGAGATATTTTTAATAACTCTAGGATAGAGATTTGGGTAGAGGTCTTCTTTAATTGATCCAAGAGGCTATAATCATTAGGAATTTAATTGAATTGTGGTTCCCTAGGTTGTGATGGTACTCCTTGGATGGTGACCTTTCCTCTACATGTGGTAACTCCACACTCTGCACTAGGTCCCTCGATAGTAACAACATTTATAATATGATCACAAGATGCTACCATATTGTTATAAACATGACTTACATTGTGGTAATCCTTCCCTTTTCCATTATCATTCCCTTTGTTATGGTCTAACATTAGATTCTTACATATCTTTAAGTATTTACTTTTGGGTTTTTGATCAACACTTACATCCCCATTGGCAATAAGGTATTGGATAACATTTTTCAATTTCATTCAATATGACATTTTGTGTCCCTTGATTTTGTGGAAATCACAAAGATCCTCATCTCTATATCATGGAGGTTCTTGGTAATTTTGATAAGTAGGGAGTGTAATTAGATTATATTGCACTAATTTTTGTATGGCCACTTCAATGGGCTCCCCCAAAGGTGTATACTTCGTTGTTGTGGGAAATTGTTTTGACTAGGGGGATAATTGTTTTGCCTTGGGAGTTTGTGTTTATTTTTTGCTGGTTATTTGGTTGTTGTGTGTTTTGTTGCACATCTTTATATTTAGGAGCGCTAAGCACTACTTTTGCATCGGTTATACCATCATTAATAACATTCTTGTTTTTGGCCCATATATAGGGTTTGTCATGGGAACTAGATGATGTTCTATTATCCTTGTATATTTGGGTTGCTCCTTGTGTAATAAGGGCTCTTTCGATGTTAAGGCCCCTAGGGATAAGTTCTTTGTATGTCAAGACACATTTCATTTTTAGTTGAAAGGATAGATATGTTTCCATGTTTGCAATAAGGATCTCTATTTTTTGTTTTTTAGGAATTGGCTACTTACACTTACTAGCTCTATGCCTCCACATTTTTAGAAAATTTGCAAATGATTCACCCTTTTTTTGTTTAAGGGTGTATAGTTCTTCCAAAATTATGTCCATATCAAGGTTGTAGGAGAAGTAATTTACAAATCGATCTACTATTTCTTGAAATGTTTAGATTCTAGGAGGTAAGTTCAAGAACCATTCTATGGCTTAACCTCCCAAACTACATGGGAAGAGATGCATCAATGAAGAGTCATTGTGTGCCACTTCCATACATACCACACATAATTCCTTCACATGATCTTTTAGATTCCCATGCCCTTTGTATTTGTCAAATTTGGGGATCTCAAATCCCTACGGGGATGATATAATTGCAATTTTTTGATCGAAGGGATATGGACATATGTTTATTATGACATATGATTTCCTTGTTTTCCCATTTGGATATCATGTATTTGTTGCGTGAGTGTTTTGACTTATGAGAAAAGGTCCTCTTAAGGATTGATTGGTGGTGGAGCATGTGTTGTATTAAGGAATGGTAGATGAGTTATATTTGGTATTTTGATAAGAGGGTGTGTTTGTGTTGAATGTGTTATAGAGTGTGTATGATGGATAGTTTTGATATTGCTGATTCAATGGTGAAAATGGTGGTGGTGTGTTTTTCTATGCTCCTTGTGAACTTTGGTTGAGGAAATTTTGTGTATTGTTGATGATTGTAGTTCAAGCCCTATTGTTGTTGTTGTATAAGTAATTGTTGGTGTTGGGCTTGTTGTTGTTGCAACTCTTGTTGTTGAGCTAAAGCTTATTGTTGGAAAAAAAATTGTTGCAATGCTTGTTGATGGGCTTGTTGTGCTTACAATGTTATACTATACATAGCTTGTTGATGTGCTATAGTATTTTGATTTTACAGTGATGGGATGGTGTTTGAATTTGGGATGTATTGGTTTGATTGAATGTATTGACTTGAAGGGTATTATGATTTTGCATAATATATGGTGGATTTTTTGGAATCATGTTGTGAGTGGTTTGTGATGGTGGATTTTGTGGAATCATGTTGTGATTGGTTTGTGATGGTCGATTTTTCTAATTTTGGTATTGATGTGTGGTATGTGATGGTGGATTTTGAATGGTTTGAGATGGTAGATTTTGCTGATTTTTGTATTGATGTGTGACCAAATCTTGATTATTGGGCACTTGATTTAGACTTGAAACATGTTGACCTTGTTGTGAGGAAGCTTTTCCTTGATTTTTTTGTGTCATGAGTCCTTGTAAGATTTGTGATTGTCATGGAGGTATATACGTTTGAGGACCTATTTCATTTTGAATTATTTGTGGTACTCCTTGATGTTGAACCAAAGTTTGGGATGTTTGATATGATAATGTCACTTGGTGTTGCGATGTTTGTGGCATTCCTTGGTTTTGGATCAATGGATTGATGGGATTTCCTTTTTGTTATTGATTGATATGATTTGATGGAGGTTGTCATTGTTGAGGAACTTGATGTTGGACCATTTGGTTTGAAGGGTCAACTTGATGGTGTTGTAATAATAGACTTGATATTTGACTCCCTTGAATATTTTTATTCACTTGTCCTTGAAGATTTCTTAAAGGATTGTGACTCACTTCAAGGTTATTTTGAAGATTGGGAATATTAGAAACATTGTTTTGAGCATTTTGGGTATTTGATGTAAGTGGAAGGTATGATTGTGCACAAAAATTTGATGCCATGGTTGTGATATGGAATGTAAACTTGGTATGTTTGGATATTGAGGGTGTTGTGGAATGGTGATGTTTTGGGGAATGCTTACGTTTTGAGTACCCAATTGTGTATTTCTCCCTAGACTTTTAGTGTTACTAAGTTGGGTTCCTTGTTGAGTTGCAAGACTTGATGAATCCCCCCTAATAGTTATAGGTTAACTTGGTACATTTAGAGAAGATTTTAGTGGTATAGATTGGGTAAGATTTTGAGATGATTGACCCATGGGTGCAATATTTGACAATGATTGCTCTCTTAGAGTTTTTACATCAAATGTGGAAGTAATTATAGCTCCTTCTTTTGTCAAATCTAACATGTATTGGGTTGGATTCAATTTCATCATGGTGTTGATAATATGGTGAGTCTTAGGATCTTTTTGCATCTCAAGGATTTCCTCTGTGGTAAGTTCATTAGGATTATTGGTAACATCCTCTATTTGATACCCCATTTCTTGAGTAGTGTGAGGTGGTTGAGGTATATTTTGTAATGATGTATGGAGAGTTATGAACCCTTTGAGATTGAACTCTTGCATAGAAAAGTTTTGTTGGTTTGTCTCACTCATGATAGGTGGATTAAGGTTTTTCTCCATACATCTCTTGTATTGTGATCTCATCATGACCATAAAACTTGTATTAACTTGTGATTTGTTTTGTTTAAATTTAAGATTTGATTCAAATTTTTCTAGGAGAGAACCTCTAAAAAATTTAGGATCAATGATGGTGATTAAGATAGGGTGAGTGATATGAATGATTTGAAATCCTAATATTTTGAACAAGACTAGACTTAATTTTTGATAAATGTTTGATGAGGATGATAATGAAATTTAGTAGTATACTTGTGACTCTAGGAGGTGTGTCCAAAAGGATGTTTGACTAAATGTGTGAAAAAGGATGCATTTCCAAACATGTAGCTAAGTTAGATGATGGTTGATGGAAAATTTTATCTAGGAGATTTGTTTGTTCAAAATTTTGAAGTTGTTGGTGATATGAGATGTCAAATGATTTGATTTTGGATACTAATTTTATGGTTGATGTTTGATCCTAAATGTGTAGACCTAAGAGGGGCTTGAAAAAAGACCAAGGTATTGAGAGACATGCATTTTCCTTTGAGCTTTTTGAAACCAAAAAAGGACCAGTGATTTTGGATATAAGAACTTTGTGAAATATTTAAATGTGTGATATACCCAAGATTTTTTTGATAAAAACAACTTTAAGTATGCTTTTCCTTGTTTTCTTTTGGAAGGTGTAAACCAAAGTGTTTGAATATAGGAACAAGGTGTGCCTATTTTGTGGTTCAATTCTTAAAATTTGATTAATGTGAGATTGATTTTACCACATGGAGATCTTGATTATGTTTGAATCTAAATGTCTACATCCAAAAAAAATATTTTGCACAAAGCTCAAATTTTATGAAAATTAAGATCTAAATTCATAGTCCCCTATGTTAAAACTTTGAAATAATGAGTAGAGATTGAACCCAAATACTAGAAGCCACGAAGATATTGTTTTAATAAAAAACAAGATATGCTTAGGGACATGCCATAGTATGAAATTTGTCAAATGTACTCCATTATATTCAAAGGGTTTGAGATTTTGTGACAATGTTTATGTTTGTTTTGAGTTATTTTGAATGACAAGCAATGTGTTTACTGACTCAATGGGTGAGGGGGATATTTTGTAGTCCTTCTTCCATTAAGATCCACTAGTAAGTTTGAAAAATATCAATCAGTTACAACCTAAGGAATCAAGTTGTGTTCTTCACTATAGGCTTACCTCACCCCCAAAAGAGTGATGTAATTTGAATCTATAGAGGGGTCAAATAGGACATATCAAGGAAATGTACTGTCTTGATACTCCTAGCTTTGTAAAAGAGAATGAACTCTTAAGCCTTATGCCTCAACTATAAATCAGATGTGGTAAGTAACATCTGGGAATGGTGTGCTTCCCATGCACTACTTTGAAGATCATTTCGTAAATACGGCTTGGTTTCTAAATACAAGGTGTGTAATGACAACTGTGAACATCAGAGGTATGCATCATACATGAGACTCTTAAATCTCTACCCCTTTCCTATGCAACTCATTATGTTCACACGAGGATCTAGGCACGTCATGGAATTCACACCCCAGATTCGCACTACTTGCTTTTGCTTTTGTACGCTTTATATAGCCCATTGGTAAACATGATTTTAAGGTCACCTTGATTTTTCCATTACGAGATGTATCTCATGGCAGCCCCATATCTAATAAAAAATAAAGGGATGCTATTTCTTTTCACCCAAGATCACACAAAGTGAAAGGGGAGAGGATACATAGAAAGCCTTTGGGATGACTCAAAAAAGTTTGTAAACTTAGAGTGTTTCTCTTCACCCAATATCGTACGAAGTGAAAGGGGGGAGGATACACACCAAAATTTTACCAATTATAGCAATCAAAGAATAAAATGGTTCATTTTAGTGCACCAAAAGTAGATGTAAATGTTCATTTTAATTGCACCAAATGAAGTGTGAATTTGTCTTGTTCATTTTAAGTCCAAAGCAAATGTGAGGATGTTTGGATTCAATTTTATCCAGCTTTAAAAAAAAAAATAGCATTGTAAGTTTTAAACCCAAATTGAAAGATTATTTAGTCTAGAGCATGAAATTAAGAGAAAGTTAGATCATCCTTTCACTAAGTGTTAAGAAACACTTTTAGAAAATCAAATCAAAAGATGTCATTAAAAGTGTTGATAAACACTTTGTGTCTTCACTCCAAGCCTTACATGCTTCAAATTAAATCTACAAAAGAGTTAGCCTTATAGAATAGAGACAAAGTTAGTAAATGATTAGAGAACAAATCTAATTAAAAATTCAAATTTAACATGAAGATCTAATTATCTATTTTACCTGATAATTGTGTCACTCTATCAGTTGACAATTGTGCTCGAATTTAGCAATTGTCTTGTTGTATGACAACTATGGTGCTCTAGTGAACTACAACTACATCATTGTGCACAAAAATATAAAGGTCAATTACATTGGAAAAACAAATGTGTTGATATGGAAGAAATAAAATAGCATCACAATGGAACAATTACGTTGCAATACAAAAATTGTCACTCTGGTCAAAAACAATTACGTTGCCCTACCCCAAAAACTTGAAAATCACAAAAATATCAAGAAAAATTCATCAAATTTGATTAGTAAAGCCCTCCTTCTATCAAAAAAATGTGAACATGATCATAAAATAAGCTAAACATTATTGAATTAACACAATTAAACTAAGCATTTCAATAATTAAGTCATGTTCCCAATGAAATTCTTGCAAACTTAAACTAGGAAGTCATTAAACTTGAAATAAAGTTCAAATTGCACAAATAAATCATAATTACACTTAGAAAGCCTCATCCCATTGGGGATTGGTTTTGAATTGGTGTGGAATGTTAGCCCTTTCCCAATCTCTAGATTGGTTGAAACAAGCTTTTGATGAGTGATCTAATGGAGATTTGATGATGATTAATGCAAAGATTAGCTAACATAGATGCAAATGGATTAAATTCTCATGAAGAAGCTCTGAAAATGACTATAGTCTAATTTCTCTCAATGAATGTGGATGAATTTCTCAAGAAATGGAGGATATTTATAGGAAAATTGAGTGAATCAATGGTCAAGATCAATTTGCCTGATCAATAGATGCAATTTGATAAGAGGAATTGGCATGGATCAAGGATTCAATCTATGGAGGAGATTGAATAATCACACAGATTGATGTAATTAATCAAAGGTGGAAATTGATTTAAGGAGGCATGATTCCTAAAATTTAGAAGGAATGTGCAAGATATTTCCATTTAAGGGGGAAATAGTTTGAATTTGAAATGGAGGAATATTCCTTTGCAAGTGGAGGGAATTTGGAGGATGAAAGAAATTAGCCAATTAAATAATAAGAATATTATTTAATTGAGAGCAGGAGACTAACTCAAAGGAAATCATTTAGTAGGAGTATGACCCTATGATGGAGTGGTTGGCGTCAAATTGGCAATCAAGTGAGGGGAACAGTACAACAGATGGACAGTCCTTGACTGTGGCAGAAATATGTGGAGGGGAGGGAGGTAATTCCAATAAGAGTTGTTCGGATTGTTCGGATCAAGCCTTGGGAGTCTTGGGAGGTGACTTGGTAGATAAGGAAGCAACAGAAGCATTGGGGGAGCAAAGTAACAAACAAAAAACAGTTAAAAAGGTATGGAGGTTAGAGCAGGTTAGGGAAGGGAAAGAGTGGGAGATGTCTCAAATTCAAATGTCAGTCGATGTCTTCGATTCAAATCCAAAGTTGGTGCAACATCACAATCAAGATGGGGAGGTAGGGAATAGGATTGAAACCTCAAAGGCTCCCACTAGTACCGAAGAGTCTAATCCAATCGATGTTATGGAGGAGCTGGAAGATGGTGGTTGGGAAACTGAAGAAGAAGAGTGCCCTGATCTAGTGCAAATTGGCATCCTTGAGGAAAGGACAATTGAGTAGTCACAATCGAAGTTGAAAAAACCAAACCTAATAGCAAAGAAGAAGAGAGGTCCCAAGTCCAACAAAGCCAAATTAGAAATTGCAGCCAACGCCAAGGGTCAGAGGAAACTTAGAAATAGGAAGGAGATTATCCTTCCTGAGGAAGCATGAAGCTAATTACATGGAATGCTAGGGGCTTAAATGCCCCTAGCAAGTGGCACTTAATTAAGCACCAGATTGACCAAAGTAAGCCAGATTTAGTCATGTTACAAGAAACTAAATGGTAAAAAGTAGAGATCCAAAACAAAATGAGAAGTTGGAAACGATGGGAAGGAGTGTTTGTGGAATCCAATGGGGCTTCGGGAGGATTAGGAGTGTTGTGGAATCCTTTATTGCTACAATGTTTTTTGATTGTGGAGAAACCAAACTGGTTCGCAATCAAATGTAAGATTCTCAGTCAGAATAGGATCTTGTTAATCGTAAATATATACAAACCAACACCAACCAATGCTAAAAGGGATCTGTGGCAAGAGATTGGGGACTAGCTGCAGTTGCAGGTTGGGATGCCAGTCATCTTAGGTGGGGACTTCAATGCCACTCTAGATAATTTTGAGAAACAGGGAGGCTCCTAGACTTTGTCTAGGATACAATTAGACTTTCAAGCCTTTGTGGAGGATGGGGGGCTGAGGGAAGTGCAAACAAAGAATGGGAAGTTCACATGGACTAATCGGAGGAAAGGTTTCACCCATATAGCAAAAAAGCTAGACAGATTCTTCTTAGGAGAAAACTGGGGACCAGTGGCAGACTCCTTTGAAGCAAGCATTTTACCTTACTCTAGATCAGACCACTTCTCGGTTTAGTTGTATATAAAGCTTGAGGTACCTAAAGGTGGTATCCCTTTCAAATTCGAGCACATGTGGCTTAGGGACCCCACACTGTATGATTTAATGGATTCATGGTGGAAGGAAGTGTGTGGGGGAAACCATACCCACATGTATTCACTTAGACAAAAATTGGCACATGTCAAAAATAGACTGAAGGTTTGGAATAAGGAACAGTTTGGCAATATTTTCAAGGAAAAAGATCGAATAGAAGGAGAACTATCTAGGCTGAATGAAAAATTTATTCAGTTCAGAATGGGTGGGACTGATTATGAGTTGGAATCAAAGCTTAAAGCAAAGCTAAAAGAGATCATGGCTAGGGAAGAGACCTTTTGGAGACAGCAATCTAGGGAAGTATGGCTGAAGGAAGGGGACAAGAACACTAAGTTCTTCCATAGAACTGCAGTCACTAATAGGGTTAGGAAAAGTATCACTGAGTTTGTACAGGAGGATGGCTCAATAACACAATCCACAAAAGAGGTGAATCAAGCAGCAGTTCAGTATTTCCAAAGAATACTTAACCGTGCTATAGTGGATAATAGAAGGGAGAAGGAAAATTTATTGGATCAGATTCCAGTCCTAGTTAATGGAGAAGACAACCTGAAGCTCTATGAGCCGATCAGTCTAGAGGAAGTAAGGGCTACTACCTTTCAGCTTGGTGTTGATAAAGCTCTTGGGCCTAATGGCTACATGACCAGATTCTTTCAATCTTTCTAGAACATCATTGGAAAGGATGTATATCAGGCTGTTGAGGAGTCAAGGAAAAAGGCCATGGTACTTGGGGCCTTCAACCACACTTTCATTGCACTTGTTCCCAAGAAGAAATACCCTCAGAATTTTGGAGACTACAGACCAATCTCTCTCTGCAACACAATTTACAAAATCATCATAAAGATCATTGCTAATTGACTCAAGAAGGTTCTTAAGAAAATTTTCTCGGAGGAACAAAGCAACTTCTCCCCAAGTAGATCCATATTTGAAGGCATTATAGTGGCACATGAAACAATTCATACTACAAGAAAGACTAGAACTCTCAATATGATCATCAAACTGGACATCCTTAAGGCTTATGATATGGTGGATCGACAATTCTTGCTAGAGGTGTTGAAGAAGTTTGGCTTTCGGCAGGAGTGGGTGGAATGGGTTAGCGGATGCATTAGTTCACCCCAATTCTCGGTTTTAGTTAATGGAGCTGCACAAGGTTTCTTTGAATCTTCAAGTGGAATCAGACAGGGTGATCCCCTTTCACCCTTTCTTTTCATCATCATGGTAGAAGCACTCGGTAGAAGTATATCACATCTGAGGGCTAAAGGTAAATGGAAGGGTATAGAAGTTGCCCCAAGAATAGACAAAATGTCACACAATCAATTTGCAGATGATACTATATTATTTGGCGCTGCTACTAGGGCGGAGGCTAGATGCATCAAGTCATTATTGAAGGAGTATGGCTTGGCATCTGGTCAGAGCATAAATTGGTGTAAATCTGAATTTTTCTTCCTCAATATCCAACTGAGCCTACAAAGGGATTTAGCAAGAATCTTGGGTCTAAAAATTGCCAGCTTTCCTAGTAAGTTTCTTGGGATGCCTTTGTTTGCAAGGATAAACGAAGTAAGTTATTGGGAATCACTACTAAATAACTGTAGGAAGAAACTGGGGGGCTGGAAGGGGAAGTGGCTTACCTTAGCCAATAGAGTTATGATGATAAAAGTTGTCCTCTCTACCATTCCAGTCTACTCAATGTCTTGTATGAAGCTACCCAAAACAACCGAAGAAGGTTTGATTCAACTAATAAGGAGATTTTTTTGGAACGGCTCAGATGACTCTAAGAAATTCCCACTATTGCCATGGGACAAGATCTGTGAACCACAAGGGGCGAAAGGGGCAGGGGTGAAACAACTACACCTAATGAACTTGGCAATGGGAGCAAAGCTAGTTTGGTTCATATATTGCAAAGGGGACCAACGGTGGGTTCAAATTCTAAGAAAGAAATATCTTGACACAGATAATGCAACTAGAATACTCTTTGTCCAAAATCCCCCAAGGGGCTCGGTGATTTGGAATTTTATAGTAGAGTGTAGAGACATCATTACCAAGCATATCACTTGGGAAGTGAACAATGGCAGGAAGGCGGCGTTCTAGGAGGACTCCTGGGAGGGACATCCTTCCCTCAAATCCCTTCCACAATTGGAGGAAATTTGTGGAGATTCAACTCATGTATGGGGAAAGGAAGTCTGCAACCATGGATCATTCACAACAGAGAATGGACAACCGAGATGGAAGTGGAAATCGATGTCAGAGTTGAATGCCCCCCAAGATCAAAAAGAATTCCCATAAAACATATTGAAATACAGAACATGGACGGACTCAGGAAAAGAAGATAAGATTAGGTGGTGTGCATCGATGGATGGTGAATACAAAGTTAAAATAGGTTATAGGATTGGGGAAGCAATTGTGGATGATAAATAGTGGCCAAAAAAACTTCTTTGGGGCAAATTTGGACTACCCAAAGCCGGTGTCTTCTCTTGGTTAGCAATTCAGAAAAATATTCTAACACAGGATCGACTAGCTAGATTTGGGATTAGTGGTCCAACAAGGTGCCCTCTGTGCAAAAATCATGATGAAGATGCAAGCCACCTTCTTCTAGCTTGTACATATGTTGGGTATTGTTGGAACTTCGTTCGATCCAAACTAAACTTCTCATGCCCCCTTCCTCAGGAGCTGGTGGACTGGTTTGTTAGTTGGCCTATCATCAAGCAACAAGACTTTTTCGGATGTATCTGGCAGGTCGCCCCCTTTGTTGTAACTTGGTAAATTTGGAAAGAAAGAAACCGCAGAATCTTCAAGGAATTGGGAATGCCAAGGGAGTTGCTAGCCAAGAAAATTGAAACCTCTATTGTAGAAGTGGTGAACTCTGCAGTTAAATTCTCAAATTTGAAACATAAAGTCTTTACCAATTGGGACAGTGAGTTGACCAAGAAATTTGCAGGGTGGTCCCAAAACTTATGGGATCAAGGCTATCTGAGCAATTGGTGGATCCCCAGAAGGGAGTCAAATGGACAACACCAAACCCAAGATGGATCAAGATAAATTTTGATGGCGCTTCCAGTGGAAACCTGGGGCCAAGTGGGATTGGTTGTGTTGCTCAGGATGAACAAGGAACGATTATTGTTGAACACAGGGAACACATTGGCATTGCAAGAAACAACATTGCAGAGGTCAGGGCGGCCCTGAGAGGTATGGAGTTGGGCAAGGAGCTCGGGGCAAAGAAGATCCATTTGGAGGGAGACTCCTTGATCATTATAAATGCCATCAACCAGAACTCTGCTCCCAGCTGGAAGATAAATCGATGGTTGGCTGGGATTTAGACATTAATTAATCAATTGGAAGAGTTTAAAATTGGTCACATATATCGAGAAGGGAACTCGCTAGCTGATGAGTTGTCAAAGAGAGCTTTACGTGGTGAATAAGGTGGTTTGGCATCATGATGGCATCTAGGATCATTGTGCGACAAGGTAGGTTCAAGAAGGGATCCAAGCTTAAGGCAATGGTGGCTGTCAAAAATATGGAGGCTCCTGAAGGCGTTTGGGACCTTGGCTAGAGGATCGCTCCAATTAAAGAAGCAGTGCAAAGTGACAGGCGAGCTAGGTTTAGTCTTCCATGTTTAGGTTGTATCCTGCCTTCTGGCAGGCTGTGTTGTTCGTAATCCTGGGGGGGCTCTTAGTCTTGCTATTTGCCCGTAACTGGCAATTGTTGTAAGTGGTCTTGGTGGCATTAGCAGAACTACTGTTGACAGCCTTACCATAATAATAAACTCCTAAACTATGTAATCTTTGATTTCTTATTATAAACGGGTGTTGGCCCTACCCAGCCTTTTACCTAGCTAAAAAAAAAGAATATTATTTAATTGCACAAGATGGTGGAATTAAAATATTTAATTAAACAATTTGCTCATTTAATTAAAATGGGGAATTTAATGACATTTAATCAAATAATTTAGATTATTTAATCAAACGAGAGGACTTAAGGAATTTAATTAAACAATTATGATTAAATTAAATTAAACAAGATCAAAATTAGTATGAAAAGGATGGATTAACCTAATAATGCCAATTATTTGATTAATAAGAGAAAGAGATAGATTTAATTAAACAATTTTGATTATTTAATTAAATAGTTAAAAAGGGGTGATTCGGGATGAAAATGGTGTTAGTAATCAAATTCGAATACATGATATCAATCAGGATAATTTTAAGTGCTAAAAGATCTATAATTTTTTGCATTATCCTCCTCTCAATATTAGTGCTAGAAGTTGTTCCGCTACCTTAGCTTCCTTACAAATACTTATCTTTGGGACCTAATTTGCTAAGGGATTTCCCAATGATGAAATGCTAAGAGAATTTTTCTTTACTTGGTTGCTATTTGTTGTGCCTTGCACTCACGCCCCATTTTGAATAGATAAAAATGCCCCCCCCCCTCCCTTTTATTTTCATCCCTTCTTCTCATTTTGGGTCCTTCCCCTTTGGTTTTGTTTGTTTTTTGTTGTTTCTCTTGTCTCTTTTGTTTTTTGGTCTTGTGTTATCAATTTTTCAAGGTCTATCATGTCATCATGACATCCCCATCACTCCCAATCCCTATCCCTTTCCTCTCCTCTCTCTTTGAGATGATCTGCATCAATTATCTAAGTTTTGATATATGTCATACCTTGGTCTTTAACCCTGATCCTTGATAGGTTACAAATGTCTTGTCACCTCGAACTCTCCACCTAACATAGTTTATAAAATTGACACTTGTTAATGGAATATTAATGTATTTCCATTTAAGGGGTGCTAATAGGTCGATCGCATTGGTTTTGGCATCATTTTCATTGAGAAAAGAAATGAAACCCTTTCTTGCAATATTTTTTCTATAGTTTCTTAGTATTTTCAAGGTGATTTTTGGCATCTTAGTAGATCTTGAGCATGTGTTAGTTGTGTGGTGTGTTCATATAGTTATGCTTCCTATTGTTTGTTGTTGTTTTGAGCTCTTTTTAGCTTGTTGATTTCTTCCTACTACATTTTTCATCTTTCTTTTTTATTATTCCAAGTATTTTTTGAATATATTTCTCATTTGAATGATATTTAAAAAAAATCTAGTGTATGTACATTGTTTCCTTGCTTTATTCCTCTCATTTGGATTTGATTTTTGGGATTTTGGTTTTTGTTTCCTATTTTTCTCATTTATTTATTCTTTTTTTGTTTCTAGCTTTCTTTCCCCATAGAATCTATTTGTTTCTGGGCTCACTAATTGAGGTTGTTTGTGATGATATCACTACATCTCATCAACCATCAAGTGGTCCTTTGGCCCTTGCCTTCCCTTTGATAAAATTATTCATTTATTTTCTTGATCCCTAATGAATCTAATCAATAATAAAAATGTGTCAAGTCCCTTATCCCTCTATGGTTGGAGATATCTCTAATTTAATTAACCTTACCATCATATAGCATAAGGTTAAAGCCCGATCCTTGACCCTAAATACCAAATCTTTATCACAAGTCATTAATCCTTTAGTTATTAAAACTCTCAATCCAACCTTTTAATATTTGAATCTTTCCATCTTAAGAAATAAAGATATTGTTTATTCCCCAATCCTGGAGCTATGCCAGTCAAAATCATGATTTATTTTGGCTTTCGATGATTGGATATTCTTCCTATTTTTTAAACAAGCCAAAGCTTAAGTGATAAGATCAATTATCAATCCCCAACCCCTAATGGTATTCCAAACTATTGATATATTTTTTACCATAGGTGATTGAAGTTTCTTCAAGTCATTTGCAAGTCATATGGACAAGGGTTAGTGGTTACTATCAAGGCTTGAAGCCTGATGATGCCACCTTCAAACCATTGATACCTTTTTTATTTGGTGCCCTTCAAGGAGTTACCTTAATACTTATACTTAGTTGACACATAGAATTTATTAGTTATTCTCAATCTCTGAATCTTGATAAATTTCCATGTAACGCCACTCTTTTCGCCTATCAATAGTCAGCCATTCCTTTTAAAATTGGACATTTCCTTAAAGGGATATCTCTAGCCTTTGTACCTCAATGAATCAATACTAAATGATAATAACTTCAGTTTGGTCATTAGTGCTTAGTTCTTCATTCAATCAATTACAATTTTCATTAATCATAAGTTAGGGAGTATTCTTGATTCCTGACTTCCTATTGAATACTATCCTTAATGGACCTTAGAATCATTTATTTTAATGGCATATTTTAAGGTTAAACCCCTAACCTCAATAAAGATAATTTAGTTAAAAATATTAAGTATTAAAGCTTGCAAGTCTTAAAGTTCTAATGGATGTTGTTTGAATATGCAAATAAAATGCAAGAGAAAGGAGGTAAAATGAAGTATTGATACAAAGGATACCATCCTCCCTTGAATATTTTTTCTTCCTACACTAAGATAGGAGACACAAACCTTGGACATATGGATATGTATGATATCTTGTAGTGGGTACACAATTAAGAGGGTAGGTTAGCTATATAAACATCATTCAAAATATTTGGGTCAGTGGAAGTTGTTGTGTTCCTAGTATCTCTACAACCACCATAATTGGTCTTGAATTTCACACAACACTATAACCCATGACATAGGAAAATCATCGGACCTTCAAGAGAAGTGTTGTTGGATATAACTCTAGATATGGTTGAGAAATTATTTACACTTCCAACATCCTCCAAGTCGAAATATATTAGCCTAGGATAGGCTTTGAATCATTATGAACAAAAGAACAATTCATGCTTGAAATTAATCAACCAATTGATCCCAAATCCAAGGAAGTTGGAATTGAAAATTTCCAAAGTGCAACATCAGAGTGAATTCATAAAGAAGATGTCAAGGATAAAATTGTTATTTTTTTCCACGTGTATGGATACCCAAATGTGATGGAATTCCATCCTTGGATGTGTTATTGCATATTAAAAATTACCTCTAATAGAAAGATAGATTAGGCTACCATTGTTAATGAAAATTTTCATGACCAATTGCAAGATGTGTTGGAAAGTTCTAATTTTTATATGACTTCATTCCTAATGTATTTGTTGGCCTATCAGGCCACCTTCCCATGGTTAGAAAGAGTAGGCTCTCTTCAATCAAGAGTTGCCAAAATATATCACCACTATCCTTAGTTGGGCTTGAAAAAAATCCAAAATAGCTACTTTTAATGAATGATACCTTTTTCTATGAAATTATTAGACAATTGGAAAAAAATGTAAAAATATCAATGGAGGCAACATCTGAATTGAATAATTGGGGGCAACTAGAACATCTATTTTAAAACATCACTTATTTCAGGGTGGTTGGTTTCCATAACGAACGATACAAGCTATCTAAGTACCTAGGTGATAAATTCATCCTATTGCAACACTGCAAATAACTGGTAGAAATTTGAAAAGTGATAGTAGGAAAACACAAATCGAGTTTCTCTTTCCCTATTAAAATAGGTGTTTATTTTTTTGTATTGATAATAGCTTACAAAATTGGTCATTTTTATTAGTCATAGAATTACAATCTTATGAATTTTGAAAAGGAAAACAACAGTACAGTATCATCTTTAATCTTATTTTAGCTTTCTCATTCTTTCAGCTTCTTTTGTTGTAGCTTTTAGGGTCCTCTTTCAAAATATATTTTAATCCAGGTTTGTAGAATATCCATTGATTTGCTTGGATCAATTCCTCATTGATCTCCACTTTACCATTCTTCATCAACTTCTGAAACTTTTCATTGGTGACCTCTAGTGTAATAGAAACCTGCACATACACATTATGTTTGGTGAGTCTTCAATTAGACTCAGTAAGTGCCCTCATAGTGCCTTGAAATTTTTCTACATTTCTAGATTTCCAAAGATGCCACATAATTTTAGTAGATAGAATCAGCCAAAACCTATTAGGAGCCTTTCCTACATTTTCAGTTTTCCCCATGATAATATTTTTTATCTTGTTTTCTTTTTGACCCCCCACCCAAACAGATCAATTTGAAACAATTTCCAAACTTCCTTAGCATAAAAATAGTCAAAGAATAAATGAAGACATATTCATATTTTCTACAAACATCACAAATAAAAGTATTTCTTTTAGGATCAAAACTTGGCAACTTTTGCAACAACAACACACACCTAAAGCCTTCATTTTTGGGTTGAAGAAAATTACCCCAAATGTTAGGGAAGATCTTTTCCCATTGCTTTTGATTTAGGCTCAGATTCCAGTTTTTATTAAGTTGCTTTGACAGGTCAGGGGAGCTATTAATAGCTTTATATATTTCCTTTGCTTTTATCTTGGTTAAGTTTTTGCCTTTTAGCCACATTAAATCTTGACTACTATTCACCATCCATGGAGTTAAAATATTGAAGTTATAATTTTTAATCTTTCATATGTTCTTTTTTGGTTTGGAGAAGATTGAATTTTTGCTTTAAGGTCTCCCAGCTAATCAACCGACAATTCTAAAAGATGTTGTTGACCAATGAGACACCTTTTTTATTCCATTCTTTAGTCGATCATCCTTGTAGAAGGGCCAAAGGCTTATTATTATAGTAGATATTCCACTAGAGAGACCTATTGAGAATGTTCTTATTTAGCTCATTATCAATTGGAAATTTAGAGAGCAATTTTTCTTTGCACAATTCTTGGGCGTTTCACAAGATTTTGAAGACCCTAGACCCTATCGGTGAGACCAAGAATTTTCCAAACAAGAGGTCTATGATGGGTAGATCCTTCCAATCTTTTGATTTGTTGGGGACCCCGCTATTGATATTATTCCTTATGAGGACCTTCCAAGGTTCATCCCCCACAAGAATTTTTCATATCCATTTAGTAGCAAGGGAAATCCCCTTCTTTTTAATGTCTTTTAACCCTAGACCACCTTTCTACTTATCTAGGCAACACCACTCCCAACATACTACATGCCTTTTCTTGCACCCTTTTCCATTTCACCAGAGAAATTGCCTTATGCATTTCTGAATTTTATTTACTTGGTACCCATTGAATAACTAGACTAAAGCATATTAAATATTGTAATAAAGAATTTTTTGGCACACCTGAGCCCTTCCTACAATTGAAAGGTATTCGTTATTCCAAGCCTCCAGTTTCTTGAATATTTTACTTTTTAGCCATTCCCACATGCCCTTTAATTTAGGATTCAGGGAAAAAGGTATCCCAAGATACCTAACAATCTTACTGGGGCCCCCCAATTGGAACTCATGTTCCTCAATCCACGCTGGTTGATGTGATTCCTAGCTTAGCAAGGTGGTTTCTTCCTTAGATATTTTAGCATCAACTACTTTGGCATAAAGTTCCATCTTTCTTAGTAGGTTTTCAAAGTTTTCCCTATCTAGTTTCACAAAGAGTGTTGTGTCATCAGAAAATTGTGCATTCATTAATTCATTCTTGTTAGGGAGGGAGATGTCGTGTACCCTAGGGCTCAAGGTGGAGTCCCTTAGGATGTAGTGTAGGGCATCTGCAACTATGGAAAATAAGGAAGGTGCAAGGGGGTACCCTTATCTTATGGATCTTTGCAAGGTAATCTGCTCTATTAGGTCACCATTGACTTCAATTCTTGTTGAGGTATCTTTCAAGAGGGTAATGACCATTTGACATAACTCTCCTAAAAATCCAAATGCTTCGACTATCATCATAATGAAGGGTCATTCCACTTTGTCATAAGACTTCTCAAAGTCCAACAGGAGCATGCCAATATTTCCTGACCCACTCCATTGCTTCCCAGCTTGTTAATAGGTTTTCTAAAATGTTCCTTCCTTTTATAAAGCTTGTTTGGGTGTTATTAATGACTTTCGGAAGAACCAAGGTTAATATTTGGGAGATGGTCTTAGCCAAAATCTTATAAGAAACATTTAATAGAGAAATCAGACTCCAATTTTTCACCAAGTTTTTATCTCCCTCTTTGGAGATGAGCTTTATGATTCCTTGGTTGATTTATTTACCTAGTGATCCATCTTCAAGGGCCTCATTATAAACTTGTAGTAGGTCTTCGCTAACCCATTCAACATTCACCTTATAGAACTCTACAGGTAACCCATCTATCACAGGTGCCTTGTCATTAGAGATTGAGAGTATTGTGTTTTTAATCTCTTCCTTTGACAACGGCTTACCTAACATGACCATGTCACTTTCCTCGAGATTAGGTTCCAACATTTTTCTCTAGCTTTAATACAAGGGGGGATATTACATTTTTCCATGAAAAGGATTTTGTAGGACTGAAAGAATATCCTTTTGTTGCCCTCTAGATCTTTAACTATCCCTTCTTCATCCTAGACTGCACTAACTTGCTCCTTGATTTCCTTATCTTTCAAGAATTTGAACCTTTATCCCCATGGGCTTCCCAGTGTAGCTGCACCCTCTTCTTTAGACCTTGGTCCTTATAGTTTTAGATTTTCCTTAGACCCCCTTTGATATTTATAAGTTCTTCATTTATTTCCACATTTTGGGGATCATTTTGGAGTAGCCCCTCCATAAGAAAGAGTTTTTCTTGTAATAGGATTTCTACCTTTCTCCTATCCTTTTCCTTTTTTACACCAATGGTTTAAAAAATATTTTTCCAATTTATCAGATTCATGTTCCACCTTTCAATGGTGGACTTGTCTTTAAGGACCCACTTATTTATTTCACTTAGGGTAAAGATTGCACTATTACAATCCTCATCCCTTAGAAGGCTGGTGTTGAGGATGAATTCTTTTTCTCTTTTGGGAGCGGTGTTGCTTTTATCCCCAAAATCCAATCTTGCTATGATGGGGTGATGATTAGAGAGAGTCCATGGTTTAACTTTAATTCTTGAGCTTGAGCCTTCCACTAGGTCAAAGGAGAACGGGTTCTTATTAGCATAGAACCTGTCAAGCCTACAATATTTCCTTCTACTACCACTCTGATAATTG
This sequence comes from Sequoiadendron giganteum, assembly GCA_007115665.2. Taxonomy (NCBI): domain Eukaryota; kingdom Viridiplantae; phylum Streptophyta; class Pinopsida; order Cupressales; family Cupressaceae; genus Sequoiadendron; species Sequoiadendron giganteum. Next base: position 260,552,607 of record CM021100.1, on the reverse strand, counting down.
CATTAGGTGTACCAATTTTTTTTGTTTTCTTTCTTGGTCCCTTCTATAGGGTCTATTAACTTTAGCTTGTTTTTCATCTTATACCAAAAAAACTTATCATTCCCTTTCCACCACATATCATCTCCTCCTACCTTGTCCTCATGATTCTCCACCATATTAAAGTCACCCCCCAACACCCAAGAGATGTCAAGGATCCTTCTTATCCAATCCCAAATCTCACACCTTTTCCTATACTCATCTAGGGCATAAATGGAGTAGACCCAAAACTTATATTCTCAAATTCCAAGCAAATCCTGATCGCCCTATTACAAGGTGAACTACCTTGATCTTTCACCCAATTTTTCCACTTGTTGGCTAGTAGTATTACAGATCCACCTTTTCCTTTCTCATGATTGGTAGTGAATGGGATTGAATCCCTCCATATGAATTTAAGGTTAGAATCCAAGTTAAATTTGGTTGCTTTAATTTCTTGCAACATTACTATGTCCTTGCTTTTAACCTAGTTAATAAACCTTTTCTATCTAGGGACTCACGTCCCCTCACATTCCATGAGACACAACTAAGATTCATCAGCATCCATGTCCTAAGTTTCACCTACTAGGCTCCTGAATACCTCAAAGCATTTGGGTAAGTCACTTCTTCTTTTCTCCCCTCTATTGTAAGGGATCAAAGCTTCTTTTTGTTTCTTTTTCCTCCCTCTTTTTTTTGTACTAGTCACTCTCTTACAAATGACTTTTTCTCACCCCCTGTGTCTAGATCAATTCCTTCCTTAGGATCATTTTTCTCTCCCACAACTCCCAAGTCTCTCGATAGGGAAGAAGCACTTTTAGCAACTTGTTTGGCCTAGGGAGGGAAAGTCTCACTAGTTAGAAATAAATTTTTTGTTTCCTCTAAGTTCTAGACCTGGCAGTTAAACTTTAAGACTTTGATATTATTCTCCCTTTCGCCTTTCAGAGATCATTTTCTTAGAATTTCCTAATTCCACCTTTGGGATAAGATCCAGTCAACACTAGGCATCAATTGCTTTGGGGTTAACCTTTGTTTCATGGGAAGATTCCTCCATGTTGGTAAGGTTAAATTTTTTTTGTCTTGAATCCCTATGCATCGGCTCAATGTGGACTACATCTAACGCAAAAGGCTCAAAAGACTTATGTATTTTCTTAATGGAGTTTCTATTTACAGCTACCACAACTTTTATATTCCATACAGTCATCAGTTTCTTGCCCATGGTATTTAATCCTAGATCTCGTGGCATTAAGAAATTTTTCGTTTACATTAATTTGTTCCAAAACAAGCTCTTATGCATTAAGTCTTTGGTCTAAGGGCATGGACGTGTCCTCAAATGGGATGTGGTTGACCCTTGAATCAAGTTGAGCACAATTTATTGATTCTTGCCTCAAGCTTTTTGAAGTCATACCAAGGTCATCCTCAGTTGAAGGGCTTCCAATTTTCATCACACCCTTCTCAAGCACCAAGCCTTCTTCCTCAGGTGAAAAATTTAATACATTATCAAGAGCCTTATTCTCAAGAACCTTATCATCATCTATGCCAGTCTTGCTAGTTTTGTATGCCTTATTTCTATTTATGTCATATTTATCACCATGAGCAACCTGGTTCAGGTTCATAGACCCCTCAGGCTCCCTGGTCTTTGATGGGGAACCCTATACCTCAAGAGCACTCTTGCTCTTCCCAAGACCTATTCTTTGGTATTCTTAGGGTATTACACTCTACCCTACTCAGGGATCTCTCCCAAACCCCTAACTCCTTATAGGTCTCTCCACCAATTTCAAAATCTTCACCAACACTCCCATTCCACCACTGGGCTTCCTTGAGCTCCACACTGACCCAAATGTGTCCTAACCACTCCAGGGCTAGGGTAAGGTGGTATTTTTTTTCTTTAGGTTTTTTTACTCCTCACTGATCCATTTTATTGGATACTTTCACCTTTTTCCCTTCGCTTTCAAGAATTTCTAGTTTCTAGGCCTTGTAGCCTTTTTTGCCCCTTTTAGGCCTCCTAGAACCCGTTTTCTTGGATTTTCTCAAAAATGGCCTTAACAACCCCAAAATATTTTTGGATATTATTTCTAGTAGTACCCTAGGCTTCAATATTTACCAGGTTTAAGGTTATGCAAGTGTTCGTACATAGGACTGTCCTCATACCCCCTAATTTCAAGGGTTTTTAGGGTTTTGGCTCCTTTTTACAACTTTGAGGGCTTCAATGACCTCCTCAACTCTCCTCCTTGCACACACATGTTTTTAATACATGTTCCCACACTCTCATTTTCTTGATTGGCTCAAACCAATCCGTTTATCAGCTTTCTTTACTGTTGTCCTCTCCAAGCCACTAGCCAGAATGCACTTGCACTCGCCTAGTGTTTGATGAATTCAACTCTTCCCCTGAAAACCAAGACTCCACACACCATATTTACACTATAAAAACAATCCCCTACTTTATTCCAAGTGTCCATGGTATCCTTTCCACAAGAATTCAAGTGGGGATCATTATTTACAAAAAACTGGCCTTAATCGACAGTGTAACTCAGAACACCAAAACTTGCAAAATTACAACCAATTAAATTAAATGGATAATATTATGATTCACACAATAATTAAATTACACAAAATCAAGACTCAAAGCATCATACCAGTCCTCTCAATCCATTCTTGATTGGATGAAGGCTCAAACACATAAATTCACTCAAAAGTTGTTGAATTCCAATCACACAATATGCTCTCCAAGTCTCAATTCATGAAAATGAACTTCCAATCCAGGTATTAGGGTTTGGATGAACTTATATACCTTTATCCCATGTGCTAGGACCCTTGGGTAGGACTTAGAACAACATTAATTCTATTTTCCAAGTTTTAGGACAAATTGCCAAAATGCTCAAATTGTCAAGATTTGCCTAGGAACTCATAAAGTTCCAGACTCTAATCCAAACCTACTCTAACACACTCTCAAAAAAAATTGAGGGACTTTATAACATATTACTTATTCCCTTGGTGGTTGGCTAGAACCACCTACAAGCCAAAAATCACTAATATCTTCCAAAAGACCTTAAGGTGCTCCTGCACCATTCTCCCCTTCCAACAAAGAAGTTAAGGAACCTGTGGTGTCAAGAGCTCCTCACTAATTCCATTCTTCTAAAAGTCACTCTCTGCTATCCAAGTAGCTTCTTCCTCTGGTTGATGTTTCCACTTCACTAGATGCTCCTTGTATGTCTTGTGCCTATTCTTCTTCACCCTTGAGTCTAAAATCCTGTCCACTTGTAGTCTGATCTGATCAGGTACCTTGAGTGCTTCCACATCCTTGTTTATCTCAGTATTGTATTGTTCTTCATCCATTTCTGGTCCTTTATACTTCAGCAAGTCTTTCACATTGAAGATAGGAGAAATAGACATCTCCTTGGGTAACTCCACCTTGTATGCATTTGATCCATACTTAGCCAACACTTTACATGGCCCTATCCTTTTCATCTGCAACTTACTTGGTATGCCTTTCTGTAACCTTGCCTTGTTCAAGTATACCATCACCATATCACCTATCTCAAATTGTAATTCTTTTCTCCCTTCATCTCTTTTAGCCTTCAACTTTCGGTTAGCCTCTATCAATGTCTTCCTTACCTTCTCATGAACCTCTCTCATTGACTGAGCAAAATCATCAGCATGACCACTAATTCATTCATAACCTTTCAGATCTCTAAGCTCAAGTACACCCCTTGGATGTAAACCATAGACTATCTCAAATGGACTCTTACCCGTAGTCCTGTTTGTGCTATCATTGTAAGCAAATTATGTTTGTGGAATCACTTGCTCCCATCCTTGTCCATACTCCTTAGTTAGGCATCTCAACAAGTTTCCAAGTACCCTATTGATCACCTTTTTCTATCCTTTCGTTTGTGGATGATATGCTGAGCTATGAGACAAGTTGGTTCCTAGCCTCTTCCAAAGAGTTTTCCAAAAATACCCCATAAACATCACATCTCTGTCTGCAACTATGCTCCTTGGCAACCCATGTATCCTCACTACTTCCTTGAGGAATAGGTGTGCAATCTGACTTGCATCATGTGTTGTCTTGCATGGAATAAAATGGCTCATCTTGCTAAATTTGTCCACTACCACAAACACACTGTCAAAACCAGTTGGTGTCCTAGGTAGCCCTACTATGAAGTCCATGCTTATGCATTCCCATGGTCTAATTGGGATGGGTAATGGTTGATAAAGACCTGCATTGCTTGATGTTCCCTTTGCCTTTTGACATACTCCACATTGTTCAACATACCTTCTTACATCTCTCTGCATCTTAGGCCACCAATAGAACCTCTCCACTAAGTCTAGTATCTTGTTCAAACCAAAGTGACCACTCAAACTGCCATTATGCTTTTCTTAGATTAGATTCTCCCTCATGGAACCTCTAGGAACACACAATTTCTTTCCCTTAAATAATAAACCATTTTGCAAGGTGTAATCAACATATTCACTATGAAAATGGTTCTCAAAATCAGTACATACCTTGTATATTTCCGAGAAATCATAATCTCCTTCATATAGATCTTTAAATCCTTCAACCCCTGTGCTTTGTAGTTGTATCTCTTGGACAGTAAGCAACCTCCTACTAAGAGCATTAGCAACCTTGTTGTTAACCCCCTTCTTATGCTTGATGGTAAAGGTGTGTGACTGCAAAAACTCCATCCACTTGATGTGCCTCAAACTGAGCTTCTCTTGGGTATTTATGTAGCTTAAGGCTTGATTGTCAGTGTATACCACAAATTCCTTTGGCAATAGATAGTGCCTCCACTTTTTAAGAGCCTGCACCAAAGCATATAGCTCTAAGTCATAGGATGATTACCTAGACTTTGCTTCATTCAGCCTTTCACTAAAGAATGCCACTGGCCTGCCTTCTTGGCTTAGAACAACCCCAACTGCTACGTTACTTGCATCACATTCCACTATGAATGGTTTGTCAAAGCTTGGTAGAACTAGGATAGGTTGGGTAGCTATCTCCCTCTTCAACCTTTCAAATCCTTCATTGGCTTATTTGGTCCACACAAACTTAGTTTTCAGTCCTCCTTTGATGGTGTCAAGAACCGGTGCACAAATTTCACTAAACCTTCTCACAAACTTCCTATAGAATTGAGCTAATCCATGGAAACTCCTAACTTCTATCCTTATCTTGGGAGTAGGCCAACTAAGAATGGCTTCCACCTTGCTCTTGTCCATCTTCAAGTTCCCTTGAGACACTACAAATCCTAGGTAAACTAACTCTTGCTTCATGAACTCACTTTTCTCAAGATTTATGGTGAGCTTCTCCTCTTGAAGTTTCCTCAACGCAAGTTCTAGGTGCTTCATGTGTTCTTCTTTTTTTTTGCTAAAGATGAGGATATCATCTAGGTAGACAACCACAAAGACTCCTATAAATTCCTTCAAGACCTCATTCATCACCCTCATAAAAGTGCTAGGTGCATTTGTAAGCCCAAATGGCATTACTAACCACTCATATAACCCCTATGTAGTTTTAAAAGCTGACTTCCATTCATCTCCCTCTTTCATCCTTATCTGATAATAGCCACTTTTCAAATCAATTTTAGAGTAGTACTTAGCACCCCCTAAACAGTCCATTAAATCTTCTATCCTAGGAATAAGAAACCTATATCTAATAGTTATCCTATATATTTCCCTAGAATCAGTACATATTCTCGACTTATCTCCCTTTTTAGGTGCCAACACAATTGGAACAGCACATGGACTTACGCTCTTTCTGATCAGCCCTTGGTCCAAAAGTTCTTGAACTTGTCTTGCTATCTCCTTATTCTGCTCCAGTGTCATCTTGTATGTAGCCTTGTTAGGTAGTGTTGCTCCTGGTATAAAGTCTATCTGATGACAGATTGCTCTCTTGGGTGGTAGTGTAGCTGGTGTTCCTTCACAAATGATGTCCCTAAACTGATCCAATAGTCACTTCACTTCTACTGTCATAGGTAGCTGATTAGGTAACTCCTCTTCCTTTGGCTTCAACATGATTGCATAGACAACTCCTTCTTCCTCCTTGATGTCTTTTAGAAAATCCTTTCCACTCATCAAAAGGACACTGGTTTCTGCCTTTTCCACTGCGTTTTCTTCTAACAAAGACTGAATTTTATAAGTCACTCCATCCTTCTTGAATGAGTACTTATTCTCCTTGCCATGGTGTACTACCTCCCTGTCATCTTGCCATGGTCTGCCAAGCAGAAAATGGCATGCATCCATTGGTAAAACATCACATAGTATCTTGTCTTGATACTTTCCTATAGTAAACTCAACCCACACTTGTTCATTGACTAGTATATTATGCCCCTTGCTCAACCAAGTAACCTTGTAAGGGCACACATGGGGTATCTTGGTGAGTTTCAGCTTTTGTACTGCCTCCTCTAAGATGACATTATCAGTAGACCCTGAATCTATGATGACCTTGCAAACCTTTCCTAATATCTTGCACTTGACTCTGAAAAGAGCTCTCCTTTGTTTGTGTTCATCCTCAGTAGGTGCTTTGATCAAAATCCTTCTTAACATGAGATTCTCATCTTTCTCTGAATCTAGACTCACCTTTGATTGTTTGGATCAGTCCTCTTCTTAAACATAGTTGATCTTCCTCTCACCTTGTGAAGATGTTGGCTTGTAAGGACATCTATAAGCCGGATGACCCAACTGTCCACAATTGTAGCATTTCATGGAAGCAAAATGAGAGCTTCTCCCAAAGCCTCCTGATCTACCTCTTCCTCCATTGTTTGAGCTTCTACCTCTGTAACCCCCTCTACTATTTGACTCATGGGATTGTTCTCCAACCTTAGCATCACCTTGCCCTCTATTCTCATAGCTTCTTCCACCAAAACCTCCTCTTTGTCCACCTCTAGAGTCTCTACCTCTTCCTCCATTGTTTGAGCTTCTACCTCTGTAACCCCCTCTACTATTTGACTCAGAGGATTATTCTCCAACCTTAGCATCACCTTGCCCTCTATTCTCATAGCTTCTTCCACCAAAACCTCCTCTTTGTCCACCTCTAGAGTCTCTACCTCTTCCTTTACCTCTAGTATTGGAATCTTGTTTCTTTTTCAGTTTTTGTTCCACCTTAATAGCCATTTGATAGCAGCTATGGAGGGTAGTAAGTGTGAAAAGACTCAACTCCTCTTGGATGCTCCATCTAAGACCATTTATATACCTAGCAACCTTGATGCTTTCAACTTCTTGCACCCTAGTTCTAAGGATTATTTTTTGGAACTCCTCTGTATATGCAGCTACATCTAGGTCTCTTTGTCTAAGATTTTGTCTCTTCTTGTGCAATTGAATGTCATAGTCCTCAGGTAGATAGTTCTCCTTCACTTTAGCCACCATAGTTTTCCAACTTCCTATGGGTTTCTTGCCTTCCTTCTCTCTTTCTTTTTGTAGAAACTTCCACCAAGTTAATGCTTGTCCTCTTAACCTTGATTTGGCTATCTTCACCTTTTGTGCTTCTGTAATTCCATCACATTCAAAGTGATTCTCCATTCCCTCTATCCATTCCATAACTAGCTTTGCATCCATTCTTCCAGTGAGCACAGGGACACCTTCAAGTGCCTTTCCACTCAATTCCTTCAATGCTTTGAGGAAGGGTTCCTCTGCTATTGGAGGGTCAAGTTCTGGTTCTATGTCCTTCTCCACTTGGTATTTACCCTTGTCTTTGTCCTCTGACAACTGCACTTTCATCTTGCTTGCCGATTTAGCAACTTCTTCCAATTTTTGCTTCATCTCTTCCATAGCCTCTTCAAGACACTTATTCTTCTCTTGTTGCTCTATCAAGTCTCTAGCTAGCTCTGCATTGGTCACCATGGTATTCTCTCCTATGGATTCACTTCTCTCTCACATTCACTAGTTTCAATTCCCAAGCCTTTATTGGCTCTCATACCAATTTGATGGGGAGCCCTATACCTCAAGAGAACTCTTGCCCTTCCCAAGACCTATTCTTTGGTCTTCTTAGGGTATTCCACTCTACCCTACTCGGGGATCTCTCCTAAACCCCTAACTCCTTATAGGTCTCTCCACCAATTTCAAAATCTTCACCAACACTCCCATTCCACCACTGGGCTTCCTTGAGCTCCACACTGACCCAAATGTGTCCTAACCACTCCAGGGCTAGGGTAAGGTGGTATTTTTGTTCTCTAGGTGTTTTGACTCCTCACTAATCCATTTCATTAGATAATTTCACCTTTTTCCCTTCGCTTTCAAGAATTTCTAGTTTCTAGGCCTTGCAGCCTTTTTGCCCCTTTTAGGCCTCCTAGAACCAGTTTTCTTGGATTTTCTCAAAAACGGCCTTAACAACCCCCAAATATTTTTGGAAATTATTTCTAGTAGTACCCTAGGCTTCAATATTTACCAGGTTTAAGGTTTTGCAAGTGTTCGTACATAGGACTGTCCTCATACCCCCTAATTTCAAGGGTTTTGGCTCCTTTTTCCAACTTTGAGGGCTTCAATGACCTCCTCAACTCTCCTCCTTGCACACACATGTCTATAATACATGTTCCCACACTTTAATGCTCTTTATTGGCTCAAACCAATCTGTTTATCAGCTTTCTTTACTGTTGTCCTCTCCAAGCCACTAGCCAGAATGCACTTGCACTCGCCTAGTGTTTGATGAATTCAACTCTTCCCCTGCAAACCAATACTCCACACACCATATTTACACTGTAAAAAAATTCCCCTACTTGATTCCAAGTGGCCATGGTATCCTTTCCACAGGAATTCAAGTGGGGATCATTATTTACAAAAACTGGCCTTAACCAGCAGTGTAACCAAGAACACCAAAACTTGCAAAATTACAACCAGTTGAGTTAAATGGCTAATATAATGTTTCACACAATAATTAAATGACACAAAATCAAGACTCAAAGCATCATACCAGTCCTCTCAATCCATTCTTGATTGGATGAAGGCTCAAACACAAAAATTCACTCAAAAGTTGTTGAATTCCAATCACACAATATGCTCTCCAAGTCTCAATTCGTGAAAATGAGCTTCCAATCCAGGTATTAGGGTTGGATGACCTTATATACCTTTCTCCCACATGCTAGGACCCTTGGGTCAGACTTAGAACAACATTAATGCTATTTTCCAAGTTTTAGGACAAATTGCCAAAATGCTCAAATTGTCAAGATTTGCCTAGGAACTCATAAAGTTCCAGACTCTAAGCCAAACCTACTCTAACACACTCTATAAAAAAACCTAGGGACTTTATAACATAGTCCTTATTCCCTTGGTGGTTGGCTAGAACCACCTACAAGCCAAAAATCACTAAGATCTTCCAAAAGACCTTAAGGTTCTCCTGCACCAGTCTTCACCATTTTATTATTTTTATTGGGGTCAGATTTATTGCCATGGGTGTCTTGGTTCAGGTCCATAGAACCCATGGGCTCCCTAATTTCAGGATCTCTTCTTTTATTAGCATTATTACAAATTTTAATTATAGCGAAAAAATTTCCTTACATGCCCCTCACGTTTGCAGAGGAAGCATGCATTCAAATCACCAAGCATCTCAATTTGAAAATTCAAGATTGAATTCTCAATTTTAATTTCAACTTCATTCAGGATCTCAATACCCAGATTTATTGAGATTAAAACCCTCGTGTCAAGGTGAGGTAGGGAGTTCTTAGAGTCTTTAATTCTCAAAACCCTACCAAATTTTACCACCAAATGGGGGATGAAGTTCCACAGAATTAATGAGAGGTTCTTTAGAGTTATCCACCCTGAGTGAGACAAAGGAAGAACTTCTTCATAGAGGAGATTAGATGACCAAGGAATAACCCTAAACACTGAGTTCTTGACCAACCAAAATTCTTTCTTAACTATATTCTCTTGTATTTCAATTTTTTTTAAGTGATTAAAAAATCCCTTTTTGAATCATTCTACAAAAAGGAATAGAAAAACCTTATTTTTTATTCCAAATATTAACCATCCACTAGTTGAGGTATTTCCTCACAGGGGTTTTAGAAATTTCTAATGCAACAATTTTTTTTGTAACATTCTTTAATCTATAATCTTCAATATCAAGAGTTGAAGCCATGTCATCATTTGGAATCCAATATTCTTTCTTAAAGTCAAGACGAGGGCACTTAAATGTTCCTTCTCCTGGGTTAGGATTTTGACCACACTCTCCAATATCCACCATTAGAAAGCATGTTGATTCAAGAAACACACACTTACCTTTCTCTGCCATGATTTCACTGAATGTTCATCCGTCATTGCCAACCCCACTAGGAGGGTTTAAGAGATTGTTAACTATCACATTCCCATGGGAGCCGACAAATGATGGTCATTCTCTGCCATGGAACACCTCTCATGAGCGAACCCAAGGCAAAAACAAGAATCGCCACCAGAAAAAATGAAGGATCTAGGGTACACTTCATGAAGTGGGAAGAAGCCACTCAGAGGTTGCACCTAGCAAAAAGAAAGAAAATTAGAATGAAAAGGCATAGAAAAATTCCAAGGCACTAGGGGGAAATAGGGAAGAATTAAAAACCCATGATGGTCATTGGCCATCATGAGGTGAGGGCACCGTACTTCACCATCAACACCTTATCAGAGCCTTGTTACACAAATCTCAATTGATCTCTTTCAAGACTAAATAGGTGTTTATTCCTATACAAACATGCAAAATATAAATATGATAGAAATTAAGATGGAAACATTGTTCATGGATTTTCATGGGGACATTAGGAGCAAGTTTGACCCTATTGGGAATATTGGTCCCATTATAGGAGCATACTATAACCATAAGTTGACCTTGGAAGATCACCAGGAAAATTGTATAGATGAGTATGAGGTTAGACTCATGGACTACTGTAGATTATCATTGGGGATGATAAGGGAACACAATGTGAGTAGAACATCCAAGGAAATGAAAGATGATAGAAGGAGGTTGCATTTCACTTATAATATAGGGAGTATTTAATCAACCTATCCACAATATAAATTGTTCTATTTTTTAGGACCCATCCATGGAAAATAGGGTAGCCAATGTGATAGCCTATTCAAACTAGTAGTTGGCATCCCCTTTCCCTACATTAGATTTACCCTATACAAAAACCCAAGAGTCACAAAAGAAAAAGGTTAGAGATTTTTCAATTGAATTATCAAGCAAAGAAAAATAAAAGCATGTGTTTAAAACAATATCTTCTAAGAGAAGAAGGAAATGAGCATTTTGATTGAAATTGTGAAAGAAAACAAGAGGAAGAGACTCCTCTTCAAAGGAAGAAGAGTACACATTCTCATACAGTTCCCCCTCCTTGATCTTCTCCACAACTTGATTCTTCCTCTTCCTCCCCACCTTATGAATCTCTCATTACATCTCCATCTCCATCTCCATCTCCTCAAAGGCAGTCACCTTGTCTATTAGTTAATTTTCCATACCCACCTCTTATTCCTCCACCTCGTGTCCCAAATCTACCTCCATCTCCACTTCAAGACTACTATATTCCTTCACCCCCTCATCAAGAACAAGAATAAGTGATTGATCATTATGGAGTCTAGGTTGAGTCAAACTTGGAAAAATAAAATATAGAAAATTTGGATAACTAGGAAGTCTTCCAATGGCATGAAAAGGATAACCCTAAAAATTCTCAAGATACTATAGGAATAGAGAAGACTAATTATCTACATCTCTCCCCTCTACAACACCATAAATGCACATTTGATAATTTTAGAATAAACCCTCTTCTCCTCCTAGACAAAAATAAGGTGATACATCTAGTCTTCTAGTGTGGCTTAACCATTCTATGCAAAAGAGAAAAAAGGACATATGTCCAAGTTGAAGAAGAAAACATCCTTGCAAAAGCTTTCAAATCCATAAACAATAAAAGGAAAAGAGAAATGAGACTCTCCAAAATGATTATGGATGAATAGGGACATAGGATAGCACAATTTTCTACCACTATAATAGAAATGACAAGGATTATATGCACCTAGAGGATTATCATATTCAAGAAGTCAATTTGGGTACTCAGACCTAGGAGGAATAAATTTTTTCCCTACAACTAGTTGTGTCCATAATTTTGACGTATATGCAAAAGGATGAGAAAACAAAAGAAGAGTTGAAGGCCCAAGCAGGACAATTAATTGCATATGTTAATCATTTAGTTGTACCTAATATCATAGTTGCATGAACAATTTTTTTACAAGAATCTTTGAATAAGTATGCCCAACATCCAAACCCTAAGGGCCTTCCCTCAGTAGCCAAAGTTTGGAGAGAGAACCAAGAGGTGTTGGGAAGCAAAATAATCAAGAAAGCAATAAAATCTTATCACCCCATTAGTGATGGAGCTAGCTTGGCCCATTAAATGGAGTCAAAAGTGGATGAAGACCTTATGATGTGGGAGGATTAATCCTAGTTTTGTAGAAGTTAAGGTCCACTCCTTCTTTGGAACTAATCAAAGTAGCTATTTTTGATAAGATGGTCAAGACAAAGCCAAAGAATGACTGAAACACAATCAACTAAGGGTCAAAGTGTTAAGGAAATGTAAAGATAAACTCAGTAGGAATAGGAACCTAGTTGATCAGGTAATGAATAAAATTGAAAAGTTCATTGAAGGTATTTCCTGTACATTCTTAGAAACATCTTCACTAGTCAAATCTCCCACCAAGATGATCAAAGAGTTTGCATACCACTTGCACGAGCTAGTATCTAAAGAATCAATAAACAAGATGATGTAGATTAGAGTGCCAATTCAAAAAATTTAGGAAGAGTTGATTGATTTTGATGAACTACTAGTGAATGTAGTAAAGGTAAATATGGTAAGTAAATAAACTAATTAATTACTTTAGGACTTAGGAAGAATTAGGAGGTGAACAAGAATACTAATAAAACAATAGAATATTATTTAATTAATATAGGTGATGAAAAATTAGACAAAAATAAGGGATATTAGTTAAATAATGATGTAGTATTTAATTAATATAGGTGATAAAACTTAATCAAAATAAGGATAGAATTGACCAAACAAAATTGGTCAATTTAGTTATCTACATTTTGCTCCTCTTTAAAATAATGATGTTTCAAACAAAAATAAAATATAATCGACTTGCATAAAGAATAGATGAAGAGTTGCCCTAGTACGAAGATGATAGAAGAAGACAACGAGGATAGGTGGTTCCCTTTCGAGAGGGTGGTTGAGAATAAAAAGGGCCTGAGAAACCTCTTGAAAGAGGAAATAAACGGTAAAAAATGGATTTAGAAGAAAAAAAAGAGATCGACAAAGAAGGAACGAAAGAAAACAAATCTAGGGCAAATAAATGGAAAAACAAACAATGATTAATATTGGGATTAAGGTGTCTCAACCTTTGAGTCTTAACATAAATTAATGTATTTTTAGGTGCATATTAATTTATTCTTATGTATTAAATTTCCTAAGTCGCCATTCACTTTGTGGGCCCTATTGTTGAGATGGCATCTTACATGGCAGGTGATGATGTATGTCAAGATCCCTATTTTTATAAAGTTTGTGCCCATTCTAGGAGGTCATATTTTATAGAAGAATGATGTCACATGTTTCCATATTGGTGAAAAAATATTTTTGAAACTTCATATGTCAACTTGATAGTCTTAAGTAGTAGTTTTTATATCAGAACTGAAGAGTCATAAAGCAATTTTTTGCTTTTATTTGCTTTAGGCACCCAAGATATGAATAAAATATGGACAAGATATCAATAAGATGTTTTTCTTGAATATGGATTCCCAAGATAAGGATAAAAAAAAATTATATTAGAAGGTTGAGTTAAAGCTCATGTTTTTTGAGCTTTTATAAATATTGGGTTTGCAAAAGATTGAGGATGTTTTTTTAGGCATCAATCTGGGTGCTCTATAAGTATGAGAGTTTTCTTGAGGAGTTGTGAGGAGAATTTTTCATTGCAAGTTTATGTTGTTGGATTTCCTCTAGAGAAGAGCAAGATGTAAATCTCCATGTTAAGGTTGTGAGCCTACAAGTGTATTGTAACAATGTTTGTTGCAAATTAATACATTGGTTCAATGTTTGGGAGTGTGAGGTTTTTACCCGAAAGGGTTTTCCCAATGTATATTGTTGTTTCTTCACTTTTGTCTTTTATTATTCTATTCTTCTTCTTTCATGTTCTTAAAGTGTTAATTTACATATTGTTATGCTGCTAAAATTTACTTAGATCTACAAATTAGGTTATCTTTCCTCTAAGGTTTAATGCGATGGGAAATCAACTATGTTAGTTTTTTCTTTAATGGCATAGTGGTATGTGCTTACATCAAGTAGTTGAAATATGGTGTAAAAAGAAACATAAGATATTGAAGGTGCATACTAGTTCTCAAAGGTATTTTTGGGTTCATCTTTCCCTTTCAATTAAGGGGGCTATAAATAGTAATTAGTATGTGGTGTGAGTACACTAACACATGGGAAAATCTACCCACAAGTGGGAAAATATGCCAAAAGAGAGGTGAATGCAATTGGGATGGGTGAATATGCCAAGATGGGGGATGAATTTTCCAGAATGGGGGCGAATACACCATAGAGGGGTGAACCTACCCCAAATGGGAAAATTCACGTACAAAGGGTATTCGAGAAAATTCCCTCAAGGAAAATGAGAATTCACCAAATAGATAAATTCAAGGATAAAAGGGTGAATGCACCCTGTACTTGGGAAAATTCACCAATGGGAGAATGGGATCTTATAAAGGAAAATACATCCTATGAAGGGGTGAATGTCCTAGAAGGATCAAAGAGATATAAATAACATATAAGAAAATAATTGTTAGCTAGAATAAAAAGGTTGACCAATGGTTTGGTGATTAAATGTAGGGTCTCATAGTTGTAAAGATGTGAGAGAGGAGTGAAAGTAAGCTAGGTGAGCAGAAACAACTTCCTACACTAATCTAAGTAGGGGAGAGTTAAAAAAAATCCTCTTTAACACCTTATATAGTTACAATAGAGAAAGACATAGGAATAATAGAATAGAACAAGTAAACAAATACAACATACACCAAATATATGTGGGGAAAACCCTTTTGGGTAAAAACCTCACCCTCCAAAAGCATAGTACTATTGTATTACTTCAAACAAGAGTTACAATACAACCCCAAGTACAAATATTTCTTCAACAAGTGCTTCAAAACAAACACCTATTCTGGAATGATACTTGTAACACTTTGTTACCTACAAACAAACTATGCATTCTACAATGCAAGGCACTCAATATATAGAGAGATACAAGCTTCAAGAAACATCTAGAAGGAGAGGGGCATCCAAATCCACATGGAACACTATCCAATGTCATATAAATGCATTTGGACACATGCACAACATTCCCTTACACCCTTACAAGTGTCATTACATACAATATTCTTTCTCCAAGCTTGTTTGCCTAGAATATGCTAAAAATATGCTATGATAGATGCCTTACACATCTTATAGTTGTCATAGAATTTATCATAATTGACAACACTTATAGCTATAAGAGAATCTGCCATAACTGACCAAGAATACTCGATTCTCTTACAACCTGTCATAGCCCAACTTGGGTGCCTCCTTTCTCCATGTAACAAGATGCCTTATGATGCATCATATAATTTGTCATAGGTCAAAGATTCCAAAATGGGATGCCTATGTCCACTTTAGATGATTATGTGTCTTTCAATCATTTCCAACGGGGATACCACCCAATCAATAGGTCCCCATTGATGACATGACACCATAGGCAATTAAATAATACAAATAAATACAATTATAAATCAATTAAATCAATATTAGGACTCTAAGGTTGAGATACCTTAATCCTAACATTCTCCCACTTGTCAAAGACCTGTCGAGAGTCATATGGAATCATCTGCTCAAGGCCCCAAGGCCCATAGAATCATAACACCATTTGAACTTCTTTGTGCTTACTAGTTTTTCAGTGTATCTATAGCATTCACCAAAGTGTCAACCTTTTCCAAGTTCACTTTTCTATCTTCTACTATATCACGAACAAAATGATACTGAACATCGATGTGCTTTGTTCTGACATGAAAGGTGGGATTCTTCGCTAGAAAAATTATACTTTTATTGTCACAACAAACACTAATATGTCTCACATTTAAACCAATATCAGAACACAATCTGTTAAGCCAAATGGCTTCCTTACAGGCATGAGTGGCTGCCATATACTCGACCTTTGTCGTGGACAACACGACTATAGCCTACCGCTTACTCATCCAATTGATAACACCACCAAACATCATAAACACGTAACCACCAGTGGATCTACTGCTATCAATATCATGTTCCTAATCTGAATCGACATATCCATGAATAATCACATAATGTTGAGGTCCAGTAGGATAACTATGAAAACACAAGGCATACTTGGAAGTACTCTATAAATATATAAATACTCCCTTAACCACGTCCTAATGCACCCATCCAAGGTTAGCCATAAAATTACTAAGGACTCCCACTGCTTGGGCAAGGTTTGGTCTCATACACACCATTGCATACATCAAACTACCAACTGCACTCACATATGGTACTATGGTCATGTCCTCCATCTCAATAGGATATTTTGGATAATCATTCATAGAAAGCTTTATCCCCTGCATCACAGGAATAATTAACTGTTTGTAATCTACCATATTGAATCTCTCAAACACTAAGTGCACATACTTGCTCTGGCTTAACCAAAGCTTTTTGTTAGCTCTATCTCTTGTTATCTCCATTCCTAGAATATACCTAGCTGGACCTAGGTCTTTTATCTCAAACTATGCTGACAACTGAAACTTCAAATCTAAAATCATACTGTTACCATTCTTAATAAACAACATATCATCTACCTATAAGACATTAATGAGAATGTGACCATTATCAAATTTAAAATATACATAATGGTCATATTTAGATCTCTGAAATCCCAATGACAACACATAGGTGACAAAATTTTGGCACCACATTCTAAGAGATTGTTTCAAACCATAAAGAGACTTCTTCAATTTGCAAACCAAATTTTCTTTACCTTTTTCAAAGAAATTCTTTGGTTGTGACATATAAATCTCTTCCTATAAATCACCATGAAGGAACGTTGTCTTCACATCCATTTGTTCCAATTCTAATTCATACACTGTTGCAAGTGATAACAGGAACTGGATAGACATCAACTTCACAATAGGAGAGAATATCTCCCCATAATCTATTCCCTCCACCTGAGAAAACCCCTTAGTGACCAACCGTGCCTTATACTTCTCAACACTGCCATAAAGACCACACTTTTTCTTCAAAGCCTATTTACAACCAATAGGTTTACATCCACCAAGAAAAGGTACTAGATCCCAAGTATTATTTTTCTTTAATGCAACCATCTCCTCATCCATGGCTTGCCTCCAGGAACCTACATCATTCATACCCATAGCCTCTCTAACTGATCTGAAAACTTTATGAGTGCTTACCCAATAAAATTTTACCACCAAGACCTTGGGTTAACGTTATGAATCCAATATGAAAATCCACACATTAACCTTCTGAGCTCAACTATGTGTACAAATTACTCAACTGATAAACTTAGTCCAAATGCGGAAAATAAGAACCTTACAATTAAGCAAACACATGAAATGACAAAAGCATAATAAGAGAGAGAGAGACTCAAATTTGTTTACAGAGTTCGTCCAATGGACTATTTCTCTGGGTCTAGCTCAATTGAGTGACCAATCTAATAAAAATTGTACAACTCCAGAGGAACCTCTTACAAAAATGCTTTTACAAAAATTTGTAGCCTATCCACAAATTCCTAACAAGTTTTCCACCGTATCATTTCACAAAAGCACTCAAAGCTAAAAGTGATTTAGAAAAAGGTGAAAAACACTGACTTTTCCTAATAAGGACCTACTACAAACTTAGAGCAATAATTCTGTCAAATTCCTCACAAAAATTGCTCAATAGCAAAGAGGAAAGAGCAAGAATGAGATCTCAAATTCTACTCTCAAATTCCTCACAACATTGCTCAATAGCAAAGAGGAAAGAGAAAGAATCTGATCCTCTCTAATTCAACTCTCAAATTCCCCACAACAATGCTCACAAGCAAGGAGGAAGAGAGCATGAATCTGATATCAAATAAGGCTACTTAGCTCACCTTTTATACATTTGAATTTTCCCAAATTGGTGCAAAACCAATTGATTTGAGATAAATCTCTATCCCATAAAAATCTCCCAAATATCCCTTAATAATTTTTGAAAATAATTTTGGATATTTAAAAATCACCTAACATTATTTTGAGCCCTTCATTCATTATATTTTCGGGCTTTCAAGACCTATTTTAGTCTTTTATAATAATTAGGATTTTTTACTTTTAAATCTAGGGGGGATTTTGTTATTTTATAGGAGATAAGACTTTAAAATAGTCTTTAAAAGAACCTGATGCCGCATAATTTTCAAGACTAGTCAATGGTCTAACAGTAGCCTTAGATTTTGGGAACCCGACGGTTGTGGGTTCAACTCCCACCGCCGACATTTTTTCCAAACTTCCTAGACCACTATGCAAGACGCAATGGTCACGCGGCTCTCATTGGGCCTTTGGTGCCAAAGGGTGGGGGGTTCGAATGCTCCTAAATACCTTTTACAACGCAATGCTACCGATGCCGCCGAAGGGAGGTTAAGGGGGTGCCACCTGGCGCCCCCTAATTCGTCGAGACAACCACGTCCCTACCAACTAGATGCCACATGCCAAAATCACATTGGTCCATGTCACCAACACCTGCCACATCAGCAAAAATGTTGACTGTACTTTTGTTGATGTCATCAGTCAATTGGAAACTTTGACCAAGCGTAACTTGCACATACGGGCTCCATTTTTTATGAAACAAATGTCATTGGAAAGCTTTTGATGAGATCTTCACAATGGTACCAAAATTGACTAATTTTGACCCTTTTCCCATTCCTAGCCCCCGAGTTGACTAGCCTTTGACTGAGCTTTGACCGGCGATATCTCAAACATACGAGTTCGGATTTCGACGAAAGGAACATCATTGGGTTTGTGTCATCAAGCTCTTTGAATTGACACCACTTTCAGCCAATTCTAAGTCAGTCAATTTTTATGCCTTCTGACAGGCCTCTTATCCAGGATTGACCAAAATTTGACTGCACGTAACTTGAGCAAACAAACTCCTTTTTCGCTCGTTCAAGTTGCACTAGATTCAAGATTCTGATGTCTTCATCTTGGCACCAATTATGGGAGAAATTGGAAAACTTCAATTTTTAGGTTCAGGAGATCCACCTGTATCACTAACAGTCTTAGGCTCATCAGTGTTAGCAATCAAGGCAAAAATATAGCTAGAATCCAATAATGAATAACCAAACCTTTCCAATTTCCACCTAACTCGTGTAGACCTCCTCAAAGGATGAGGTTGAGGTTCTTCTTCATAAATTTTAGAGCTATTTGAGCTCTACTCATCATCAGTTCCAATGGGAGTGCATAGTTCATCTTTCTTAGGAGTAGGTTGAATTTGAACTACATCCTTCTTCTTTTTCTCCTCTTTCTCCGGCTGTAGCTCAATAGTGGAAGGTTTCATCTCTCTGAAAATCACACTTCTACTATAGATAACCTTCTAAGCTTCTAGATCCCAAAACTTGTACCCTTTCACACTAACACCATAGTCGATAAAGATACACGTAACATCCTTGTTCTCCAACTTTGACCCCTTCTCAATCAGAACATGAGCGTAAGATTTGCAACCAAAACTTTGAGATGTCTCATCAAAGGCTTTTTACCAAACCACCCCTCCATGGGTGTCTTTCCAACAAGAGATGATGTAGGAAATCTATTGATCAAATAACATGCAGTGGCTACTACTTTATCCCAAAACATTTTTCAAGGCTAGCACCATTCAACATACTCCTAGCCCTCTCCATCAACATTTTGTTCATCCTCTCTGCAACTACATTTTTTTGTGGAGTTTAGGGAGTTGTCCTTGTTAGAAACCCTAGATCAGACATGCAAACCTAAACACCTTCTACATAAGAGAAAACATCAAAAAAGCGGAGCTTTGCATGAAATGTGCAAATTGATAATATTCAGAATTAAGAAATTACAATAAGAGAATTGCTTTATAAAAGCAATGTATGCAACCCTAATGTTGACCTAAAAATAGCTCAACTAAATAAATCTTACTTATTAATTAAGTAAACTAATTATTACCTAAGCAAAACCTAAGTAAATTTATGCAAGTGTAATTAAATATTAATTACACTAACACCCCCCCCATAAGTGCAACTTAGGGAGACTAAAAAAGCATGCACCTAAAACTAAGATGAATGCAAGAAAGCATGAATGGGTCCCAACAACAAGGCCTGATCAGGTACCCATGTACAAATGCAATAATGAGGTAGAGAAGGAAAACCCAGTGGGACAACCTCCCCTACAATGAGATGACTGTTGCAAAGAAGCACTGGAAGAACTCTATAGAGTAACATTGGAACTGAAATCTGGAAAACAAGGAAAGATGCTTTTGTCTACTATTGAAATCGGATGAGAGTCACTGATTGACTCAAGGAATCATGATAAAAGCAACAGCAGACCCAATGCCACAAAACACTCGAACACTCCAAACTGGAACAACCCTGGAATCCATAAAGCAACAGTAGATGATATGATGATGACAGAATCTGGAAGCCGTGAATCTCGACGCCAATGTCAAAATAAGACTGAAACTCTTCCATGAGAAAAAGTACCATAAAGACTCTGGAACATTAACCACAAATGTAGTGGCCCTCAAACTGAGATGGATTTGATGCGGATCATTAACCATAGGCTCTCAATCCAAAGTGTGAACTGATATGAATCTAATATGTGTCAAGCTAAGACAAAAATGTGGCCAAAAGAAACTAAGAAACCAGATTACAACTCATGTGAGTTTCCATCAAAACATGATGAAGATCAAAGTGCATACACACTCTAATCAGATTATTATGCAAGAAACCCCCCGATGGAACTTTATATCAGTTCATTTATTACAATACCCAATGATTGCAAAAGGAGAGAATGCCTAAACATTTATAAATATAAAATTAAAAAAGAACTCATATCTGTGTAGAGGACTGAACTAGCTTTCCAGTGCCATGAGAATGGCGAAAAAAGGATCACCGAGTCAAAAGATATGCCCTCCGGAGTGAAAAACATAAGTTCTGAGTTCAAAGACCTGAAAAATAAACTGGAACAAAATCAAAAAAACTACCAACATCACTGGATTGGCGTCAGAATCAGCTTTCCAACGATATCTCATTTGCCTGATTTTGATACCGTATGACCAAGTTATGCCCAAAAAAAAAAAAAACTGCTCCTTGAAGGCAAATTAGGGTTAGGAGGGGCAAAGAGGTCGTACGGCCGCTGAAGTCATGCTGACGTCAGCACTTCATGAGCATAAATTTGACACCGCAAAAAAGTGCCCCCCTGCAGAAAAAAATCCGTTAGAGCCCCTGGTCGCCCATATGACCAGGGGCAGGAGGCTGAGTTCGGGCGGGGCTGGGCACGAGGGGACTGGTCCCCCATATGATCCTAGTGCTGGAGCTGAAGCCCACGAGGGTTGGTCCAACCGGCAGAGCAGGGTAGCGGAGCTGGAGGGGGAGCCACCAGTGGCAACGGCAGACCGGTGGCTACCCGGTGGCATGTTGGCGGCGCCCTCATTTCTTCTGCAAGTGCCGAAACTTTTTAAAAAACATGCTTTTTAAAAAAAAATTTGATTTTTTTTCGCCTCAGAAGTACGGCCTCCCTAGCAATTTTTTTTTGCCTTCTGGATCAACTTTGCCAAAATCGACGAAACGAAGGGCGATCTTAGGGTTTTAGGGTGCTACGAACACGATGATAGTGTCCATTTTGCTCCAGGATGCACCCAAAAAATGCTCAAGGTCAGATCCCTCTAGGAACTCCGAATGTGCTCTAGAATCGAATTTCTCCAAAATTTGAGAAGGGGTTGCATGTCAAGGCTCTGATACCATGTTAGAAACCCTAGATAAGACATGCAAACCTAAACACCTTCTACAAAAGAGAAAACATCAAAAAAGCAGAGCTTTGCATGAAATGTGCAAATTGATAATATTCAGAATTAAGAAATTACAATAAGAGAATTGTTTTATAAAAGCAATGTATGCAACCCTAATGTTGACCTAAAAATAGCTCAACTAAATAAAGCTTACTTATTAATTAAGTAAACTAATTATTACCTAAGCAAAACCTAAGTAAAGTTATGCAAGTGTAATTAAATATTAATTACACTAACAGTCTTATGTCTCTCAATCTCATAATCTTTATAGAACCTGTCAAACTCTACGGAACAAAAATCACCACCATTGTCAACCCTCAAACACTTAATCTTTTTGCTAGTCTGATTTTCTACCAAGGCCTTAAACTCCTTAAACCAACTAAAGACTTCAAATTTACTTTTGAGAAAATAAATGAATGTCCTTCTATTGTAATCATCTATAAAAGAAACAAAATATACAAATTTTTATAATGAAGGAACATTCACAGGACCAAAAACATCTAAATGAACATAGTCCAAAACCCCAAACGACTCATTAGAACTAGAGTAAAAATAAACACAATGTTGTTTTCCATATACACAATATTCACAAAAGTCAAACTCAAGATTACAATCATCAAGGCCTTCAACAATGCTCTTATTTTTCAAAGTTCTAAGACCCTTCTCACCAATGTGACCAAGTCATTGGTGCCATAACATTGTCATCTCTACAGGAAGCTTTATTTTCGTGGAATAATCACTCTTAAGTACCCAAAATGCACAACCATCAGATGTAGCTACAACATACTTCTTCTTTGCACAATCTAATGGTGAGGATGAAGAATCCAAGGATCTCTTATTTGGTACATCAAAAGAACTATTACACTGTACAATGCATGGATCAAGCCAAAACAAAGTGCCAATACAAAATCCCTTAGCTAACACTATAGCTCCTCTAGTCATATTGCATCCTCCACTAGAGAAAATAAATTGCACTCCCAAATCATTCAGTTTACTTACAAAAAGCAAGTTTTGTGCCAAACCTAGGATATGAAAGAGACCATCAATACCCTTCACTCGTCTATCAATAAATCTAATTTTGACTCTTCCACGACCAATGATATTTAGGTGAGACTCATCACCCAGGTACACCTCCCCACCATCGTACTCCTCATACTTTGAGAACCAATCTCTATGAGATGTCATGTGAAAGGATGCACCCAAATCCATCAACCACACATCTTCTAATGCATGGGCTTCCAAGGCTATAATAAATGCTTCTCCATTATCTTTGGATGATTTATTGGATTTAGAATTGAAGAAAGGCTTGTTTTTCTTCTCCTCATCCTTCTTGCAATCTTTACGAAAGTGACTCGCTTTGCCATAGTTCCAACATTTTGCCTTGGTCTTCTTACTAGGAGAATTAGATCCCCCTAAAGACTTTGACTTATATTTATTTTCTTTCTTTTTGCTTATCTCCTTTGGTCTGCCACGAATAGCGAGGGAATCCTTGGCCATCTCAACATACATCCTTTGCATCTCTTCATATAATAATGAGGCAATCACCTCATCCATTTTGAAGGTGGAAGTAGTGCTTCCAATTGTTAGAAACCCTAGATCAGACATGCAAACCTAAACACCTTCTACATAAGAGAAAACATCAAAAAAGCAGAGCTTTGCATGAAATGTGCAAATTGATAATATTCAGAATTGAGAAATTACAATAAGAGAATTGCTTTATAAAATTAATGTATGCAACCCTAATGTTGACGTAAAAACAACTCAACTAAATAAATATTACTTATTAATTAAGTAAACTAATTATTACCTAAGCAAAACCTAAGTAAAGTTATGTAAGTGTAATTAAATATTAATTACACTAACACCAATAGCCATAACCAAGTGATCCCAAGAGTTTGACAACAAACACAAAATGAGCATGCAACAGCCTCGTTCATCAATCGTGTCTCCAATGGAACCCAGTTAAGCAACCGACATGTTATAAGAGTTTAAATGATCTGCAATGGATCCTCCATCTTCCAATTTCAGAGAATACATCTTCTTTCTCAAGAAAATCTTGTTTACCAAGGATTTTTCCTGATAGACATCACCAAGCTTCTTCCATAGAGAAGAAAAATTCTTCTCTTCATGGACATTTAGGAGGATAGAATTGACCAAACTGAGTCTAATAAGACCCTTGGCTTTCTAATCCATGAGATCCCAATCTTCTTGTTTCACGCCTGATGGCATAGTTCCAGAAACAACAAGCCATAGATCACAATCTATGAGCATGTCTTCCATTTTGAGCTTCCAAAGTTCAAAATTACCATTATTAAGATTCTCCATCTCAATCCTCCTAGATGTGCCTACAATCTCTTTCCTACAACAAGGTCACAAAATATGCTTCTGCAAAACTGCCACTAAAATAAAGATCAGCTCAAAAATCCCTTCTAACCCAATAAAGGAATCAAGGATGGCCAAGATCTGGTACTAAATAAAAGGAAGTTGAGTGAGCGGAAACAACTTCCTTCACTAATCTAAGTAGGGGAGAGTTACAAAAAAATTCCTCTTTAACAACTTATATAGTTACAATAGACAAACACCTAGGAATAATAGAATAGAACATCAAGTACACAAATACAACACACACCAAATATACGTGGGGAAAACCCTTTTGCGTAAAAATCCCCACCCTCAAAAAGCATAGTACTATTGTATTACTTCAAACAAGAGTTACAATATAGACCCAAGTACAAAGATTTCTTCAAAAAGTGCTTCAAAACAAACATCTATTGTGGAGTGATACCGACAACACTTCATTACCTGCAAACAAACTATGCATTCTACAATGCAAGGCACTCAATATATAAAGAGATACAAGCTTCAAGAAGAATCTAGAAGGAGAGAGGCATCCAAATCCACATGGAACAATATCTAATGCCATAGACATGCATTTGGACACTATACAACATTCCCTTACACCCCTTACAAGTGTCATTACATGCAATATTCTTTCTCCAAGCTTGGGCACCTAGAATATGCTAAAAATAGGCTATGATAGATGCCTTACACATCTTACAACTATCATAGAATCTTTCATAACTGACAACACTTATAACTATAAGAGAACTTGTCATAACTGACCAAGAATACTTAATTCTCTTATAGCTTGTCATAACCCAACTTGGGCGCCTACTTTATCAATACAACAAGATGCCTTATGACATGTCATAGAATTTTTCATAGGTCAAATATTCAAAAGTGGGATGCCTATGTCCACTTGGGATGATTATGTGTCATCCAATCACTTCCAATGGGCATGCCACCCAACCAGTGGGTCCCAATTTATGACATGATACCATAGGAAATTAAATAATAGAAATAAATACAATAATATGTATCAATTAAATCAATATTAGGACTCTAAGGTTGAGACACCTTAATCCCAACAATGAGATCGATGGTCCTTCAACTAATGACATAGTTTTAGGGCATTGACCAAGTGTTACTAGATGCATGTGGTTTGGCCTACATGGTGTGGATTTTGGTGATTAGGGTGCATCGCCCATTGTTGATGGCCTTAGTAGAGAGGTGGAGGTCAAAGTCTAGCAGTTTCATCTCCTAATAAAGGAGATGGGATTTTGAGGTCATTTCCCATCAAGGGATCAAGGGTATAA
Source organism: Sequoiadendron giganteum (assembly GCA_007115665.2). Classification (NCBI taxonomy): domain Eukaryota; kingdom Viridiplantae; phylum Streptophyta; class Pinopsida; order Cupressales; family Cupressaceae; genus Sequoiadendron; species Sequoiadendron giganteum. Next base: position 260,526,935 of record CM021100.1, on the reverse strand, counting down.
AGCATGACAGTAATAATGTAGACCATTCTTTAGAGGCTATTTTAGAGAGGGAACATCCCAGTGAGGGGGCATAAATTAGACTCAAACATGTGATTTCAACTAGTGTAGGGATGACACTTTACCTATGTGGATTGGTGGGCAGGGTCTTGTACCAGATCGGACTGGCCAATCCTTCACCTTGATGTTGGAGGAGTGCATAGTGGAGATGATGGAGCAAAACTGGTGGATTTCATAAAGCTTGTGTATATTGGCACATTTGTACCTAGATGTCCACATGATATGCTACTAAGGGGGATAAAGGTTGACCCACATCACCCTACTACAAATATGGGCATGGGATCATATTGATGTCACATAGCCTATAGGAGTATGAATGGATAAGTATGACAACGAGCTAGTGGTTTTCATCTAGTGAGAAGAATTTAGGTATAAAGAGGTTAGGGGTATGTTGTTTTCAAGAGGATTTTGGATTATTTAGAGGAGGGAGATTTTATATGGAGTTCATTCCAGGGAGAGGTAGGGCAACCAAAGAACATGATATATGAGAGATACATTTAAGTGAAAGCTACATTATATATAAATAACCCTATTTGATTGATAGTTATTGATTAAAAAGGATTTGGGGTGCAACATGAAATCACAAAGGGTTCTCATGTGTTCACATGGTTAACAAGGGAAGTGGTCGAGTGGGGGTCATAGACAGCCTGCAAGACAACTACAAAGTCCTAGTGGACAGTGGAGAAAGTGATATGGGAAATGCAAGGAGGGGTGGATGATCCAGGTTACTAAAATATAGGCATGGTGGGAGCAACATGGGATACTACAATTGACATAGGCTCCCAATGTGTCAATTGTGGGGAGGATGCAAGCAGTCGTGGATGAGGCCCAAAAAATGAGAAGAGTTGTGGCTAGATGAGCAATATGAGGGAGAGGTTGTGGTAGGGTTGGAGGGCTAGGAGGAGGAGACAAAGGATCGGAAGGGGGAGTGATTTTGGAGGAAATAGTAGATGAGGAGGTCATCACAAACATAAGTGACTAGAACAACAGTAGCATCTCAAAGAGGATGAAGGTGTGGGGGAGGTCCCAAGATCTCTGAAGATACCATAGTTAGAAGATGTACATATGGATACACCCTCATGATAGGAATATGGATGACAAGAGGAGAGGAGAAAATTAGAGACTAGGGTTTCCATCATAGAGAGCCAAGTGATGATGCTACAATAGTGCATATTCCAAATGTAGGGGAACCTAGCTTCCATGATAGTGGAGAGGGACAATTATTAGACATCTCTCATAATAGTCACAATAGAGAGCAATAGTTTATGGCTAGATAGAGGAGTGTAGGACTTGGAGAGGTCTCGACTATAGGAAAATAGGGATCTTTGTATTGCCAGGGGGTGACAGAGTTAGCATTGGAGCTAGTTGAGGTGAGTCATGAGGCTCAATATTACTAAGGACTATATGAGTAGATTGTGCCAACAAAGGCTAGGGCACCTAACTATTTTGAGAGGAGTGGATTTAGGAGCGGGTCTTGGTCAACACAATTGAGATTCATGAGGATCCATTTGATGGGGGCACCACTATCATCACTATCATCAAGGCCAAGAGGGTGGTAGGGCCAACAAGATCAGGTGGAGTAGCAGGTTCCTTAACAAATTCAGATGTAGCCAACAGTAGCTAGTTCTATGGATGGGTTTTATTTTGGTACTTTTTTACTATCAATGTTCAGATGTATTGGCTATGTGCATGTGTTGAACACATTTATTTAGATGTATTTTATATTGGCATTGTTATGTATATAATATAGATATTTTATGGACATTGATTTGTATATGATGATCATTTTATTTGATTGCATATGTGATGATGTTAGTTGATTATGATGAAAATCTTGCCAACAAAATTGTGAAAACCATTGAGCAACATTTGATGATTGTAGTCTATTTTGATGACCTTAATCCTCTTAGATCATACCTTCCATTGGACATAAACCTATAAATCCAATGTGCATGTGCTCAATATGCACACTAGATGCAAAAAAAAATATAAAAAAAACACAATTAGGCCAATCTATCAATATTTTATCATACTTAAAAATTAAGGTGTAATAATAATTACAGTTTGTGTACATAGAATTTTGAGCATAAAATAACAAGTTAAATAATATAATGTATACTACCCAAATAAATGCAACATTCACACGATTAGATAAAAATAAAGCTAGCATAGATGAAATAATGAAAATACACCCTCACCCAAGCCTCCTTGATGCACCAACTATGGTGGTTATGTCCAAGGATTTGAGATTAAATATAATGAGATGCAAGTGCCTTCATTAGTAACATAAGGTTGCATTCCATCAAGTGATTAAAATGGCTTGGGTTGAGGCCAGCTTATAGATTTTTTTGCTATAAGATCATATGGTTAGAATTAAAAGTAAAGATCAAGGACTCAAATTGGTTGAGACACTTGACATGATGAGAAGAAGATAAGTGTTATCACATGATTGATGGAGATAAAGGGTAGATGGATTATGGGAAAATAAGTGGTGGAAATTCCCCTTGGGATGAATGGATGGTGAGGATGAAAAATGATACTTGGGAGTACCCTAGGGGGATGAGCAAGTTGTTTGACCCATGTGACATGGTACCAAGGCTATGCCACATGTACTATGGAACTGTATCTTGTATACAAAATGCCATAACTTTGTACACATGTGGGGATGTGCATGATTTGAGGGGGTTTTACTAGGATTAGGAATGTATAAGCGGGGAATTAGTGAGTTAATTAATTTTAACTCATTAATGGAAACCAAATAAATAGACATATTTGATATTTAGAAAGGGGATAGGGAACTTAGATAAATAAATATTTAAATTTATTTACCAAAGGTGGACTATAAGAAGGTTGATTAAGTGATTTAGGCTAGAAGCATGATTAGATGAATAGTGATGAATAGTGAATTTATTAATTAAATTATTAAAAAAAATTAATTGATAAGGGGGTGAGAATTAGATAATTAATTGGATATATAGGGATTTATTTAGTCAATTGTAAAGGAAATTATCGGGTTATCAAATAATTGATGATGTGTCAATTTTAGGTGTCTACACATATATTATCTCTAATCTACACAATCACAATTATAGAATAATACAATTTAGTAGTCATAATTAGTTTCTCAAAGCAAATGCAAGTGATACTCTAATCGACACATTGAATCACAAAATGAAATCACATTAGCCAAGCATGGTTCTAAACCATAAACTCTTGTATTGATATAATCAAGAACACATGATTAATAACATGCTAGCAAATACAAAAACATAGACTTCTCATGTCCATAAATCTAATGCATATATTAATAAGATAATTCGTCAACTAAATAGGTCTAAAAAATATTATAACACACAACATTAATAAACAAATGAGGGATATGTTAGGAAATAGACATGGGTGGGTCTTACACTAGTCATTCGATTCTTATTAACTTCCATATGTACAAAAATGGTGGTGATAAGAAAAGAATTATTAGAACTTGTTATGCTAGGGAAGGGAAGTTGACTAACTTCCCTTCTTGTGTCCTAGTTAGCCCCCTTGATCGATTTAACAATGTGTAACAATTTTATAGACATGTCGAGTAAAATATAAATGTCTAGTTTTATCCATATGAATGCAGATGCTAGTTTTATAATAATATTGGATCTCTTAAATGAGCTAGGACATTGTATTTTGATAAAACACCCTAGAATATTTTGTATTTACATTTGTGAGAAATGATTAAGTGGAAGAAATTAGATCCATAATTAATTTTTACAAATCACATTAACTACAATCTTAAATTAAAATTAAAAACATCTTTAAATTTTAAATTCTATTTTTTTTTTATAGTATATCCACATTAAATTAAATTTACTCTTCACTCTACACTAATTTTAGCCTTGAGTTCAAAGCCAATCATGATTGATATGATAGTTGTAAGTGATGAGATATGGGGAAGAAAATATTTTAAGAAGTTGTTATCATCTATATTGATATGTATGCTAGCTAGTAAACGCTAATCCTAGATGAAGAAACCCTCAATTAAATTATATTCAACAGATCTCATTTTCGTCTACTCAAATATTCCATTGAATACAATTTCATTTGTATTATTTTGGAGACGCATAGTTTTCTCAAAGAGATGTTCATCATGTCTCTCTCTAATGATTAAACTACATTTTCCATCATCCACGTTCCCTCCATCCTCACCACTTTCTTCATCATCATCATCTCATTTCACTCCTCCCCTCAATGTCATTTCCGATTTCTTAACAAAAGAATGTGGGTTTTCTTCTTCTCAAGTGACAACTGTCATGAGATTAAGACCTGAGCTATTGAGGAGAAAATTTGACCAAACCACTAGAGAAGCCATTCATGTCTTGAAAGATTTTGGATTCACTAAAAATAAGGTTAATCCTAATTCTTTAGCTTATCTTAGCTTTGTAGAGATTCAATCCTTCTTCCCATATAATGGACCTAACCTCAATGATAGAATTTTACAAGTATTCAACAAGTCCACTAAGATTTGGTTTATCCCATTTGCCTAATTGGATAATATAATTGAATTCCTCATATGATAATAATGGTTTACACAAGACCTTAACATTTCTTCCTTGTTCCCATTTAAGATAACCTTCTTAGGAACATTAAGCAATTTGCTTCACACAATTTTTTGTTTCAGACTTAATATCATAAAAATCAAATTTCCCAATCAAAATTGGTTACCTTGGTGAGTCTATCCACCATAACATTATGTCAGTTCCATCGACATAAAAATATCAAACTATTCTTGTGATCTACCACTGCCCCTCTAAAACTCCATGGGAGTATACAATCCCTACCAATGATGACATCCTATCATCATCCTCTCGCATTCTAGACATCAACTTGCTACATACCTTGCAGCATTATACTTTATCCCCTTCTAGATTATAGTGGTTCCTCATCCAAAAAAAAAATTCATTCCCATGAGTATTTGAATAGGACACCAATTACATCATTCATTCTTTCATCTCCTAAAATTTTGGGTACATAGGTTATTTTCCAATTCATATTAGTCCTTCACAACTAAATGAAAACCTCTTCCATGGGCTTATGCCACATTCAATTCTTGAAATATAATATTTAATTATTGACAGTCGAGCTAAACTCCCTCCTCTTAGGACATCCATATCTTGGATTAATTTCGTCCTTTAATCATTTCCAAGATGTAATTTGATTTTCAACTCAATCTATTTCTTCCAATGAGAATTTTTACTAGTTCAAATAATAATTCTCATTTGATCATGCTGACTTGTTATTATCTTCCAAAATATATCATCAATAATTAAATACTTAACTATGAAGCATGTGCGTTCCTTGTTTACTCAAGGTTAGAAATATATAATTCTTTTGATTCTGATTCTATAGGCGATACTTTTCCTTTCAAGATTAGCCATATCACCTTATCCCTTTTCTAAGGTATCAACGATACTAACAATTGATATTCTAACTTAATTATGTATAGATTTGTGTTGTAAATATTTATTTCTCATTGTTCATAAGCCTTGACCTTTCCACTACCTTTCACTAGTGGTTCCAGTAGCTTATCCTTTATCCTTTCCAACCTTGTTGTGGTTATTGAGGACAAGACTTCGGTTGAATCATGACTTACGAAGAAGTCAAAAGTTCTTTCAAATTGGAAATACATCATTTTACTTCATTGTATGGGGTACTTTATCTGAGTCTACCTACTCTCCTTCCCCCCTTAGTGTTTCCATGATATTAGATCATCTTAAAAGTTGCACTCTTAGTAAAAACAATTCTCCCCAATTGATCGAATTGGTTTAACACTCCTTGTTGTTTGGTTTTTTATAGTTGGTTGTCTATTAATTACCTTTCTTAACCTCCCTGATATGATTTGATTATTCTTTTTCATTTTCAAGATTGGATTCATCATTACCATCTAATCTCTTAGAATCAATAGTTGGATCTACTATAACGAGGTCTAATGAATATACAATAATTTACAAGATACTCTAGCATTTCATTCCAATTCTCTTTTTCATGAATACTAATATCCTTTAACCATAGTAGAAGATTATCATATATCTACAAAGCCTCTTTCATTTATGAGCTTGCCTAAGGATCCGTTATGACAAATGTGTTCTCATCTTAGTGTGTTGTTTCCAAAATATTCTTTTGATTGACATAAAGTCTCCTTTCATATCTAATTTCCCTCTAAACGTAAGTTTACTTTCGTTGACAAGTTGGAAAGTTCTTATTCGTACTCCAACCAAACTATGCTCTTAATTGAGCATTTTTCGGGTTTATTTCAGTTCATGTCATCTTCCCAAGTGATTTTGTCCCAATTCTTGGTTACTCTATTTTCTCATAACTTTAGACATTCTAGGGTCGTTTGTCTTTTTTCTTCTTTTTAATTGGGGTATCCAAATTCAGTTTTCCTATTCCAGTTTGTGGAATCATGTCAAATTTTAATTCTTCATAGGTTGCTTCTTTACTTGACCAAATTGGTCTCTAACCTTCATTCAAAGGTATCAAATTTCTCTCTTGACTCCAATTGTTATTCTAAGATTTTTTTTAACCTTGTATCGAATCAGGTTTGCCAAGGGTTTATCCAACCTCTTGTTACCTCTCTAATTTTTTTTAATTCATAAAACATTGACTTTCTACTTTATCAAAAGTTTCCAATTTATGCTATCAATTAGTTCCCTTTAAATAAAGCATATTCATAGATTCATAATATCCCTACTTAATCCAAATCCATTGACTCCTTGAAACTACTAGTTGCTATCAATAAGGGGTTATTTCAATTCTTCATATCCCTTAGAGTCATTTAAACAATTTCATAGGATGAAGGTACCTTTCGGTAAACCTCCATAACCCTCCTACTAAACCCAGTTGCCTATTCTTCCACAATTCCAAGGTGTATCATATTGATTTGATGGTTTAGGAGTTTTCAAATCCAGGGACAATTCTTCCTAGTCTAAAAATTTAAACAAATTTTTAGGAATCTAAACTTCCCTATTTGTTTCCCATTTATTCTTTTCCTCTAGCGATCTTGGCGTAAGAAATTTTCAACCTTTAACTTCCAATAAGGTTTACGTTTAATTTACATAATGAGCCCATAGGTTGCAAAGTTGAACCAGGTTTCTCCGATACCATGTATAGTAGCCTCGTTGTTCTACTCAAAATAATTACCAATGTTTTAACCACAAGTGAATAATTTATGATGCCACCACATAGCAATAAAAAAAATTCTTGTAATTCAAAGACTAAATGCACATCTGAAATAATACATAATCCAAACTTTCCATTCACATTTATAATTGAATATTAAAATATTTCCAAAACAATGACATATATAAAATCTCATGATAACATCTCTTCCATTACAAGTTGCACAGAAATGGATATAAGAGAACATACATAGCTAAGGTTAGCTTCGTAAGTAATAGATACACAAATTAGTCTTGAAATGATTGCGTTGGTGCATACATTCTATGTGTCTTCGTTCCTTGGTTCATACACTCCAGTTGTCTCCAATACTAGTGCAAACATGCCCAAACCTCGATTGCCAACTGATGAGGAGAAGCATCATTCAAGTGCTTTTCTGCCAACCATGGACTCAAATGTGGTCCCCCACACATCTACCACATATGGCAAGATGGCCCTACCCTTCGACAAAGAGATTGGTTGGTAAAACCCCATAAAAAATAGCCTTTATGAGCTTAGTGTTGTTCCCTATAATCTAGAACCTAATCTTATAGTAGCTACACCTACGAGTATGAAAATATTGAACTAGAATGTCTATACTGGACACAGTGAACCTTAATAGTGTAAACAGTGGCTACTTACACTACTTTGGCCAATTTTTTATATAAAAAGTCATCTCCTCACCCACTACCTTAGCTTGATTTAGTTAATGAACATTCATGTACTATGCATAGGCAATTCCCTTCTTAAGGTAATCTTTAACCTCAGGAACAACCTATCTCTTTTATAAAGATGGCATTACAAGGAAGTATGGAGAGTACTTTGTGATTAAGACTTTGTAGGGTCGTACCTTACGTTATCTCCTTATGGGGGTTGTGTTAAATTATCATTTCTTCCTTAAGTTCATTGATTTAAACTTTGATGTGACAAATCATTATGAGGGAAAGCTCCCTTTTGGCTCTTCCATCTCTGCTATTTTATCTCAGCATCCTAAACCCGAGTTCCTGGTTATTACTAAATTTGGCCCTACGGCCATTCAGCCTAGCTTTTTGTGCACGGACAACGTGGCTGATAAACCTTGTTTTTCCATCATGTCTTGCTTACCTAGCCGCAATCACTTCAAGATCCCTATTTATGATACGACCAAGATTGAGTTGAGATTATCCTCTTCATGTGTGTGTTGCACACTTCCTTGATTAACCAACATTACTTTATTTGGCTAAATATCCATTCTATGTGGAAAACCCTTCGTTTAACCAATATTTCTAACCTTTTTCTTTTACAGGTTCTCTAGTTTTTTCTTGTGCAGAAAGACATTATGGATGGTGATCGTTGACCGACAGAGCCTAACAACTATGGTGAATTTCGCAAAAACCTGTTGGTGTGGCACATTTGTGTCAAAGTTGTCTTGGCTCCCCTGATGGAGAGTCTTGTGGGTCATGATCATAACTTGTCTACGCATTTTTCCAACTCTTGGAAGGACCAGAGAGTGACTCTAGGATGGATTTCTTTTAAGGTTAATGAAGATGTGATTGTGCAGGCAATAGGGTTGTAGAGCAATGGGAAAAAGTATCCAAAACATACCAAGACCCAAGATAATGACAACATGAATTCTTTTTTTGTGGGGAAAGAGAGTCGGTTCGTAACCAATCGGGTTTCAAGTGGGAGGCCCTTCTACAGCCTTGGGACCAAGTCTACCTGGCCCTCATGAAGTACGTGACACTCGAAGGCAAATACAAACCTACTTTTTCTACCATTTCCCTTTGTTGAATCACCTTAGGCACAGATTTTTGTTAAGTTTTTTCGTTCTTCCTACTTATGGATTTAGAAAGCTCTGTGGAAAAATGCAAGGAAACTACTAGCCTTAACCTAGATGATACCCCTCCTCCACCTCTTCACTAGGGTCTCATTATGAGACTCTATCATTTCCATCTCGCTTTGTGCCCACCTAAGCCCATATCTATTGTTCGTGTGGAGGAAATCGAACCTCTTGCTGTTACAAACATCTCCCATGCCGAGTCCAAAGGTCCCATGTGGAAACCCCACCTAGGTGCTACTGATAACCCTAAGCCCAAGCCTGTTGCCAAAAAACTCAAGGGGAATGCGGGAAATGCCCAGACAAGTATTACAACTAGTTTATGTGAACTCAAGGCAACCCCGGCCAAAACTGCTTACAAACCCACCCCGAAGAAGAAAGGAAAATATGATAGGAAAGCCTTAATGGAGCCATCGACGAAAGAGAGAAAAGGTAAAAATTTTGTGGGGAAGGACTCTAAGGGTGACACAATAGTGGAGGCAATGGTCATGACTGGAGGAGAGACCATAATCCAGAGGTCTGGGAGATTGGCCAAAAATAGTAAAAAAAGATAGGTGGACCTAGACTTGAAGGAGGAAAGTCAGACAACAAAAACTACAAGGAGGATGAGATGTCTGAGGAGGAAGAGGAGGATTATGCAAAAGGGCCCCACACCATTCTTGATAATAGTAAATAGAAAAAAGAGAACTCGGCCTCCCAATCCTTGCACCCACTAGATGTTGAACATACTAAGAACGTGAAGGTTGTTGATGATGGGGAGGAGTGTTGTGTGTTGACAGAGAGAATGGACAAGTTGGACAAGAGATTATAGGGCTTGACTTGCTTTACTGTGAAGCTGGTCCACTTCGTCACCAACACTCTGTCTATAGTAATTAAAGATAGCCAAAAGGGAAGAATGTTGATGAGGATCAAGAATGGGTCAGGGATGATGCTATGGATCTCCTATCAAAGAACCGAGATAATGCCAGTTAGGCATTTTTTATTTTGTGTTTTTACTATCTGTTGTCAGTCTACAGTTTGTGTCTTGTTTTTTGGTTAGTTTATGTGTTATTTGGACTTGATCTTTTTGTCCCTTATGGCTCGATGTGTTAGGGGTACAACACCCTATAAATGTTGCTTACCTTATCAAAAACAACCTATCTCTTTTACATTAAACTACACATAGGAAATTCCCTTCATAAGGTAATCTTTAACCCTAGGATCAACTTATGATTATAACATTCATACTAACTAATTCAAGTAACTCCTACTTATTGAGTAACCAAATAACATAATGTCACATCATTGAATGACTCTAGTACTAAAGGTACGATCACAACTATAGAAGTCCCCAATCAATGGTTTATCTCAACATTCAATGACCCTATTCAAAAGTACCAATAAATAACCTCAAATTAAAAGTACAACCTTCAACAAGAAATGACTTCACTCAAAGTATAATCTTATCAATAAATGACTCATTCAAAAGTATAGTCTCAACAATAAGACTCTATTCAAAAATGTATACTCATGAATAAAAGACTATCCAAAAAGTATATTTTCATCAATTAAAAGACTTCACGTCAAGATTGTAAAAAAATAATCAAGTAACAATCCAACTCATTAGGGTATTCCCACCTATGGATCCAATCAATAGTAATTCACAAATTCAAGTGATCAACTTAATCACATAGGTAATCCCATCCTTAGTTTACCCTTATCCTGGGATAAAATCATTAAATTAATGAATAGTCTGACCATGTAGGTTAATCACAACCTATGTGTTATGGTACCAAACAAAAATCAAGTAAATATCCCAACCCACTAGGTTATTCCCAACCTAGGATTTTTAGTCAATATTCAATTAAAACATATGTCAAGCAATCATCAAGCAAAGACTCACAACATGGATTACATGTTTCCACATCCTATCCACGACGATATGTCTTCATACCAACATTACCATCACGTTTGCTACCTTATTACCCACTAGGGTTTACCTAGCTTAATATGTTATCAAAAACAAGTTACCTCATATAAGCACTTATGACCCATTTAACAAGAAACACAAACAATTTCCATATTTTAATTTTCAACTAAGCATTGCCTATTAAAGCTCTTTCTTTGATGTAGTATTTAATACTATCATAACCACTTATTCCATAACATGGATTACATAGTAATGAATAACTTACTAAGATATATAGGCTCCATCTATCATAGTAATAATAGTATATTCATTCACTCCTTAATATGGAGTACGTTCAATTACTCAAATAAAAGCCTCAACAATTAGAACAATAATAATTATTTTCCTTTCTTCTAACAAATCAATGCAAATTTGCCATATAAGATAACAAAAACACTCAGTCTTTTCAAAAACATATAACATATAAAAGGGCAAAATAACATGCTTTTTAAATGCTAATCCCAAAATAAATAAACTAACTTCCAAGCTCAATCCCCTCCAAGACTCCTCGACAATTCTCCCAATCCATACAAAAATTCTCACAATAACTCTCTCTTAAATTTACTCACAAACAACTCTTAGCTCAACAAGAATAACTCGGACTAAAAACAACATAATGCAATTGAATAATACGTCCAACTGAAATAATCTTCTCCCCTATTTATATATAAATATGATACTTATTTGGATACAAACAAGCTATGTTGAATGACACTTCTCAAATATAAAGTTTGACTCATCAACTAATTCCAATTGGTGGCATTATTTAAAATCATTACTCATCAAAAAAGAGCAACAAATCGACTGAAATAGAGACAACGATAATTCATTTCAGACATGCAAGGTAAAAGATAAACAGGTTGATTCCAAATATTCCAGCTTTAACATGACTTATTCCACATTTTACTTGGTCTTCCAATGCTGGATGTAACACTTAGCAATTTAGACTTCTATTTGCAATGCAATTCTCATATTTTGGCGCCACCTAAACCTTCTATCATGCATTTTGGTGTTTGTTGTTCCATGACCAAGTCAACATTTAAATACTCTTCAAATATCTCTTATGACTTTTGACTGGGTCTTCATATATAATACTTTGTATTTGCAAGCATGTTGATGCATATAGTATAATTGTTGCACTTCCCTTGATGGCTTAATCCAACATTTAAATAACATTCAAAGTCTTGATATCTTATATGTTGTATAATGCACTTTACCTCCCCTTAAATTCTAGCATTTTAAACATTTATAAAACCTTTGTTTTATATAAAAGGAAAATCTTTATATTATGCGCCAAATCCCTTGTATATATGTTGTGCTTTAAGATGTGCATAGTATACAAATATAGTATTAATATCAATCATATACATATACATATTTCAATAATAAAATATAATCAAAATAGTTATATTTATATATATATATATATATGTGTGTGTGTGTGTGTGTGTGTGTGTATTAATACATATGTAAATACATTTATGTCTACGTAGCTATATACATATATATTTATATTTAACATTATTTTAATATCCAAACTATACACATATTTGTATATTCACCTTCATCGATGAGTACATTCATTAAATGTATACGTATATACATGTCATAAACGTGCAACTCATATCACTACGCATATTATGTAATTGTATGCATGAGTTACCGTTCATACACATATACATGTATATATTTGATGTATATACTTGTCGACTTGGTTAAAGTAAGAACACATGAAGAAGTACTTTCTCACATATTCAAATCATGATCATTCAAAGGAAAAACCACAAACCCACACAAAATGTTCCCAAACCAAGACCAATTCAAATCATTTTCAAACTATGACCAAGGGTATACTTACCCGATTCCCAAGCTACTCACTTTACCAACTAAAAGTGAGTGTGTGTAAGCTCATTAGGTTTCATTAAGGGTTACCCGACCAATCACTTCTCCTAAGTGATACTCCCCCTCCCTCCTGGAGGATTGAATCTATTCCTTGCATCCAACTTAGTTCAACAACAAGGTAGTTATGCATTTATAATAAATCAATTTGCATCATAATACATTTCTATTAACAAAATGTTAGAACGTTCACATTGCAATACATAGCATTCGACTAATTCAAAACACATTCATTCTTTTGAAATCAATAACATCTTATAGCATATTCACATATTTCATTCACCTAATAAACATATTAAAGTCATAATTTACATTTATCAATATTTTTACTCATTATGGTAAAAGTAACTTGGTATGTATGAAACGGGGTGTAATAGATTGCTTATTATTTCTAGTTTATATGTGTGAACAACTGCATGATAATTTGGTTGTTGCAACACATCTTGGTGCACATGATTATTTTGAGTGGGTTATTGTACAAATTCTAGGATATGGTCATGAGGTTTTGGAAGTCCTATAACATGAGAGGAGGTTTAGAGGGAGGTCCAATAATGAGAGGAGGTCTAATAATCAATTGTGGGCTTACAATCCCAATAGAGATAACTTTTTGTTGGCAATATTCTATCAACAATGTCAACTTGAATCTTTATTTATGCAAACCACCTTACTATCATTGATTACATCCTTTTGCACCAAGATATCTTCCCAAGTAGGAGAGGTATTATGAGAGGTACAAATATGATTCTCACGATTATCAATAATTGGATCCTCTTGCGCCAAGATATCCTCATAAGAGAGATATTAGAAGAACAAACATGATTCTTATGATTTTCAATGGTTGCATCCTCTTGCACCAAGATATCCTCACAAGTAGGAGAGATATTGGGAGAGGGACAAACAAGAGTTTCATGATTTCCTGAAGAATGAAGATTAAGTAAAGTGGTGTTCATAAATGTATCAATGATTTTGTTTTGTTCCACCACAATGTTCTCATAGGTGAAAATAAAATATCTTATTACTGCCTTTTGTTAAAGTTTAATGCACTAAATTAAGTGAATTAGGACCAACTTTTAATGCACGACAAAATCTAGTAGTTTTAGGACCCATTGTTAGAGATAAGAACCAAATCTAAATAGAGACCACAAATAAGGTTTCACACATAAAACTTGACGCCAAACTGACTAGACAAGGGCACTAGTCATCCTAGATCAAAGGCAACATTTTTAAAATTTCAAAATTTGGAAACTAACTATAGTGTTTGAGGGTCTGATGTTGCAAAGGTTTAGGTCTTGATGCAAACAAAATTCTGAAAATATGTAAAAACCTAATTTTTCTATGTGAAAAACACACATACATAAAATTTATATTTTTAAAGCAATGCAATATGTTCAAATGATTTTTTTCAGAATTAAAATATTGTAATTGACTGAATTTATCCCCCAAAATGTAGAAAATCAATACTTTTTAATCTTTTTAAATTAAAATAATGTGTAATTCTTCACTTTTTCAATGTTTTTCATTAAAATATGCATGCAATTTTGATAAATAAAAGAATCCTAGGATTATAATCAAATTTTACCATGAAAATAGCTTAGATCTAAGCCTTAAACAAGGAAAATCAAATTTGAAACTATGCAATTTAATTCAAAATATTTGCAATTTTTCCTTTAATGAAAAAAATGTTAATGTATAGTTTTGAAATTGAAACAAAGTCAACAACATGATCTTCAAATAACCTAGTTTTTGAATTAAATTTTAAAATTTATTCTATAAAAATAAGATAATTTCAAGTCTAGGATATGTCAGGGTCACCAAAATGTGATGTAGGAAAAGTGATCGTAGATCTAACTAAGATTAACCTCTTTTCACTTAACATCACATTTGGACGCAAGACCAAGTTCTAGGATTGATGATTAGCTTGCTGCCACAAGGGAGGGAAAATCTCCTAGGATCTTGTGTCTCTTTTTTTTGCATGTTGTATATATGATAAATTTGAAATGTTTTTTAATAAGCCAATTTGACATGTAACCCTGAATCTAGAAATGTAATTTATTGCACAAACGAAAATATAAAACCACATAACAACTTCAAATATGAGAATGAGATATAAAGAGGAACCTATAATTGAAATTTGATGTTGAATTATAGGGACAAGGGCATTAAGTGCCCTAGATTAGGATGCTTCTTTTTGGAACTTGCAAACTCTAAAATGTAGATTATAGCCTACTATGTATTTTTTGTGACTATATTTTTCTAGAACTTCCTAATACAACTTTTGTTGGGAATAGGATGCCATTTAATTGCAATCCTAAACATATTTCGTGTATCTCCTTAGTCCTTGGAAAGTGATCCCCAACACTAGGATTAGAAAGAGATTAAATTGGAATGAAATGAACATGTAAATTGATATTTGTAATTATTCCTAAATAATAGGAACATGTGGGGGTGTCCATTTTGAGTTCTTAAATAATAGGAGCACATGGGGCACCCATATGGAAGGTGGAACCCACCTTGTTTCAGTTAACTATTTAGAGGATTGATAACACTTCATTGATGCATGTCTAGTTTCCTACAAAATAGGGATTGATATTTACAAGAGTGGAGTGGCACTACCAGTTCAGTATTAGTTTAGTTTAGTTTAGTTCAATTCAGTTCAGTTATGGTTCAATTATCTTCAGTTGCATGCAGTTATTTTGAGTTGTATACTAGTTGACTTGACTAATGACTTCAATTGCATGAAAAATAATAGGTGGATACTTTTAGTTAAGTGTGGATGATCAATCATGCATAATGTTTGCATGAATTGATGGAGAGATATGTTTCAGTTAACAAAGATTGACTTGGACCCACCTTGGGTGCTCAAGTTGGCATCTTTCAGTTAACACCTTTTACACGAGAATATATTTACTAGGCTCTATTAAGTGGGACCCATTCTTGGGCACCAACTTTGAGGTGGAGTTTACAAGATATCTTTGAGACTAGAGTTCAGTTAAGTGTTCAATTTGGGGTGCCTAAATTGAGGGGACTTTGGTTTTGACTTCATGTTACAATGTGGAACTCTACTTGCCAATTCTAAGTGTAGGTTTTTGAGAGGAGATTCTCTTGTAGTTGTCAACTCTTAGGAGTTTACAATGCTCAGTATTGTCTATGTATTGCAGCAAGTGCATAATATTTTCAAGAGAGTTTATTGCAGGTTGTGAAGAAGAATTATTAAAGAAAAAGGAAGCATATCAATCAAGGATTGATATAGTGTTATTGTAATCTTATTCTAAGGTTAAATAATACAAGCAATATCAGTTCTGGTGGAGTTTTTTCCTGAAAGGGTTTCTCCATGTATATGCCATGTCACTTCTATCTTCTATCTACATTATTCTACAATCTTCTGTCTATTTCTACAAAAGATAAAATTATTTTAAACAAAATAATCATATACAAATAATTGATCTAAACAGATTAATCATGCACAAATAATTATGAAAAAGAATACTTAATTAGATCTAGAGTCACATAGTTTTACAAGTTTTAAGCTACAAATTTACCTTCATTTTCAACATTTGGTATCAGAGCAAGGTTGGGTAGAGTTTGAGGTGCCTTTCTCTTAAAATTTTGAAGGTTTTTTGGCTGTAGTGGGAGCTTTTACTATTTGTAAAAGAAGTGTGTTACAATGAGTTCTACTTCTCATCTAGATATTAAGAGATTCAATGGATCTAGTTATGAGATGTGGAAACTAAAAATGGAGGATCTCCTTGAAGAGAGAGATCAATGGTTAGTTTTTGTAATGAGAAAAAGAAACCTACATCTATGTCAAGAGAGGATTGGGCTAAGATTGATAAGAAGGCAAGAGGGACCATAAGATTATGTCTTGTTGATTTTGTTCTCTTGAATGTTTTAGATGAAACCACCACATATAAATTGTGGAAGAGGATAGGTGATATTTATCAAACCAAAAGTCTTACTAATAAGTTGTATTTGAAAAGATAGTTGTATTCTTTAAAGATGAAAGATGGTGATTTGTTGCACATTATTTAAATACTTTTAATTTGATTCTGAGTTAGTTAGCATCTATAGATGTAAATCTAGAAGATGAAGATAAATGAATTTTGTTACTTTATTCTTTACCAGAGTCTTGGGAAAATCTAATTGTTGCTATCAGTGGTAGTGGTATAGATCCTAAGATGGATAGTATAATTCCTACTCTCTTATTAGAGGAGATGAGGAGGAAGTCTAAATCGGGTTCCCAAGATGCCTTGTTCGTAAGAGGTAGGTCTAAGGAAAAGGAACCTAAGGGAGACAAGAAAGGAAAGGGTAAGTCAAAAGGATGGTCTAAAACCCCTGGTAAGAGTAAGGTAAAGTGTTAGAACTATGGGAAATCGAGACATGTAAAGAAGGATTGTAAGAACAAGAAAAAGAGTTCTGATGGTTCTATAAAGAAATCCTCAGATGACGGTAATGATGCATTGATCATTTCATATAAAAATGTTAATGATGACTCTTGGCTTATTGATTTAGGTTGCTCCTATCATATGACTCCTAAAAAGGAGTGGTTCATTAAGTATACTGAATATGATGGAGGAAATCTCTTCTTTGGAGATAATAACACAACAAAGATTGTGGGCAAAGGAGAGTTAAAGTTGTGTTTTAGTGATGGTAGGTTTAATACCCTTAATGATGTTTTACATATTCCAGGACTTGCTATAAATCTACTTTCTATATCTAAGTTGAATGATTCTAGAATGCATGTGACATTTGACAAAGGTGGTTGCAGATTGGTGAAAGGAATATGGTGGTTGCTAAAGGATCTCAGATTGGGACTTTGTTTAAGCTTAATACCTCCAATTTGAATAAATCAACCAATGTAACTGAAGCTAAAAATACATGTATGTTGTGGCACAATATATTGGGCCACATTGGTGAAAAAGGTCTTAGGACTATTCTTAATAAGAAATTGGTTGACAGTATTCCTAGTTATAAAATTGGCAAAAATGATTTTTGTGAGCATTGTGTGTTTGGAAAGCAATCTAGATCTTCATTTCCTAATGGAACAAATAAAGCTAAAAGATTATTAGAGATTATTCACTTAGATGTTATGGGTCCTATGGATATTGACTCTATTGGAAAATATAGATATTATGTTACATTTATTGATGATGTCTCGAGATACACTTGGATATGTTTTATGCATAAAAAATATGATGTGTTCGATAAGTTTAAAGAATTCAAGGCTTTAGTTGAGAAACAATTAGATCATATGATAAAAGTGTTGAGATCAGATAATGGTGGTGAATATTGTTCTAAGGAATTTGATGATTGTTGTAAGCATGTAGGAATTGTGAGACAAAAAACTACTCCTTATATACCTCAACAAAATGGAGTAGCAAAAAGGATGAACCGAACCTTAATGGAAAGAGCTAAGACTATGTTAAGTAGTGCTAAGCTAGATCGATGCCTTTGGGCCGAGGCAGTATGTACTTCTTGTTATTTAATCAATAGATCTCCTAGTTCATCTATTGAAGATAAAACCCCTTAAGAAATGTGGTTAGGTAGGAAACCTAGTGTTGCACATTTAAGGATCTTTGGTTGTGAGGCTTTTGTTCATGTGCCTAAAGAAAAGCGGTCTAAGTTGGATCCAAAAGCACATAAATACATATTCATAGGTTGTGGTGAAAATGTAAAAGGTTACAAGCTTTGGAATCCTCTAACCTGAAGAATTATTTTATCTAGAGATGCGATTTTCAAGGAATTTAAAGCTTATACTAGAGAAGAACAACCAAAGGAGAAGGATACTCTCGAATAGTGCATTTTGAGACAAAAGCTGAGAAGCAAGAAGATGCACATGTTGAAGAACACTTGGATGGATTAGATGAGGAGAGTTCACAGATTTCTAAGATATATGCTCATGATGAGCATATTGAGGAACAAGAACCTTCTTTGAGAATATCCACAAGACAATAGAATCCCATTGATAGATATAGCCCACCTAATTTTTGTTGTATATTTGCTTTGGTGAGTACTAATGATGAACGTAGATCTTACAGGGAAGCTTTGTCTTCAGATGAGATCAAGCTTTGGTCAAAAGCCATGCATGAGGAAATGGATTCCTTGGATGCTTGTGACACATGAGATCTTGAGAGTTTGCCTAAAGGAAGAAAGGCCATTGGTTGTAAATGGATCTTTTAAAAGAAAATTGGAGCAAATGGTAATCTTGAAAGGTACAAGGCTAGACTAGTAGCCAAGGGTTACTTCAAAAGAGAGGGAGTTGATTTTAATGAAATCTTCTATCTTGTTGCTAAATTAATTTTTATTAGATTCTTTTTATCTATTATTATTGCTCATGATTTTGAGATAGAACAAATGGATGTGAAAACTGCTTTCTTACATGGGGATCTTGATGAGGAGATTTATATGAGGCAACTTGATGATTTTGTTGTAAAAGGAAAAAGAATCTTTGGTTTCTAGGTTAAAGATATCTTTATAAAAAATTGAAACAATAACCTAGAAAGTGGTACCAGAAGTTTGGTGCTTTTGCATTAAAAATTAGTTATGTTAGGAGTGAAGAAGATCATTGTGTTTACATAAAGTTTATTGATGATCAATTTTAATTATTATCTTATATGTTGATGACATGTTGTTTATTGGTAACATCAAGGTAATGATCAAAGAATTGAAAGAGCAACTTTCTAGCACATTTGAGATGAAAGATCTAGGGGCTGCAAAATATATCCTTGGTATGGAGATTAGGAGAGATAGAGGTAACAAAAATCTCTGCTTAAGTCAAAGCAACTATGTTGATACTTTTTTGAAATGGTTTAATATGTAGGATAATAAACCAATTAATATTCATTTACTAGTTGGCACGAAGTTAAAGTTTAGACATGAGTCCTAAATCTGATTTTGATCATGAGGAAATGTTTGAAATTCCATATGCTAGTGTAGTTGGTAGTTTGATGTATGCAATGGTCTATACAAGACCAAATACAACCCAAGTAGTGGGAGTTCTAAGTAGGTTTATGTCTAACCCTAGTAAAGAACATTGGACTTATGCTAAGAGGGTGTTTATATATTTATGAGGTACTTCTGATTACTATTTGGTTTATCATGGTGCTAATGATATTGATATTTTCCATAGATCATTGGACATATAGGGTTTTATTGATTCAAATTGGGTAGGAAACCTGGACAGTTGGAGGTCGACAAGTGGCTATGTGTTTACTTTGTCTGGAGTTGTGGTTAGTTGGATGAGTAAGAGGCAACCCACGGTTGCTTTGTCCACCATAGAAGTAGATTACATGGCTGCTACAGATGCCTTTAAAGAGGAAGTTTGGTTATAGAGACTTGGGAAAGGTATTGGTTTTAATTGCAAGAAAATTAGAATTGAATGTGATTGTTAGAGAGCTATTTGTTTAGCTAAAAATCCTATGTATCATGCTCGTACTAAGCATGTTGATATTCAGTATCACTTTAAGCGAGAAATGGTTGAGAGTGGGAAGGTATTGATTGAGAAAGTTGACACTTTGATCAATCCTGTAGATTATCTTATGAAACCAATTCCTACGGATAAGTTCTCTTGGTGTAGGAAGACCATTGGCCTTGAGTCCTATACTTGATTTATAATAATGATTCCTTGTTTAGAATAATTGCAATGTATAATGTCAAGTAGGAGAATGTTGGGAATAAGATGCCATTTAATTACAATCCTAAACATATTTCATGTATCTCCTAAGTCTTTGGAAAGTGTTCCCCAACACTAAGATTAGAAAGAGATTAAATTTGAATGAAGTGAACATGTAAATTGACATTTGTAATTATTCCTAAATAATAGGAACATGTAGGGGCATCCATTTGAGTTCCTAAATAATAGGAGCACATGAGGCACCCACATGGAAGGTGGAACCCACCTTGTTTCAGTTAACTATTTGGAGGATTGATAACACTTCAGTGATGCATGTCTAGGTTCCTACAAAATAGGGATTGATATTTACAAGAGTGGAGTGGCACTATCAGTTCAGTATCAGTTCAATTCAATTCAATTCAATTCAATTCAATTATGGTTCAGTTATCTTTAGTTGCATGTAGTTATTTTGAATTGTATACTAATTGACTTGACTAATGAATTCAGTTGCATGACAAATAATATGTGGATACTTTCAGTTAAGTGGGGATGATCAATCATGCATAATGTTTGCATGAATTGATGGAGAGATATGTTTCAATTAACAAAGATTGACTTGGACCCACCTTGGGCGCCTAAGTTGGCATCTTTCAATTAACACCTTTTGTATGAGAAGATATTTACAAGGCTTTGTTAAGTGGGACCCATTCTTGGGTGCCAAATTTGAGGTGGAGTTTACAAGATATCTTCAAGACCATAATTCAATTTGGGGTGCCTAAATTGAGGAGACTTTGGTTTTGACTTCATGTTACAATGTGGAACTCTACTTGCTAATTCTAGGCATAGGTTTTTGAGAGGAGTTTTATTCTCTTGTAATTGTCAACTCTTAGGAGTTTACAATGCTCATTATTGTCTATATATTGCAGCAAGTGCATAAGAGTTTCAAGAGAGTTTATTGTAGGTTGTGAAGACGCAATTTTGAAAAAAAAGAAGCATATCAATCAAGGATTGATATAGTGTTATTGTAATCTTATTCTAAGGTTAAATAATACACACAAAATTGGTTTTGGTTGAGTTTTTCTTCCCAAAAGGGTTTCTCCACATATATGTTGTGTCACTTCTATCTTCTATCTACATTCTTCTACAATCTTCTATCTATTTCTACAAAAGATAAAATTGATTTAAATAGAATAAACATATACAAAGAATTGATCTAAATAGATTAATCATGCACAAATAATTGAGACAAAGAATACTTAATTAGATCTATAGTCACATAGTTTTACAAGTTTTAAGCTACAAACTTACCTTCATTTTCAACAACTTTCACACATGAAAAGAGGGGGAAAGATGGTTCTATATAGGGCCTCTCCTTAGTCAAACCCCATTTCGATATTTCTACCTCCATGTACAATGATTGATGCTGATCAAGAGGGCATAACTTAGGTTGGGCAAAGGCCGACACAACAATAATTGACTAAAATGATAAATGAAAATGCCACCTTGATGTGAAATCTTTGATGAAGTGATACCACACCATAAGTTGCCACAAATTTTGATTGATGGATGCCTCGATTGCTTGATAGACCTTCAAAAAGTTGGTTCATAAAATATAATAGATTTGTGTAGCTAGCAAGCATGTAGAGGATAACTCAATACATCTTCATAATTTGGCATAATTGATCATAATTGTTTCCTTCTACCTAATGACTTGCAAGCTTAAAATTGATTGATGAAAGTGTTGTAATAATGTTGCTAATTCTATCTTTGAATTGCCTTGACTGATTTTAGGATCTTCAATTTGATCAGTAGATATCTAAGTTTAAAATGGTGAAAATGGCTTGTATTTAAACATGCAATTCTTCTAATTTCCTTAAAATCAAATACTAATAGATGACAAATAAAATTAGATTTTTAAATGTTAAAATATCGACACTGACATATTAAAAAAATGTCCAAAATAGGTTTGAAAAAGGTGTTGGGTGCTCTAGTTCAGACCCATCCTTTTCAAGGCCTTAAACATCGACATTGAATTTATTAAATGTTATCTGCAAATCCATCTTTTAATTTTTCAAATATATTTATAAAATAGACAAATTAAATGCACAATTAGGTACACGCACATAAGGGACAACTAAAACTAGTGTGGAATTGTCAAGGGTGGCAATTTTTTATGCTACAAGGAGTTAATCAATTTTAACTCACTAATGGAAAGCAGATGCAAAAGAGAAATCAAATAAATAGACACATTTATTTGATTTTTAGAAAGGGATGATAAACTTAGATAAATAAATATTTAAATTATTTACCAAAGATGGACTATACGAAGATTGATTAAGTGATTTAGGCTAGAAACATGATTGGATGAATAGCGATGAATAGTGAATTTATTAATTAAATAATAAAATATTTAATTGATAAATAGGAATTTATTATTTAATGGATAAGGGGTTGCAAATTAGATAATTAATTCGATCAATAGGGGTTTATTCAGTCAATTATAAAGGAAACAATCGAGTTATCACACAATTGATGATTTGTTAATTTTAGGTGTCTAAACATGTATTATCTCTAATCCACACAAGATCTCAACTATGAAATAACACGATGCAATAATCATAATTATTTTCTCAAAACAAATAAAAGTAATACTTTAATCAACACAATGAATCACAAAATGACATCACATTAACCAAGCATTGTTTTAAACTATAAACTCCATTGTATTGATATAATCAAGAACACATGATTAATAACATGTTAGCAAATACAAAAATATAGATATATCTAATGCCCAAAATCTAACGCATATATTAATAAGATAATTCATCCATAAATAGGTCTAAAAAATAGGATAACACACAACATTAATAAACAAATGAGGGACATGGTAATAAATGGACATGGGTGGGCCTTACACCAATCATCATATTCTTTTTAACTTCTATATATCTTAAAAATGGTGGTGATAAAAAACATTATTAGAACTTGTTATGTTAGGGAATAGAAGCATATTAACTTCCCTTCCCGTGTCCTAGTTAAGCCCCTTTATCGATTTAACAATGTGTAACAATTTTTTAGACATGCCAAGTAAAATGTAAATGTCTAGTTTTATCCATATTAATGTAAATGTTAATGTAACTCTTTATGATGATATGGGATCTCTAAAATGAACTGGAACATTATCTTTTTATATCACCCTAAAATATTTTATGTTTGAGTTTGTGAAAAATGATTAAGTAAAACAAAATCAAATTAAATTCATAATTAATCTTAAATTTGATAATAAAAAAATCACGATTACACATAAAATCTTAAATCACGTTAACTACAATATTAACTTAAAAATTAAAAATAAGAAACAAAATTATAATAAATCCACATTAAATTAAAAATACTATTATGCACTTTACACTCTACACTAAAATTTTGGCCTCGAGTTGAAAGCCAATTGCCATTGATAAGATAGTATGTGATGAAATATGGGGAAGAAAATGTTATAAAAAGTTATTATCATCGATATTGATGTATATGCCAGTAAACCCTAATCCTAGATGAAGAAACCCTCTATTAAATGCTCATGAACACAACTGATTTTCCTCTGCTCATAGGTATATTCCATTGAAAACAATGTCATTCGTATTGTTTTGGAGATGCATAGTTTTCTCAGAGAGATGTTCGTCACGTCTCCCTCTAACAATCAAACTGCATTCTCCATCATTCACATTCCCACCATTCTCACTACTTTCCTCATCGTCATTATCTTGTTTCACACCCCCGCTTAATCTCATTTCAGATTTGTTAACAAAAGAATGTGGGTTTTCTTCTTCTCAAGTGATAACTGTCATGAGAAAATACCCACGGCTGTTGAGGAACAAATGCGACCACACCGCTAGAGAAGTCATTCAGCTCCTGAAAGATTCTGGACTCACTGAAAACAAGCTTAAGAGAACTATTCTCAAGGACCCAAGTGTTCTTGTACTGAGAGTGGATAGGCAGTTGAAGCCCAAGATATAATTCCTGCAAAAAATGGGCTTGGCTACTGAAGACATAGGACATATTATATTACACAGCCCCAGATTGTTTAACTTCAGCTTAGAAAACTGTCTCGCCCATAGAATCCTCCATCTCGAAACCCTATTTGGCTCAAAGGTCCATCTGTGCAAGGCTATCAGAAGGGCGCCTGTGCTTTTGACGAGTGATTTCAAGAAGCAGGTGATACCTAAAGTGGAGTACTTGAAGAATAGTATAGGCATTCCGGAAGATTCCCCAACATTTTTGCGAGCCCCCCATATGGTTGTAAGCTATAGTTTTGAAACCATGGAAAAGAAAATTAAACATATGGCGAGTCTTGGTCTGGCAGAGGAGGAAATTGGTCTAATTCTTAAGAGACAACCTGATGCACTTCGTATCTCAACCTCGAAAATGACGGGAAGCATTGATTTCTTGATACGCGCTGCAGGTCTTGAGCCCAAGATTGTTGCTTCGAATCCCGAGCTTTTGAATTTAAGCATAGAGAAAAGGCTCAAACCCCGCTATGAAGTCTTTAAATCTCTGAGGACAAGTCCCCACGCCAAGGGTTTACCTAGTCTGGTTAGATTCTTTAGACTAAGTGAGCAAGAATTCCTTAAAAGGTTTGGTCAATACTGTGCCAAGTCCAGTCCAACGGTTATACAATCTCCTAAAGCAAGCATTTTAGAGCAGTGACGGGAACTTCAAAATAAAATTAACCTAGTTTTTCTTTCTTAAAGGTTGGATTGGTGTTCAAAGGGTTCTGGAACTCACCAAGGCCAAGGTAATGTCTCAACGATCTTTACCTTCCGATTAAAAAATAATATAGATACATTTTTCACCTCTGCACTGATATTAGCCTTGAGGTTGTAATACTATTTAGACGCTCCGGATATATTCAAAACCCTAATGTCCCCAAGTTCTATTTGTAGGATGCCAGAGTAATATCATGTATGACTTATCTCATGCAGGCTTTCACTGCATTTTGGTGGGAGACAGCACCAACAATTAACGATAAGAGCATCTACTGTTAACGCAGGGGAAAACAGAAATTGGGAGGAATAAAATCCTTTTTGGAAGAGGTTTTCAAGTTTTGTCAACACACATGCAAGCAGCTGGGCAGCACTGAAGACGAAGTAAAATCATTTGTTGGAGAGAGCAACCAGGCTGGGCCCTGTGAAAGGGACAAAAAGGGGCCTTTTCGCTTGGGTGTAGAGTAGGATGAAATAAATAACAACCATATTCAAAGAGGAGAATACAAGGGACTGCGTTGGAAGAGGAAGCATCAACAGGAAGTCAAAAGACATGATTTGAAAGCATGGAATTTGCGTTGAAAACAGACGGCTCAATCTCCTCTTTATGTATTGATCACATCAGAACTAAAAATCTATGGGTTTCATATTTATTCAGACAAAGGATATGTAAAGCAGAGTGTTATTCAAAGCTGCCCCATTTTATCTCTCTGTGAGTATATGTAAACATCTGCCCTTGAGTATTAGTGTTTGTAAAGGGTTCAGTAGTAGTGTTTGTGAACGTGCATGATGTTTAAAGCACCTTATTTTAAGTGAATTCGCAGAAACTAAGCCAATATGTTTGTCTTGTGTGAATAATGGCATTGTGGTTGGTTTTACCTTGTCTTTGTTGACTATTTTAAGCTGTAGGATTGAATATTTGTTCAAGCCTGCCAGGATTGATTGCCATTTCAGTTGGGCCACCCCAGGATCTGCATCAATTCTTTTTCATATAGTTGAATTGCAAGTCATATTGCTCTACCTATGTATTTAAATTCTTCTTACAAATTGGTTCATGTTTGGATCATTCTCCTCTACATTAAATCAAACGCAATAGGCATTAAATCCGTTTAGCTCCATCTACAGTTTAGATTTCAATACACAAGTAAGATATCCATTTAACAATAAGCATGATATTGACACCAGTCTATTTTCTCAAAGCCCAATTGCAACCGTAATAGGCGAGTGCACTTAAGATTCATTTTCAATGTTATACTTAAGCTGTGGTATTAACTTTAATCTAGTTAATCATGGATTTCTAAGTCAATCTCAGATTCTTCTTTTCACATATGTATACGTTATCACTGCTTGCAGTTAATAGTATGATTTCTGATCTGCAATATTCTTCCTGTTTTTGAAAATCCATTGCAACAATGCCTTAGTCAACTTGGCTTGGGTTTATCTCTTACTCTCTAGATGATTAATATTGCTCTGTCTGAAATTAGCTGTAGATGCATCAGTTTGATAGAATAACTTTATTTCTTTCATGAATAAGCCTAGGTTAGTTTCATACGTCAGCCTATATAATTCAAAAATGGTTTGTTATTGCCACTAATTTTCACTATTCATGATGCTTGCTGCATTTGGCATGCCAGTAATTTATGTTCGTTTTATCTGTAGAGGCTCTAGTTTAATCCCTGCATGCAAACAGATAAGCTCCATACAATTCCCTTTTATGGTTGGAATTAACAAAACCTGTACTTGAGGCATTTCATCAAATAAGATGGAGTTGTATTCGGTTCTATTTTTTAAACATTTATGTGGAACTGGAAACAATGTTTTCTATCCACAATGTGGTAAAGAAAAGTGAATAAAATACAGTTGTTTCTAGATAAATTTACCCAAAATAAGATGGATTTGATCTCTCAGAAGATATGCTTTGATTGCAAATATGCAAACATTATTATGTGGAAACAATGCGTTCTATGCACAATCTGGTAAAAGAAGTGAATAGAACACAGTTGTGTCTGGATAAATGCATCTAAAATAAGATAGATGTGTTGTCTCATTTTATATGGCATGGTTTGATTGCAAGTATGCAGTAATGTAGAAGAACAATATTGTTCAGAATGCTCTTTAGTCAAATGGCATAGAATTACAGTGATGATCGATTATGTGCTTTGCAAAATATGCTTCAACTGTTGTTAATGCGACTCTATTTTTGTTATGGATTATTTCACAAATTGTTCAAGTTAATCATGGAAAAATTGTGTAGAAGTTGATTCTACCACAAGTGAGAAGCAATTAGCAACCAGTTTGTGTGTCATATACAAAAGTTGGGGTTACTGGATGCTAATTTGTCATATGGATTTATGATGCCTTTTCATGGAGGCCTTAAGGTTTATATTATATTTTTATTTTCAATCGCATTTCAATATATACTCTTATACTTTAAAGAGCTATCCATATAAAGAGATCCAATCCACAATCCTACAGAAAATCTACATCTTGGTAATGGATTATGTAGCATGATCTAAGAGGTTGAGATGATTTTCTAAACGCATTATAGGTCTTTTCCAGAAAGATTTTCTTAAATATGAACTTTGAAAACCTTAAGCTCTTAAAACACTTTCCAAAATAAACAAACCAAATATCAGGGCTGCTTATGTTGATGTTATAGCAGTGGGAGATATCTTTCTCTCAAATTTAAAAATGATGGATAAATAATACCAAGACAAGTTGGACTTGATATATATAATAATTTTATGAAGAGTCACCTTGTTTCTTAAAAGAGGCCAACCCAAATGAAGAGTCACCTAGTTTTGTATAAATACAAGGTGATGATCATTCATTTGATCATCATGTTCATTCATCATAATTCACATTCCTAGAAGAAGTTCATACTTGAGCAGCAGATCATCATCTTGTAGCAGCAGATCATCATTTTGTAGCAGCAGACCGATTTCAAGGAGAAACATATTCATTTGTATCTTAGCATTTAGGAGAGGTGCTATTCATTGTATCAAATTCGGCATTGTGTTGGGCCTGAGTTGTAAGCAGATTTCTGCTCTTATTCCTTCAACATAGAAGAGATATATTTAATGGTTTTTTTTCTCCCTCGAGTAGGAGGGTCTTCCCAAGGTATCTTGTTGTGTTCATTGTC
Source organism: Sequoiadendron giganteum (assembly GCA_007115665.2). Classification (NCBI taxonomy): domain Eukaryota; kingdom Viridiplantae; phylum Streptophyta; class Pinopsida; order Cupressales; family Cupressaceae; genus Sequoiadendron; species Sequoiadendron giganteum. The sequence goes on along the minus strand of CM021100.1, from coordinate 260,498,501 downwards.
TTATGTGTTGCATTTTCTGATCCTAAATCTAACATGGTATCAGAGCGGGTCTAAGAAAAGATCTTATCAGATTTGTTTAAGCAATCAAGTCAACTTTTCATCTAGGGCAGATCTTGAAGTATCACAAATCTAAGGTTCAAATTATTTCTAACCTAAGGGCAGATCTTTGAAGGTGAATTTGTGTGGAAAAAGATGGTGAGCGATGTCAAGGTAGAAGATAGGATTGATGGAGCTTCAAACTTCAACTCTTGGAAACCCAGGGTACTCATTGCATTAGAGGAGAATGATCTTGATTTCGTGGAAAGTGATATGCCCGAGCCTTCCGACGATACTGAGAAAATCCAGTGGAAGAAAAATGGCATGAAGGCTAGAAAGATCATGATAGACTCTGTGATGATTCACCTAGTACCGATCATCTCCAAGTTGAAGATAGCTAAAGAAATGTTTGATACTCTAAAAGGATTGTATGAGATCAACAACACCAGTAGAGCCCTTGCTTTGAGACAATAACTTCACCATGTAAAAATGGCTAAAGATGATTCAGTCATCTCATTGTTTATGAAGATTATTTATTTGAGAGATCAGTTGAGCGCTATTGGAGATATAATTGTAGACAAAGATCTTGTTATGTTGGCACTAAATGTACTTCCTCAATCTTGGGAACCCTTTATTCAGAGCATCAGTGGGAGATCCAAGTTACCCAAGTTTGATAGTTTTCGAGCTGATCGTATTCAAGAAGAGTCTAGGTTGGCAGCAAGAGGAATTGGGCGAAACTATCATGATGTAAAAAAGCAAGTTCTTGCTACACATACTTCTAGAGAAAGAGGTAAAGGAAGAAAGAGGAATAGAGATAGAGAATCAGATTCTGCCCCAGAACCGAAGAAGAAGAAGGATCTCTCTCACATTCAATGTTCAGGTGTGACAAGTACGGTCACTTTGCTCGAGATTGCAAATTAAGGTCTACACAACATGTTTCTACTGCGGAAATTGACATAGGGACATCTTAGAAGGAGCCTAGCTCTAAAGTTGATTCAAAAGGTTTCTTATTCTAAAGTCGATCAATTTTTTTGAAGAGGAGGAAATGACATTCAAAGGGAGTCAAATTCAGAGAATTCAAGGTACGAGTTGAGAGCTTGTTCAGGAAAAGGATTAAGGTTTTGAGATAGGTCAATGGAGGGGAGTTCACTTCCAGAGGATTTCTTTGAAATCTCTTTGAAATCTCTAAGGCAGTGATCAAGAGGGAGTTATGTGACTCATTAAGAAGAAGTGAAGGTTGCAATGTTGCAAGGCCAAGTGCAAAATCCTTGGAAGACCTCTTTAGCAGTTGAAAACAGAATTGCACAAGACAGTTAATCTGGATTTGACATTGTTAGCTCCGCAAACCTATTTAGAATAGGGTGATCTGGGATGAGGTCGAGGAGGACAGTCGTGGACTCGAGCAAGTCAATAGTGTCGGAAGTGTGCATTGGAAACCGCTTCTCTAAGGCAAGCATTGCAAACAATCTTGGATGAGGAGGTCAAGAGGTTGATGCAAGTACTTGGAGCTCCAGAGGGAGTCACATCATCATGAAGATTTGTTGTAATGTATATTTCTCTGAGACGGAGAAATATGAGGTGAAAGCCCTTGTAGTGTATATTTCTCTGAGATGGAAAAATATGAGGTGAAAGCCCTTGTAGTGTATATATCTTTGAGATGGAGAAATATGAGGTGAAAACCCTTGTAGTGTATATTTCTCTGAGACGGAGAAATATGAGGTGCGAGCCCTTGTTCATCTTTGTGGTTGAGATGAGACGTCATGTTGAGAGACTCCATGACGACATCATGTTGAGAGACTCCGTGATGAACCCTTGTACTTGTGTTTCTTTCCACACATGGGAGTAGCCACGGTGGACGTCATGTTGAGAGACTCCATGACGACATCACGTTGAGAGACTCCGTGATGAACCTTTGAGTTTTCCACAAATGGGTGTAGCCATTGTGGGTGTCATGCTAAGAGACCCCATGACGTGGATATCTGGAAAGATACCTCCCTAGCTAAGAGGGAGTGTTGATGTTATAGCAGTGGGAGATATCTTTCTCTCAAATTTAAAAATGATGGATAAATAATGCCAAGGCAAGTTGGACTTGCTATATATAATAATTTTATGAAGAGTCACCTTGTTTCTTAAAAGAGGCCAACCCAAATGAAGAGTCTCCTAGTTTTGTATAAATACAAGGTGATGATCATTCATTTGATCATCAAGCTCATTCATCATAATTTGCATTCCTAGAAGAAGTTCATACTTGAGCAGCAGATCATCATCTTGTAGCAGCAGATCATCATTTTGTAGCAGCAGACTGATTTCAAGGAGAAACATATTCATTTGTATCTTTGCATCTAGGAGAGGTACTATTCATTGTATCAAATTCGGCATTGTGTTGGGCCTGAGTTGTAAGCAGATTTCTGCTCTTATTCCTTCAATATATAAGAGATATATTTGCTGGGTTTTTTTCTCCCTCGAGTAGGAGGGTTTCCCCAGGGTATCTTGTTGTGTTCATTGTCTTATGCATTGCATTTTCTGATTGCTTTCATTTCTGATCCTAAATCTAACAGCTTAGAGTTCCATAGAAATGGATAGAGTATTGGATATAGGCATGGTATCATATACAAATACATACAGATAGGTCAAATTTTCAAGATATACATATATAACAGTTATATTCAAATTATGAAAGTATATTTATATTCAATTATTGTAAATTTAAGGGTATATAGAACATAATTCAAAATGTTTTGGTTTTTACTTATTAGTGGATAGGACCTAACATTTGCACACCCTAATTTCATGCACACCCTAATTTTACGCACTTCAAGCTCTTAAAGTGTATATTGGATTTTTCTAAAAACTTCAAGATATCTTGATAGGTGACTTAAGAGCTTAAATCCATTCTTTGGACTTCTCGAAAATAATAACGAGGAACATATTGTAGGCTAGAGATATGAGATTATTTTGATCACAATACCACGTAAACACCAAAGGACAACACTATCAATCAATAAAGGTCCATGATAAATCTTTCAGGAATCAAAATGTTGTGCTGCAATCATGAGAAGTGGAAAGATAGAGAGGATTCTCCTAAAAGGTAATCAAGATATACAAATACAAGGACAAATCCTTCTATGATAGTATGATACATCTATATGGAAGTCTCCTCACAAAGATAGTTTATAGTCAACAAGATTGCTTCAAGGGTTCTCACAGAAACAATCATCAAGGTGTCTTCATCACAGTCTTTTTTGAGTTTTAGAATAGTCAAACTCTGACAATTCATAGTTACTCTAATCAACAAGTGAAAAATGACAAGGTTTCATGTCAAAAGGTAAAGAAGATAGAGATTTCACACTCCACACTAGAAGGGACAGTCATATGAAATTTGGCTATATTTTTTTAAAAAGGAGATAGCATGAAATTGCCAAGGTTTTTGAAAGGAAATTTGCAAACATTATAGACAGTCTCATCAAGGTCAAGTGTCAAAAAAGATGGCGTAAACAAAAAAATGATATCTTTATTGAAGAAATGTTGAAAGAATAAATGACAATTCTTTAAAGGTCTAACATGATAGCAATAATCATGATGTGTTGAAGGATTCATGCAATTGTGAAAAACAATTCCCATGAAGACCATTGTGAAACCTCATCGAGAGAATAAAAGCCAATGAATATAAAGGAGAAGGTCTACTATTAAAAAAGAGTACAATGAGCTGCTAGTCGAAAGTGCATAAATGATACTGTTATCACTTGGAATATGCACCCTGCTGAATCTTGAATCCAGCTATCCTGTGAAACATGGGATGACCTCTCGAGTTGTGGGACTTGCGAAACTCGAGGTCAACCTCCGATTATAGGGCGGCTTCCCCTTGGTAAATCACCTAAAAAACTAACTCTAACTAAAGAATCTTACTGGGAAAAGAGAGGAGAAAGATTTGATAATCTGAAACTAAAACGAAAAATGGAGGTGATACACCAAATATAGTAGATTTCTACTTCGTTTTAGCAACACAACCTATGAATCTCAATCTAAAGCTTCACATAGTAATTTGCAACAATAATTCGGAGGTAAAATTAGAACAACAACAATCAAGAGTCATAGGACTCACAATAATACCTGCTTTTCTTTCATACACAGAGAAAATTGAAACAAATAGAGGCAAAATGCTGATCTTTGAATCACTGAAGGCTGCTACAATGATTGTTTTCTAGAAAAACAACAAAATATTACATCACAAGCATACAATCAACCATTATTTCAGAGTGAAATAAGGTTGAAGATGCAATCAATGAAGAAGATTATAGAAGTAGAGACCTGATTATGACTGAAAAAATCTAAGGACTGAATGTCACTTTGTCACTATAAACTTTTCCAATGCTTTTCAACAAACATAGGCCTCTTATTTATAGATTTTGAGAGCCTAAAATCAAAAAGTCATGTTGACTTTAGATATTTTCCCTGAGTTATCATCCCTATCCTGTGAGTTGTCAATCTTATCCTCTGTAGATAAGATATTTGCAAGGTTACCCCAAGTTTTCGGGACGGGGACAACAGGGGACGGTGGGGGACGGCTATATAAAATATAGGGAAATTTCAGGGAAACCCGGGGATGCGTCCCCCCCTTCAAAATGCCCCGTACCCGTTCCCGGGACGTCCCGGGTATCGGGGGACGGCAGGGGACCGTCCCTCTTTTCCCAGAAAATCCAAGAAACGTACCGGGGATGGGGGGGACGGCGTTGATTGAAGAGGAACGGCTGACCGTGCCCGCGGACGGCCGGCCGTCCCCCGCCCTTTAGTCACTTCAAATTCATAAAAAAAATCATAATTTTTAAATATTTCGGCCCAGCCTACGTGGCATGTGTGGGCCCCATCGATTTTGACTCTCCTATGAAAGAAAAAGGGTTTCTCTAACCTCATTATTTGCATTTTGTTTGTTTGAGCAGCCAAGGGTTTGAGAGCAAAAGAAGTTGCAACCATTGAAGCAGAAGGAGCAGCAACTTGAAGGAGGAGAGGAGGTTGAAATAGTGTTGAAGGGAGTGCAAATCCACTAAAGAGGTATGCATTTTCTTTCCCTATTTTTTTTTTTCATTTTTTTATAAAATGTGAAGCATACATTGTCTGATTTTTTTTATTTTTTTGCATTTTCAGTTTAAACTTGCATTCTAAAAACAAAAAACATGAGCAGCAGTGAGAATGGAAGTGATAGTGAAGTTGAAATGCAAATTAGAAGGCAAGGTGGTGGGGGTGGTAGTAGAACTAGAGAGCAAAGAAGTGAAAGAACCTCAATCCAATGCCATCCTTCATCAACCAATACCAAAACTATGGAAGACTATGCAAGACACCCATTAAACCCAAAAAAACCATTCCTTCGATATGTTACACCCGTGGGTGAAAGACAAAAAAATTCAAGGGGGAGTAGGGTTTGGTTTTGCCATATTTGTGAAAAAGACTTTAGGGGCAGCTACACAAGAATTAGGTCTCATTTTTTGGGTGAAGTGGGCCATGGAGTTAGAATGTGTCCTTCATTGACAGATGACCTATTTTTAGAATGCCAAAAAATTCAAATAGAGTGTGATGGTGGGGTTCAAGGTGTGTCTCCTTCTTTCCCAAGTGCACAATCATCCATGCCTATTCCTAGTCCTTCCACGGTTGGCAGTAGTGGAGTTCTCTTCAGAGCAAAGAGGAAGGTGAGTGGCAGTGGTAGTGAAAAGGCAACCTCAGTTGAGTCCCTATTTAATAACCAAGCACGAGAGAGTACTGAATCCGCTATTGCCAATTTTTTTTTTGCACATGCCATTCCATTTCATGTGGCCCGTTCCTCTTATTTTAAACAAATGGTGAGAGAAATATCCACAGTTGGTCCTTCATTCATACCCCTTGGAGATCATAAGCTACGCACCACCCTCCTAGACAAAGAGTACTCCAAAGTTAATGTGTTAATGGAGGACATGAGGCAAACGTGGATGAGGACGGGGTGCTCTATAGTGATGGATGGGTGGACTAATTGTAGACGTCGGCCACTCATCAATGTCATAGTCACATGCCCTGCTGGTTCTTATTTTCTTAGAGCCATAGATTGTTCGGGGAAACGTAAGGATGCAGAGTTCCAGTTTTCCATTTTGAGAGATGCTATAGAGGAGGTTGGGGCTGCAATTGTGGTGCAAGTGATCACCGATTCTGCACGTGTGTGCAAATCGGCTGGGTTGATGGTGGAGGGTAAGTACAAGCACATATTTTGGACCCCATGTTGTGTTCATGCATTGAAAGACATAGGGAAGTTGGATTGGGTGAAGAAAATAGTGGCAAAAGCTAGAGATATTCAAATGTTTATTTGCAATCACCACACCTCACTTGCTCTCTTCAGAACATTTTCAAAGAAGGAATTTCTCAAACCTGTTGAGACAAGGTATGCCACTCACTTCATTTTGTTTCATTTTCAATTTGTATTCATAATCTGATTTTGTTTTAAATTTTAAATTTTTAATGAATCATTGAATCAATGAATGAACATTGAATGTAGATATGCCACATACTTCATCTTGTTAGAGAGGATGATAGAGGTGTATGAGCCTCTACAAGCGATGATGGTCAATGTAGAGTGGGCTAGATGGCCTAATGCAAGTTCTATTGAAGGAAAGACTGTCAAACAAAAGATCCTCGATGACGATTGGTGGGCCAATGTGAGGTAAGACATTAGATGGCTGATTTTCATATTAAATTTCTGATTTTAATATTTTAATTTTATTGTCCAATGTTCCAACTTGAAGTTTCTAACATGTCAATTAACTTGTCAACTAATTATTTTGAACTTTTTGTTTGCATTTTGCAGATATATTTGCTCCTTCATCTCCCCTATTGTAGATGTCATTAGATATGCTGATACAAACTCTCCTAGTCTTGGAGAGATTTATGAGACATTTGATAGTATGCTTGGGAAGATCAAGCAAGTTATTTCGGCAAAGGACCCCACTTTGGATTTATATGAGCAACACATTGGGCCCATTGTGACTCGAAGGTGGAATATAATGAACACCCAGCTTCACATGGCTGCCTTTGCTCTAAATCCAAAATGGTATACACCAAGGCCTGGTAGGGTGCCTCCATGTGATGATAGTGAGGTTTTAGATGGGTTCACACGGGCCATTGAAAAGATTTATCCAGCAGAGCAGGCTTCACTAGTTTGGTCACAATTCCTAGACTTTGCAAATCTTACGGGCCCAAACTTGAGTAAACCACAGGCGAGGTTGGATAGAGCTATATTAGCTCAATCGAACCCTATTGGATGGTGGACCTATCATGGGAGGGATACACCACAGTTGAAGACACTTGCTACTCGCCTTCTTGCACAGGTTGCTAGTTCCTCTGCTGCAGAGACGAATTGGTCCACGTATAGCTTTATCCACTCCCTCAAGAGGAATAGACTTACCTCTAGAGGAGTGGAGAAGCTAGTGGCCGTTCATAGTGCTCTTCGGCTTCAGGATCGGCAGACTCCAGAGTATCGACAGACTCTAGCTCTACGGTGGGATATTGATCCCGAGGACGTGGCCCAGGTAGATGAGGAGGAGACAGCTGAGGGTTTGGTTGGGGTTCCGTTGGTTGAGGAGGAGCATCACAGTGGCAGTGACTCATAGGATGACTTTGATTATGAGGCGGTTATGAGGGATGATTAGGGGCAGTAGTGCTCTTTGACTTTGTTTATTCTATATTCATTACTAACATTGTATTTTGATTTTCATAGCAAACTTGAAAACTATATGGCAGCATTGTAGCCTTTGGGCATTTTGATATAAGTTTATAAATTATAACTTGGAGGTTGTTTCATGGTTCGTGTATGTTAATTTTGAATGCGTATTGAGTATTGGCATAATGTTGGACACAAATGTTATATGTTAATGTTCTATAATGTGTATTATGCATGCCTTATCCATGTTATCATATAAATATTTAAAATTTCCCTATATTTTTAAAATTTTCCCTATATTTTTATATAGCCATCCCTTGCCGTCCCTAATTTTGGCCTCAAAAATCGGAAACTTGGGGACTCGTCCCGCCGTCCCCTACCGTCCCCGTCCCGGAAACTTGGGGTAACCTTGGGAAATTTTAAATATTCATATGAAAACATGGATAAAGCATACATAATATACATTATAGAACCTTAACATATAACATTTGTGTTCAACATTCTTTGTCAATACTCAATACACATTGAAAATTCAGAATTAACATACATGAATCATAATACAACCTCCAAGTTAAAATTTATAAACTTATATCAAATTACATAAGGTTATTTCCATCTCACAAATTGGGAGAACATTTGTGATTACAATGAAGATTGTTTCACCTAGGTTATTGATTACTTGGCATAGAACAATAATGAATAGCTGAGGTGTCTGAAGGCAGAATTGTTGTAGTTTGCTGGGAGTGTGGACTACTGGAAATAAATTCAATGCTGGTGTATTGTCTGATATAGATTTGAGCAGTTAAATGTAGGGACAATTGCTGCACTCAAGGAGTTTTGGGCATCAAATTGCCTTAATATTCAGCCTATTTCCAATTGTGAAGAAGTAAAAACTGTTTAAAAATGTCAAAATCCTAAGTTTTTGTCTCTAAAACCTGTTAGTGTACAGCAAGCAAATAAATTCAAGTTTACACACTTTTGGAATAAATTTTTGTTATTTTATATATCTCTAATAGAGCATCAAATATTTATCTTGTGAGTGTTCCAAATATTGTGAAAGATATATGAAAATAATTTAAACGAACAACTCATAAACCAAAAAATTGAAAATTGTTATATATATATATATTATTTTTAAAACATGCTTTGACGTGGGGGACTCCTAGGGGACGGTTGGGGGACGGCTCAGGCGTCCCCTGGCCGTCCCCAGGACTGGTCAGCTGTCCCTATTTGGTCAACGGTGTCCCCTTGTCTTGGGGACGTTTCCTATGTTTTTTGAAAAAAGAGGGACGGTCCCCTGCCGTCCCCCCGTACCCAGGATGTCTCGGGGACCGGGATAGGGCATTTTAGGGGGGGATGCATCCTCGGGTTGCCGGGACGTCTTGGGGATCGGGACGGGGCATTTTAGGGGGGGGACGCGTCCCCGAGTTGCCTTGGATATTTGTAAATCTTATCCTCTATGGATAAGATATTTTGCAATCCTTATCTTTTGTGGATAAGATATTTGTAAATCTTATCCTTTGTGGATAAGATATTTCGCAATCCTTATCCTTATCCCTTGACTTTGACTTTCTTTTGCAAAAAAATATTTTTCTCTTAGTTTTTGTTCTGTTTTTCCATAAAAAATCAGGTAACAGATACTATTAATGATTAGTCAAATAATCACAGAGGGAAAATTTGAAGTAAAGAAAAAAAAATGTATTATACAATGAAGCAAGTGAAAGATGGTAAGTTCGAAAGAAATGAATAAAAAATTGATGAGAACACCTAATTAGCCGATAGGCTTTACTTTGGACTTGCATGTGCAAAGATACACGGAAAACCTGTCTCATGCTCTCAAACTGCTGCTCAGTTGCCGTTAAACTACGGTGGTTTTCAGTGAACATGCAAAATCAAATCAAATTTTGCATCAAATCTTACACCTGTGAAATCAGTATCAAATCTGCTACTTTTGGACTTGCAAGTGCAAAGATACACAGAAAACCTGTCTCATGCTCTCAAACTGCTGCTCAGTTGCCGTTAAACTACGGTGGTTTTCAGTGAACATGCAAAATCAAATCAAATTTCGCATCAAATCTTACACCTGTGAATCAGTATCAAATCTGCAGCTATTTAAAATCCTATCAAATCTCGAAAGCGTTGAAACCAGATACAATGTTTTAGATCTGGTTTTTGTTCACTGTGCATAGATTGAAGCAGAAGCTGTAAAGAGACTGGTTCTCCTTAACAATCATTGTTCTTGCAGACAAAAGATTTGAATTTGGCATTCATTCATAAACTCTTCCGCATTTCCTTGTTTTGTGCTGCCTCGGGTCTTCTCTTAAATTCCATAAATTTTGATAAGCTTAATTGTGTTCCGAAGTATGATAATCGGTTGCGGCATTTTCTCAAGAATTTTGCATTCAATGAGAGTACTGTATCCAATATTGATATTTTGAGCACCTGTAAGTCTTTTCTGTATCTTTAATGTGGTCCTATGCTGTGAATGTGGCCTATTTGGGTACCGTCTGATGAGAGGAGTATTTAGGTACTATGGCCTCTGTCCAAGACAGGGGTTTTGGAGACTCCTCAGATCTGGAGAGGCCATTTAGGGAATTGCGGTGCCAGCTTTCTGAAGATCATCTAAGGGAGACAGCATATGAGATCTTCATTGCAGCATGGAGACCTTCTGCTGGGATATCCACACTGACATACATACCTCAATCAGAGAAGGCAGCAGAAAGACCGGAGAGATCACTGTCTATATCACCATCTCTGAAGAAATCATTGACCTCGGCTGCAGGTAAGATGAAGAAGGCCCTTGGTTTGAGATCAACTTCCCACATCAGCCCTTCGAGAGCTCATGAGGCTGCAGATGAATGTGACTGAGCAGACTCATGCCCGTGTAAGGCGAGCTTTGTTGAGAATTTCAGCTGGACATGTATATTGCTATCAACACCACATTTTTGTTTTGGTTACTTTAATTTTTCTAATAACTGTACACCTTAGATAGGTTCATAAAATTGGGAATTTTGGGACTGATAGCGCTTAAGGATATCATATAAATTTATTGTGAACTTGTATCTGTGTTTGTTGTTGAGTGCTTGGAAATTTAGGATCAGTCACTTTCCTTTGAGGGTTTGACATGAAGTTAGATTTTGCATTCCACTGGACTTTGGAATCTGGCTTGATCAGTGATGTAAGTTATAATTGCTAGGTCAGACGATAGTGTTAATTGGGAAATCTGGGTATATACTGTGTTCTGATGTAATGTTAATTAATTAATAATATGAAGTATTTCCTTCGTATTTATCCTGTGGTTCTGCCCTTGAGGTAAGGCCTCATAGTCTTTTTCGTTCGTAATTTTGGTTTTGCGTTTTGGTTTTACATTATATGTGCTGTGAACTGGGTACTGGAATCTTCAGAGAAAATCATCCCGAGTGGATGTAACTTTGAAACTCCTGAAGTAAACAAAGAAAGATTTCCACCAGAAAGACAATGTTTCTAAAGGTGTTTCTCCAGGAATTTCTAGGAGGCAGACTGGGGGATGGATAAGACTTTGACATTGTGTTTTTACTTTTAATTTAGATATGTTCACCTTGTTCAGTTCTGTGCAGGTTTAATGTTCTTTTCTTTAGTTTTCATTCTGTGCTTATAATTTATTTGTGTTGAATAGCGGCAGGCCTAAATGATTAACAAGGTACTGATCCAAGGCAATTCTGTTGAATTCTTCCATTATCAACCACCTTTCCTCTCAAATTTACAGTACAGATCTTTTCTGATGTATAATTTTACATCATTTTCTAAGGCATGAATATGAGCTTGCTGATCTGAAAATATTCAATTCTCATATTTGGTCAAATGAGAACTGGATGTTGTGTTGATGAATGCATATTACCTTTCTAGTGACAAGTAATGAGGGAGAGTTAAGGTCTGAGTTACTATACAGCTTATGTTGATGCAAATTGCAAAGTCTGGAGAATCTGTTGAAAACGATTCAGATGTTCTTCTCATGGCTGCTGTTGGTTCCCAGGTTACGCCAAATGACATGAGTAACTATTCAAGCAAATTTTGCATTGAATGTGCTTTTCCAAATACCAATGGGGTCAAGAGGTAACTAATGATAACCTGACTTAAGAACTATCTCGGCAAAATAGTTTGCAAGTTGAAGTTGATCCAATAAATCTCGAACTTCTGGGAATTAGCATCTATTTTTCATTGGATTGATTTCTTTCATTAAAATGTAGAATATATTATTAGCTAGTCAAGTTTTTGATGTGGTAACAATCCTGACACTTGCTAATCCTAGCACGTGCCTACTCCAGTGCTCATGTTTGTAGAGATTGGGAGTGCTTATATCTGTGTAACATAGTTTGGAAAACCTTAAAATATGCCTGAGTGCTAACCTTGATCTGCGATGCAATGTCATAGACATGATACCTTCGAATTTGCAGTGTTTTTTGAAAGCAACTTAATGTTTTGTTGCTTATAGTTCTTTAGAGTGTTAGTCATTCATTTTTATCGGAAGTGTTTACTCATATGCCTGTTTTAATGCTATCAGCCCTCTTGACACTATCATGCAAAAATGAGACACACAATAATGAAGAACACCAGTGATTTCATTGGACATCTTCTCAGTTAACAGTGAATTTCTATATCAAAAATTCCATTTTGGTTTTGAACTGAATGGCAGTGTTGTTTTGTCTTGATGGATTACAGTGTGCTAGTGTCTTGACAAACTTGATCGTTATATGTTTGGTATGCTTTCAGTTGCACGAGTCTGATAACAGTGTCAATATAATGACAGTCTTTATCAACTTAACAAGGTTATGCATGGTGATGGTTTTTGGTAAAACTGCTATGCTATTTTGATGTGACAGTGTAGATTGTCAAATTGTAGTCTGTATAAACAACAGTGATCACAGTGCTATTAAAGGTTCATAATGACAGTGGTTTGCCTCGTGAATCAGTGGCAGTGTCAATAACCTTTATAGTGCTTTGGACATTGAAGGACAGTTTCCATTGAGTGACAATATTTCGACAGTGACAGGGCTCTATAATCTCAGTCACAGGGGGAGTCAATGTTTGCAAGTGATATTCATTGATTTTGGTTTGTTTTGACAGTTATGTTTTGTGTACTCATATGGAGAATGATATGCATGGTCAAGATGACTCTCAAATGGGCTTCATTCAATATTTAGACAGTGCCCCATGCCATGTACAGTGCTATTCATATCTCAGTTCCTAATTGACAGTGCATGGACAGTATACGTCTGTGTTTTGCAATGGACAATGCCTCTGTGAAGTGTTTGTATGACAGTAAGACAGTGATGTGTGCCATGCTGTTCATGCCTCTGTGAAGATGGTTCACAGAGTTCCTTGATTATCTCTTCATGATGTTCATGCAAGTTTTGCAAAGGGACTTGTTCACTATTTGTCAAAGCTACCTGTTCACATGATGTTGAATCGTTGATACAAGCTACCTCTGTGCACAGTATACCTCTGCGTTTTGCAAATGCCTCTGTGAAGTGTTTGTATGACAGTAAGACAGTGATGTGTGCCATGTTGTTCATGGTTCCCAAGATGATGTTGATGATGTTTGGTATCACAGAGTTCCTTGATTATCTCTTCATGATGTTCATGCAAGTTTTGCAAAGGGACTTGTTCACTATTATAGTATACCTCTGTGTTTTGCAATGGACAATGCCTCTGTGAAATGTTTGTATGACAGTAAGACAGTGATATGTGCCATGCTGTTCATGGTTCCCAAGATGATGTTGATGTTGTTTGGTATCACAGAGTTCCTTGATTATCTCTTCATGATGTTCATGCAAGTTTTGCAAAGGGACTTGTTCACTATTTGACCTGTTCACATGGTATTGATGCTTGATGTATCCAAAGTGTTGCTTCAAGTCATTTTAGTGTTGCTTCAGGATAGACAAAGACTTTGCTGATCATCTCATGGTTTAAAAACACGTTTAACTCTGTTATTCATGTGGAATGGTAGGGCTCAAAAGCCAGTGATTTAAATCGGGCACATCTAATCTGGAGGGTTTGATTTCTTTTGGTTTTACTTGTTGCTCCAACTCATGCTGTTGCATGCTAATGGCTGAATGGGACTTAATATTGTAATATGTGGAATTGGGAAAAAACTGAAAACTGTCAAATGCAAATTGTAATATATTTAAAAAAAAAACCTTGATGCTTCTTATTGTTTGTACTAGATTATAGTCAACTCTTACATTTACAGTGCATTTTTCACCGTATTGCTGATGCATATATCATGCATCTAATAACAAGAAACTATTAATGAGCCCTCCCTTGTAAATTAATGCTTCCATTGGAGTTATTGCAACAATTGAAGCTATAACAAAAATACGAAATTTACGCAAATTTGATTACATGAATTCAACTCATAATGCTACAGAGCATACTTAATAATCAATGACTAAACTATCAGATTTTAAAAACCTATTTCTTTAATTTGTACTCTCTCATATACTATTTCAACATTATTTTACTATTGACGTAATCCTTGCACCGAATTCAACATATATTTTACTATCGGCGTAATCCTTGCACCTCCTTTCGGTGCAAGTGCTAGTAAAGATAGAGTAAGGAAAGCAAACTTGACTTAATAATTGCATTAAGGAATGCTTGAATACTAGCAAGGATAAAGGAGCCTTCAATGAATTAGACTAGTGCTCAGAATATGTTGTAAAAGTTCTCCTATGCCCCTAGGAGGATTTTTCCTTTTACCACTTTGTCACATGTCCTAAAATCAAGCATGATGGAAGTTGTAATTATGCCGAGAGGCGCACCACTTCAATGACAATTTTCCTTATACATAAAAACTTGAGATCAAATCTCGGATGAAATGAAAATCGGCACTGTTGATAATTAGTAAGGAAAAAAACAGTCTACATAGTAAGTAATCATGGTTAAATGGTGTGCACAAACATCTGGCAATACTCCACAATACTTGGATATAATAAAGACTATTCCAGGACATGAAAGGCTGTTGCGAGAATCATGGAGTTCCAATAAATATCAAAGCCAATCAGTTTTGATCACCGCCATAGGCCACTCCAACTTCTGTATAAATGAAGTTAAATTGAGTAATTAATGTGCATAATTACTGTTGTTGCATGCAAATCGTAGAGTTGTTTGGCAAAATCTGGTATTTCCTTATTTGATCAACTTTTTTCTTTTATTAGATGAGTTGCATTGTTGAATTACAGTATGATTATATCTCCAGGCATTTAGTTTATGATTCTGTATTATTTTGTAGACTGCTTGAGAAGTAGCCGTTCTGCTTTTATTTCTGCAGCTGTAGGCAAATTCAATCTCAAATCTTGGTGCCAATTTTGCTTTGCCTTTTGTTACCCTTATTTTCGTTGCAAAAAGACTCAATAAGGATTTGACAGGTTTTTCATACGTTCCGATGAAACATTATTGATCCTAAATTCCCACTGTTTAGGAATGATATTTGTATTGCAATTTGCAGAAGGCAGGGCTGCAAGTTTTAATCACCTACTTATGGCAACCTATATATGGTAAGAAGGCCTTTTCTTGTACATCTTTACAACTTCGGATAAGGTTCTCCGATTCATCATATTGATGCTGCATCCCATCTACCTTGGGAGCTTCTCTCAAGATCGATGAACCCCCCAGGATCATAAGCTCTCCACCAGGCTTCATAGATAGATTTTCAGTGATCTTTTGAAGGCCTCATTGAATGTGCCTTTTGCCACGGAACTTGAAATCCTCAATCTTAATTGTAGAGGGCAAAATGCCTGTCTTGCCAGTCTCTCTAGAAATGACTTTGAATGCTAAGAACATCTGCTTGCTTGCTTGCCTCCATTAGAGCAAGTATGGGAGGTATTGCCCAAGGCAGTATACAAAGAGAAGTATCACCTCTGTACATTCTGATAATAGTTTACTTTTCATGGAAGTAGTCTCCCCAATTGTGGTCTCATGAACCCAGAGCTTTCATCTGCAGCGGCGTAATGGATTTATTACCATAGTGGCCATTTCCAAGCCCACCGACTTCTCCAACAAAGGTGTTACAAAATAGTTCTCAAATATCCTGTATGAAGCAAAGTCATGCTGCCTGTCCATATGTACTGTTCATAACTACACCGGCTCAATCTCTCCATTGGTATTCTCAGGAAATATTACCTTGATCCCCAATAACTCAAACCACTCATCCGTCAAACAATATAGAAAGATGTAGCGAAGGAGTGAGTACCTCTTGAACTTCTTTGGAGGACTCATTTTCTTGAATTCAAAATGCTCATTATGAATCTCTTGGAGATGTATTTCCAAAATCATATAAATTGTTCCTTATTTCCAAAATCATATAAATTGTTCCTCTCAGGGTGTTGGTTATCGCATAGATAGGCCAACAAAGACTCAAATATTTTAAATAATGATGAGTAATACCATAAATATAAATATTCTAGATTATTTAGTCACGCATGTTCCGTTTCATGGCATGCACTTGTCTAGAAGAGAGCCTTTTTTGATGTATGTGATACAAGTGGTCCTCAAGATATAAATCTTTGGATTGGTCTTCGTAAGATTAGAAAGGAATGGTTTGGAATTCGTGGAATTCATCATGATTGTTGCTTTACACAGATGTTTTATGCAAAACAGGGTATAGTAACTGAAGAGATGTTGTTTTGTGTTAAAGAAAGAATGTTGATACTGAATTTGTTCGTTCTAAGGTGGCTCATAGTAATGCTATTATTCCTTCAAACAAGAATCATCGAGAGTGGGAACCCAGAGAAATTCTTTTAGTAAATATTAATGGAAATATTGAACACTGGCCATCACATTGATAAAACGTATGAGTATATTTTGCATAACTGACATTCATGAAACTTGTGAGTGAATTTTGCATAATTCTTTTGTGCCAGTGCCCATGGTATTGATATATCAACCTCTTTAAAAGGTTGCCGAAATGGCGAGAAGCTGACCTGGGAGATTTTTAGAGAAACTTTGATTGAACAAGCTGAAAAAGGAGTGGCTACTTAACGATAACTGCTGGTGTTCTGCTTTGTTGTATTCCTTTGATTGCTAAGCGGGATGGCTGGAATTGTATCTCAAGGAGCTTTTATTCATACAAAAGAGTTCGACATATCAGAAAGAGAATTTGGATATAGCTTTTGGATAAAATCCTTGACATTTGTAACCAATATACATTGATTCATAGCTTTGATGGTTTGGGAAATGAAAATTGATCAGGGCTACATTCACTTTTGTTGGTAAGTTGGTAGCTTGTAAATGAGCTAAATCAAACTACATCAACAAGACAGGTTGCAACAACGAGAAATACAGACCAGTTTAATATATAACTGTAAAACATAAAATCATATGCTGTTATGAAATGAACTTGAATTGCCATTTCCAAGCAAAGGCTTGGTAAGTTACCCCAAAATTATGAGCTAGTTTGAACCCTCTCAGTAATTGTAGTCTACTTACAATTTACAATCTGCATCAGTTAAGCAAACCTCTTTTAATTATCAATGCAAATTATTTTGTCAACACTCTTTTAGAGCCTATATCTATGCACAGTTAAAATTTCAATGGAGTTGCAGGGGCACCTAAAGTCTATGCAGTAAATGAATAAATAGTTGAACATTGAAACAAAGATCTGAAAAAGAATAAAGTGAATAAATCAATGACATAAACGAAAGGATTATAGTGTAATATTAATAAAAGTGTGACCCTGGTTCAAATTCTACAGAAAGCAGCTCAAAACTCCAACATGCATATGAAGAGAGTAATGGTGTAACTATCACAGACGCATGTTCGTGATTCTCAAGAACGTGGTACAAGATATAGAATTCACAGCCAGTGGCGTGACAGTCGTGGATACATGTTTGTGATTCTCAAAAATGTGGTTCAAGATATTGAATTTAGATTAGGAATCATTGTTAGGGGCATCCCAAGGTATGCCTACCAATAAAAATTAAAACATTTAAGTCCAGGGAAACATAAATTTGGGCAGTCAGAAAAATTTCAGGTTAGTGTTAAAAAAACATCTTATGTTTTATGAAAACACTCAAAAACAGATTCGAAACCTGAAACTTTACGATGCACAAACGAGTACACTGTGTTTTGCACTCACCAGATATTGGCATAGCCACACAGGAAACAAAGAACAAGAATCAAATAACCTAATAATCCTTACATGGACAGGCTGTTTCAAAACTCAAACAGGACATACTATTTCATACTGCAAATCAGGTTTACCATTAGGATCTATGGTCTGTCTAGGTAGGGAAATTCATTTGATTACAATGTCTAAAAGAAGAAAACAAAAAGCTTAAATTGCTACTTATTGATCTGAAAAACCTGCTTTCTATACGATCATTATTTATTTATAGTTATTCCAGGAGTTCAGTCTTCATGATAAATAGTAAGTTGTAGGAAATTAACCTGATAAACAATTTCAAGTTTTAAAAAATTTCAAATGCTCTGAAACTGTCACATACCTCATTGAGTGTCATAAAGCATCTCAATTTATAAATCACTTAGTTTGTGTCAAAAATATCTTATATATTATTGTGTCTATGCTACACAATGTAAATGACTAGAGATTGAGAAGAAGTGTATGAGCCATGTTTCACTATTATGAAACACCTGATCTACATAATCATTTTGTGAAGTAAATCATCATATGTTGAAGCACAAGTGGATGTTCTACAAGTTGCATTCATTTAAAAAAAAAATCAATTATTGCACAGTAAAATCTAACGACTACACTGGTTTTGCACTTGTCAGATATTGGCATAGCCACGCATGCTCTGAAATACATTTAGCTTTACAGGAATATTTTCCAAACTGAATATTGTGGTCAACCATTATTCTATCCTTTGCTGCATTATCATTAACATATAAGCTTGATGGTTGAAGCTTCTAACCTTCACTTTTCCTGGTCTCAAAAATGGATTTGCAAGTGTTTTAGACTCAACAATGTGCACAAACCTTGCACTATTAAATAGTAGTCTAATTGCCAAGTTCCATGTTATTTATATAAATTTAAATTCCAAATATGTTATTTATATAGTAGTTTACAAAGACTTGTGAAAAAATGGATAATTTCTAAATATTAAATTGCAAATATTTTTTTCTTATGCAAATTTGAATTTTCCATCTCATCCCCAATCAAAATATCATGTCTTCAGATGTAACTCTATTCTTTAAAGACATGTTTCTTAATCAAGTAAATTATCCGTTTGGAGATTTTTCATATTGAATAGAACATACAACCTCATTTTTCAGATTTGGCTTATCACATAGGAACCTCATTGGCTTATTTTTCAAAATATTTACATTTTATTTTCTATCTAATAATATGAAATTTTTTATTTTTAACTTTTGAATATTAATTTTATTTTTTCTTCTTTTAGATAATGGAAAATATTGATGCTCAACTAAATCAATCAGGAAATTCAATAACAAGTCCAATCGTAATCTCAGATGATTCTGTAGGCAATTCTATGGGCTCAAATGTGTACATGAAACATCAATTGAAAAATTAATTAAATCAATTTTTGAACATTCAAAAAAGATTATCCAAAAAATGGAAGAAGCAACCTACCATACTGTTGCTATCAAAGAAGAAGAATTCCAACAAATAGAAGATATTGCACAAAAATTCCATAAAACATGTACAAAAATAGCCGGATTTTATTCATTTTTAAAAGAAATCTGTTATGATGAACAGTACGAGCAAGGCTCATCCAACCAAATTATTGAACAATTTTTACTTTTTTAAACAATAACTAATGTATTTGAACTAGGCCCATGTATAGTGTTTTCATTTATGTTAATAACTCACATGTACATACTTTGAAAAATAACAATGTATTTTTTCAGATATCTTCTTTATATAATAATTATCTTGGATGTATCTAATTGTATATTTTTTGTAAAAATGTATTTCATGAATTTATTATATATATATTTTATGTATATAAATTCACATAATTGTATATCCTAAGGAAAATGTTTGTTATACATATGAGAAAATAATGATGAGTAATACGAGATAATTTTATGGTTTTTACAAATCAAAAGTAAAACTAAGAAACATAAAAAAACCTTAAATGATATGCTAAAAACTTAATTTCCACTTCCATTTCATTATTGCTTCCTATTCCATAAAAGTTAATTTATTAATTTCTCAATGTATTTAGATATATATCCAATTATTATAAATTGAAGTAAATCATTATATAAAATAATTATAATAAATTTCACTATTTCAACTTGTAATTAAATAATTTAAATAATAAAATACAAACACTTATGCATACATAAAATAATATTATATATTAATAATATAAATACTCCCAACAATCAATATGCTCCACAAAATCTCTCTGCATAATTTAGATACATTATTGAATAATAAATTTTTTTATTATTATTGCAAAAGAAATTATATTTATTTTCATTTCATAAAAAAAAGAAATGACATAAATTTAATATAATAAAATTTTCACAATTTCAACTTGTAATTGAATAATTTAAATAATAAAATACAAACTCTTATGCATACATAAAATAATATTACATATTAACAATATAAATAAATCCAACAATCCATTTGCTCCACAAAGATAACTAAACTAGTAGTTAAGATGTAATGGAAAATTATGATGAGGTTACAAGCATATAGGATAGTTTGGGTGACTTAGATATCATTTGAGAATATCCAAGGACAATTGAGAAAGTCATAACATTTTCCCAAGCATCTAGGAGCCTTCTTGGGTGGATAAGTTCAAAGGTAATCAAGGAGGACTCCAACAAAAAATCACAACAGCTAGGCATCCAAAGCAAGGAGAATTTGACCCAACAATAAGAGGACACTTGCCATTTTATTATTCAAAGTATGTTCCTATCTTTTAGGATGTAGTTTTGAAGGCTAAAAGGAATGCCTAACCCTAATTGTAGTTATTTCTAGGCTAGAGGATAAGCTTCTTTATGATTTGGAGAGATTTTCCTCCATTTTTAGTAAGGTTATAGCTGTATATGGAGTATTTTTAAGAATCAGTAATGTAAGTTAAGTTCAACCATTTATTCTGAAACCTCAAGCCTTGTAACAACATCTTCAATAGATTTGTGTGACAAAAAATCTTTTCATCAATCATTGTATGCAAAATAGTATAAACATTTAGTCTTCAATATTTTTAATATATTACTATTAATATTTTTAGGTTCAAATGTTTAGTCCTCTAACCCTTTTCCATGGCATAAGTAATTATATTTTATTAGGAGAAACTCAAAATTAGGTGTAGTGTCAAGAGAACCAACCCTCTCTGGAGGTTAATCTTCGTTATTTGAGCCCACACTCAAGGAGATCATCCCATGTTTCATGAGATGGTTGAGTGATTTTATTAGCTCAACAAGGGTACACACTTCCATGACAATACTAGTCTTAATTGACTGATTTTGTTTTGAATTCTCCTATTTTTTGTGGCATTATGAAAATATTTAAAATTCTTGTCCCATTTTTTAGCCATACCTCTCTAGAATTTTGTCTCCAAAATATTTCCTCCTTGGTTAGGACATATGAGTATTTTCTCAGCAATTCCTTCTCCTGAAGATATTTTATTTGGTTCATCCTTGCTAAGATGACATCCTCATTGAGGGTTTGAGTTTATTAGATCTTAGTCTCAAATATATTCTTGAAGCGGTTTCTATTCCACTCTTTTAACTCCCTTTTAATATGATTGAGTTTTTCTACTAGGCAAAACATTTTGGTCCTAGCAAAGGATTTTTCATGTCACCATTATATTATTAGTTCTATGATATGAAAAAGGGGATCTAGGGTCTAAATCACACTTCTTCAAATTTCACAGGGGAAATGATTAAAATTGATCTCAACACCCACTTGGCTACTAACCTCAATGGAAGAGTCAAAATGGTGGATTAGGGTTCCTTTCCTTTGTGAAAAGTGTGTGTGATGATGATTAATTGATTGTATTTTATTTAATTAGATGATACAAATATGTACCTAGGTTAATTATGAAAATACAACAAATTGAGATGATTTATAGAAAATACAGATCTGAAATAAAAAAAAATAGAGTTTAGAATAAGGGCAGACATAGAGGAATCTAACATATGAATTTGGGCTAGATATAGTTGGATAGGGGCATTGGGTGCCTTAGACTGGGAAGTACATACTCAGAATCAATTTCAAACTCTTGGTATTCCTTATCTAGGTTCTTTTTCTCTAGACTTGATGTCAAACTTCATTTGTTTCTAATAAAATCCACTTTCCCTTTGTGACTTCTAGGACTTGAATTTTTGAATGAGCAATTAGGTCTTCATTCTTCTCTAAATTTTATTTAGATTTGTAATCTACACACAAGAAAGAGGGGAAAGGGTTGTTTCGTATAGGGGCTTTCCTAAATCAAACCTTGTTTTGGTATTTCTACCTCCATAATGGCTATGATTATGTAAAATATAGGTTACCTTCAATCGAACAAAGGCTAAATGATAAATAAGTGAAAAATTGACAATTGTTGCAACTCACCACTTGGATATGCATTCCATGATGGACTCAAGTCATAGTACTCATCACCTTCAAAGAGAATTGGATGCTTGATTTGAAGTCCTATAAGTGGTAGTACTCACAAAATAAATAAATATGAAGCATAAACAATCTCACATGAAAATATGATGCATTGCTAACATGCTGCTTGACTTGAAATAATGTTGCTATACTTCTACTAATTCTACTCTTGACTACTCAATTGCTCAATTAACTGCATTAGGATTGCTTCTAAAAGTTGTTAACTCCTATTAGGATTTTAAATGATGAAAAATACTTGTATTTATATGCAATTATTTAATTTACCACAAATTAATTATTGATAGTCGACAAACGACTTTGGATTTTTAAATATTAAAATGTCGACACTAACATATTTTAAATTGAGCCAAAATAGAAACCTATCGTTTTGAGGCCTTAAGCATTGATAAATAAATATTAAATCTTTATTTCCAACTCCACTTCTGATTTTCTTAATATTATTACAAATGGGCAAATTAAATGCATAATTGGGTCCAAGAACATAAGGGGGAGCTAAACCTAGTGTGAAATTGTCAAGGGTAACAATTTATGATGTTACAAGTTTAAATAATTTCTTATCTTGCATCCATATCTTTCAAATTTAAAGGGACTTCTTTCTGGCCTTTTCTCACTTGTGATACACAACTAAATTGCCTAGAAATGATTAGAGCCCAAAAAAAAGGTGATGAAGCTTTCCAACAAAAAAGGAAGTGCACTTAAATTTCCTTTGATCAATTTTTTTTTCTAATTTATCTACTATATTGTTGAATCCTAGTCTTCGGTTCATCAAGGTGTAGTATTCATTCTTCATTGGCACTTCTATCAGGTGGTTTCTATTCATGAAATCCTTAAAATCAATATGTCATTGAAGTCATCTTTACACTCCTCCCAAATTGTCTTGACTAGGAAGAATTGTATTTTAAAATATCCATCTAGTAGGTAGAGTTCAACAAGGAGAATTTTAATAGAATTTTATATTTCTTTCCAAGTCTACTTCTTTCTCAAAGGTGATGCTAGGCCATAAACATTTATTAGAATGAAAGGTGGGTTTTCCAAAAGACTCTTGACCTTACAACCCATCCAAGTACTATTGTCTGCAAGGACTTCCACATAGACATATTATGGCTTGCAAAACACTGCTAAACATCTTGAAGCACCTTCTATAGTCAACGTTACTACACTCCAAAAATTTCCTTTCATCTTAAATAGTTCAATATCTTTGTCTAATAGTTTTTTTTCTTGAATCATAAATATGTTTGACCTTGATATATCCATATAGCACTTGACTTAGTTTTTTTTTTCTAGGGGCATTTAAGCCCCTAAAATTCCATGATGTGATCTTCATGGATCCTCGAGAAGGTTTTTTCCCTTCCCATATCTCAATATTCTTGTTATTTTCAATTGACCTTCAACATTCCCTTCTTGGATTACTTTAACTCCATGTTCAATTTTCTTCCTTTCCCTGTAATCTAGTGACAATTTTTATGTCTCTCTTTTTTGTCATCCCATTCACTTTCTTCTAAAGTTGGCATTTCTTCCCAGATTTCCCCATTATGTAAGCCCTCATGATTCCTTATTTAAGCTTCCAAAGGGTTTATGATGTGTTTCTTTGTGATTCCAAAGAGCTCACTAACAACCTTGGTTGCTTCCTTGTTCTTTTTTAAACTTTTATTGTATGATTCCTTTGTTGCCTATTATTTATACCCACCTTAGGTTCCCTTGCATCGACCACATATGTTGAACTCTTATTGTCTTCTTGAGGAGAATCCATACTGGGATCCACCCCTTTATCCGTATGAAGTGTGACATTATTTTTATTGATGTGCTCACATGGCTTCCATTTCTTAGTGCTCTTTTCTTTTGATGATTTGCCTAATTTTGTTTGGCATCTTGACTCTTTCCCACCATTGGTAATATTTTTAATCTCCTTCTCTATTTCATTGAGTGAAGGATATTTCGATGGATTCGATCCTACCCATGCACTTACCATTATCTAATTTTCCCTAATTATTGTCTGAACCCTAGACTTCTACCCTATTTTTCTTTGTCTCAGTTATTTCCCTCACTAGTTTTGGCAACTAGCTTTCAATCCCTATTTTCTTGCTACTTATCTTATTCCATTAATAGGAAAATTAGTTTGTATTTCTATCCTTTGCCTCCATCTTCTCAACTTCATTATAATCTCTAGTTCATTCCAAAGTTTCAAGTTGAGATCAATTTCTATACAAATTCTTATATAAACCCCAAAATTTCCCTTCAAGAAATTTTCTTTAACTTGGATAAAAGAGTCAAGAGCATCAAAATTTATTTTAATACATTCTCATTCCAATATTCTAAAGGAATACTATATAATATGATCCGCATCAGGGTTTTTCCCATGTGGTTTATAGGGTTAAAATTTGGCTTCTAGTAAGTTATGAAAAAACCACACCCTTCTGGCATTAACAACCTTTTGGTTAGGATATCATATTTTACCTCTTTAGAACTACATTCTACTACTAAAAAGCTATTTGGAAGGGATTAGTCTTCATGTTGACAATTATTGCCTTTTGTGTGTGTGGGTACTTGTAGCTCCTTCCAATTTTTCTCTTTAATTCATCCCTTTTGCTCCCCTCAAACTAGTCTGATCCTTTATGCATAATGAAGGAGCGAGTGATTCGCCAATTCTTTCAATGAATGTTTGAATTTCCTATTTTCTTTAGGAAGTAGTAATTGTTATGCATTTTTTGGCCCAAAGGGATGGAATTTTCTCTCATGGTGAATAGTGGTGGCCTCCTTGACACCCTCCAATTGTTTGAGCCTTCAGTACCATCAACCAATCCTTTTGTACTTGCCTTGCACCAAAATTCAAAATCTTGACTGTAAACCATTTTGTTGGCTTCTATAGTTTTTAAATTTCAAGAAATAATTTGTGAGATTTTTTATATAATTCTTAATAACTTATTTTTTATAGTTACAATAATTTTAAAAAATAACATTAGTTCCGTAAAGCATAATTTTATTTGTAGAATGGATAAAATTATAAATCTTTAGACATAGATTTGTAACACCAATATCTAGTGCACATATATTTTTGATAATTTTTTTAATAACTTTTAAAGTGAGATTAACGATAATTCAAGAATAAGTTACTTCCATAACATAACTTTTTTTGTGTGCATTTTGAATTAACTTCTTTTTTGTACAAATAAGGACATCGATACGTAGGGCATCTATTTTCATCTTTTTCTGCATGTGTGCAACAAAGACCCTTTTTTTTTAGACTGCAGGAATTGGGTAGCACGACCCCCTAAAAACTATAGTATGCCTAGTAAAATTTTTAATGTGACTGGTGACACTGGTGTGACACGCCCTCCGGTACCACGAGGGTGGGGGAGACTAGACCTCGTGACCAAACTCCTGCAACAGGAAAGGTTTAGCCAACCAAGCTAGGGCCCCCACCCCGAAATAAAGACCTCGATGTTTAGTTAAAAAACCTACATTCACAAAAAATAAAAAATACATATAACAATCAAATTAAATATATTCAAAATTATACATTTTAGAAAGCTTATAATAAGTGGTACATACTTAAAAAATAAAATTTCTAAATGACTTCATTTGATCCCCCAAAAGGTAAATCAAAAGTGGTTTTTTGTCAACATTTTGATAAGTGCAAAGGAGACTCCATTGCAATTATGATTTAATATTAGAGTGTTTCTATTCAAAGGGGTTTGATCTAACCTTCTCTAACTAAAACCATGTATATGGTCTCTCAAAGATTAAATAATTAATTTTATTAAATATGTGATTTCAAGAAAAAAATAAGATGTCCTAGAAGTGGGCCACACTATTGTGGTAGCACCCACAAACAACTATATTATGAAAATTGGTTCACAATGCCTAACACTTTTCTACATATATGACATTCTTCCAAATTGTCTTAGGGTGAAAGTACAAAGTTGTGTCGCACTTTCAACCAACTTATCCGCACAAGTGAATTTTAGTATTTTTAACTAAAATTCATTTTTTTATCAAAAATATGATCTAATAAGACTTATTATAGATAAGTTAGATATGTACACAACTTTTCTAACTAAAATGTCTAAATGCATATGTATCACCACTTTGCGGCCAATTTACCAAAACAATAAAATAATTTGAGAAACTTGATGTTTCAACAACTTTTATGTATGTAAATAACATTATTTTTTAATGTAAAAATACCTTTTTGTAGATCCATAAGTGTAGTTTTTAAATATATAGAGTTTAATTATTAAATTTATATTTTATTTTATTTTTACTATAAGTAGGTTATTAGCATAAAAATATTAGGTTGATTATCATGTCAAGAAAAATATTAAAACTTATTTTTATTTTTTTAAAACATATGGTGCACTAGATAAAAGAATCCATATCGAGATGGTGTAATTTTTTTTCTATTTTAGATAAATAGTTAATATAAAAGTTCTCGTTGA
Source organism: Sequoiadendron giganteum (assembly GCA_007115665.2). Lineage (NCBI taxonomy): Eukaryota > Viridiplantae > Streptophyta > Pinopsida > Cupressales > Cupressaceae > Sequoiadendron > Sequoiadendron giganteum. Next base: position 260,471,758 of record CM021100.1, on the reverse strand, counting down.
ATGGAAACATCTATCTTTTAATACACACACATTTTAATATTTATTTAAAAATATATATTTAGCAGAATTGGAAAAAATTGTATCCATGCACTAAAGTTTCAAGTTATAAATTAACACAAAAAATTTGAAGGAAAAAAATAAATTTACTATATAAAGATTGGAGTCTCATGTAACTTCATTTTTTAACATTTTATGAACAACTAAATTATAGTGTCAATTTATAAAAAACTATATTTAAATAATTTTTAATTTTTCAAAAAAATACACATAAAATATACTAAAAATTGCACATTTTATTAGTTTACATCATTTCAAAATTCAAAACATATGTCACTTTTTAGTGATTCAATTTTAAATGTTGGATCAATGTTGGTCATTTCCTTATAAAAGTGTGACATAGTTTTATACTTTTACCCCTTGTTTCTTTGTAAAAATCTTGTATAATCTTTTGGAACATCTCTAGTGTTGGAGTCATTTGGGTTTTGTCTTCCATCTAAGGACATGAATGAAAGTATGATGAAGGACCATGGGTTTCAAGCTCTAACTTCTTATATTTATAAATTGTGTGAGTAAGCGAACAAATAAAGATGTGACAAATCAAGAATTTTACTCTAATACTAATGATTGAGGCCTAAATGTAAATCCCATGGGACAACTGTAAGGAAGCTAAGGTAGCGGAACAAATTCCGACACTAATATTGAGAGGAGAATAATGCAAAAACTTTTACAGATATTTAATAGTTATAGAAACTTAAACAAAAATAAACACAGATATCATGCATACCACAACATAGTGATTTATGCAGGAAAAACCCTTTCGGTAGAAAAACCCCACATTCCAAAAGATGCCCAATATATTATTCAAAAATCACAAAGATTACAATATACTTGTAGAGCAAGCTTCTCATAGGAGTATCACCACTCAGAGATCCAGAGGCAACATGACCACTATCAGACTCTCAAAATACATCGCAATACACAATTGTAATACAACGCCCTCATAAAATAGGGTTGACTTCTAGGGAAATTCAAGCCAACAAAATATCGACCGTCGGATATAAGACCTAAAGATGAATGGTCCAAATTTATAATAATAAAATATACATAAAATGTGGCTTTCAAGGGCGCTGCCCTTGAACCCTTGTCGAGGCGCATTGCCTCCGAACCCCTATAGGGGGGGTACCCCCCAACTACCCCCACGCTGACGTATCAACAATACCTTATGTATTTTCAAGGTTGAGACACATTTTTTCAACAACAACCCAATAAACAAGATTCAATTAGGTAAAATTTGTTAAATATTTTGATTTATGATGGGGATTCAATAATGTGCAAAGAACTACTAAATAATAAAAACTAAGAGAAGAAAATGCAAACCAATCTAGAACTATAACAACAAAATTGAATTAATTTTAGTTTTATACATGAACGATGAGAATAAATTTATTTGATTATGCCCTTATCATTCTCTCTTATCACCTATCAATATTCTCGTGATTGTCTAACCTACAAAGAATGGTGATGAAAATATTTATGAGATGAAAATTTGGGACATGAAACTTCATATTTTTTTGCAACTATAACAAAACTTTGCAACTACCAATAATAGATTTGAACATGTAGTGATGTTTACATGGAGTTATGACTTGTGTATTGATACATAGGACATTGACTAGGTTGAGAATCCTACTAAGAAAATTTTGAAATCCATTGAGCAACATTCGATGTTTGTAGTATGTTTTGATGACCTAGATCCTCCTAGATCATACCTTACATTGGAAATACACCTACATATCCAATGTGCGTGTGCTCAATATGAACACTAAATACAAAATAAAAAATCATAGACAAAGAACATTAGGCCAATCTATCAATATTTCATCATCCATGAAAATTAAAGTACAATGATAATTACATATTGAGTATATAGAATTTTGAACATAAAATGACAAGTTAAAAAATATAATATATCCTACCCAAATGATTGCAACATTCATGTTTAGATAAAAATGGAACTAACATAGATGAAAGCATGGAAATACACCCTCACCCAAGCCTCCTTGATGCACCAAGCTATGGTGTTTATGTCCAAGGATATGAGATTGGAAATAATGAGATGTGAGTGCCTTCACTAGTAACATAAAGTTATATTCCATGAATTGATTAAAATGGCTTGGGTTGAGGCCAACTTATAGATTTTCTATCTATAATGTTAGGTGGTTAGAATTAAAAGTAAAGATCAAGGGTTCAATTTAGTTTAGACACTTGGGGAATGAAAATAGAACAAGTGTTCTCACATGATTAGTGGGGATGGAGGGTAGATGGATTATAGGAAAATTAATGGTGGAGATTCCCCTTGGGATGAATGGATGGTGAGGATGAAAAGGGTACTTGGGAGTACCCTAGGGGGATGGGCAAGTCTTTGACCCATGTGACATGCTACCAAGGCCATGCCACATGTACCAAGGGATTGTGACTTATATTAAAAACATCATACCTTTGTACACATGTGGAGATGTGCATGATTTGAGGGGGTTTTACTAGGAATAAGAATATGCAAGTGGGGAATTAGTGAGTGTGATGTAGGAAAAGTGATCCTAGATCCAACTAAGATTAACCTATTTTCACTTAACATCACATTTGGATACAAGACCAACTAGATTTGATGATTAACTTGCTGCCATAAGGGCGAGCTAATGTCATAGGATATTGTGCCTTTTTTTTAATGTTGTATAGAATAAATTTGATATGTGTTTTAAAAAGCTTATTTGACATGTAACCTTAGATCTTAAAATATAATTTATTGCATAGAAGGACACATAAAACCATAGAATAGCTACAAATTCGAGAATGAGATACAAAGAGTAACTCATGATTGAAATATAGTGTTAAATTATAGTGATAGGGGTGTTGGGTGCCCTAGACTATGATGCTTATTTTTAGAATCTATAAACTCTGAAATGTAGGTTATAGTTTGTTTTGTGTTTTTTGTGAATGTCTTTTGATAAAACTTCTAGATCTGACTTGCACACATGAAAAGAGGGGGAAAGGTGGTGTTGTATAGGGGATTACTAAGTCAAACACCATTTTGGTATTTCTACCTCCACATATAGTGATTGATGATGATCAAGAGGGCATACCCTAGGTAGGGCAGAGGCCAAAAGAATAATAATTGACAAAAATGATAAACGATAAATGACAATATTACCTTGATGTGAAATCCTTGATGAAGTGATCCCACACCATAAGTTGCTACAGATATTGATTGATGGATGCCTTAATTTCTTGATAGACTTGCAAAAGGTTAGTTCAAAAAATATAATAGATTGTTGTACCTAGCATGTAGAGGATAACTCAATACATCTTCATAATTTGACAAGATTGATCATAATAGCTTCTTGAACATAATTGCTTCCTTCTTCCCAATCACTTGCAAGCTTGAACTTGATTAATGAAAGTGATGTAATAACGCTACTAATTCTACCCTTAAATTGTCTTGATCGATTTCAGGATCTTCAATTTGTTGAATAGATTTCTAGGATTAAAATAGTAAAAATGACTTAAAATAGTAAAAATAGATTTCTTCAATTTGTAATAATGCCAGACAAGCGCTTTGGGTGCCCTAGTCTAGACCCATGTTTTCAATCCCACATTTTAATTTTTCAAAGATATTTATAAAACATGCATATTAAATGCATAATTACGTCCAAGCACATAAGGAGGAACTAAACCTAGTGTGAAATTGTCAAGGGTGACAATTTTTTATGCTACATTTAGCCCCCACTTTAGTGAGAGTATGAACTTGCACTTAGACTCATATTGAACTAAGAATAAGACAAGAAGGGTTCAATTATCTAGACATTGAAGAGATAGGATGACATTGAATCTAGGGGATGCTCTAACCCTAAAGTTCTATAGAAAAATAATGTAAGGACAAAGGAACACACATAAACAGGCAGAGATACATTGCAACATGACAAACACAAAGCATACATAAAAAAGACATAAAATTAAACATGATGAATGAAAAAAGCAAACATAAGGCAATAAATGAAGCAAACACATGAAAGACACGAGGAAAAAATGACACCATACACAAGGTAAACATGCCAAAGACACAAAGTAGCCACATAGAAAACATAAGACAAACAATAAAAACATACTAAAACACAAACACCACTTGGTTAGTACTAAAAAGGATTCGAATCAGTAAGGTAAAGAGACCTCAATCTTAAAATTATGTCGAATACCAAACTTCATCCATCAAATGTGATGTCAAACAAGATGGTGCCCTCATAAAGATTAGAAATTTATGTTATGCTAAATCACTCATGAAACACATGGCTCCACTAGAAAGAAAGTTATGTTATGCTAGGTGTCCATGTAAAAATTCTCAAGTCCACGAGTTAATAAGCTCCATTATGCTAAATCTATGGACTATTATACCAATCACGTCTCAAAAAGCACATAAAAGTTTAACATCGCGAGGGAAAAATTACTGCTTACCATCATAGGGGACAAATTGATAACCATGCCTCAAGGGAATTATAAAAAACACCACCACCAAAGGAGTATGCCAATCGATCAATGTTGGTAAAGTACGCCTCTACTTTCTAGCCTCTTTCCATTGGAGACTTAGGCGAATTCTCTTATTTTTGGCCTTTACCACCATACCACTGCAGGGTTGACTTGGTGGCGCGGTTTACCGCTTTACCATGGGCCACCTTACTCTGTCTGGCGGTTGGGCAGTGTTACCATTTACCACGACAGTCTTCTCTTTGATTGGCGGTGGCGCGGTGAGCAACGACTGGTTGGCAAGGTGGTTACCGCCTTACCGATGGGTTCCTTTGGAGGTGTTGTGGTTACGCGGTTGGCGGCACGTTGCTTTACCTCCTTATCGCGAGAGCTGGTTTGTGATGGAACGGTTGCGTGATGAGTGGTGCAGTGATGGTGATTTAGCAAAGGTAATGGTTACTGCCCTACCGCAGAGGCTTATTCTTAAGCCACAGTGGGCGCGGTAAATCATTGGCGGTTGAAGGGTGGCGGTCTGGTGCCAGTTACCGCCCTACCACGGTCACTGCTCGGAGTGACTGTGGTGGCCGTGGTAAGTCACCTGCGGTGTGGCGTGGCGGTTACTACCACACTGTGGACGGTGAACAGGCTCACCGTGGTGGCTGCGGTGAGACTCCTGGCAGTCTGCTAGAGTGGTCACCACCCTACCACAGGGTGGCTTGGCGACCTCCACGCTAGTGCGGTATGACCACTAGTGGTCTACCCGACGGTTATCGCCATACCGCGATGGGAAAATTCTAGCCCAACGGTAGCGCAGTTGGAGGCCGAGGTCGGGTCGAATGGGCTCACCGCCTTTCCATGGTGGGATTGTGAGCTCGGTCTGGTAGCACAGTGGAAAGCAAGGTGAGCTCGATGGGATCGAACCGAGTTTGACTGAGCTGGACCAAAAGTCAAAGTGATAGTTGAATGAAAGGAGGACATGTGGCTCAGTGTCAGTGATCTGAATGGCCAAAGACCAAAGAAGAAATGGCAGTTATTGCAGGCCAATTTCTAGCTGGAATTGGAACCCGATTAAGACATGGACTGAATGCCTGGGTGGCTTGATGCAATCTGGGAAGATTGGTTGCTTGCTCAGATGGTCAAAGCGGCGTGAATTAAGGTCAGTGTTCGGTGGAGACATTGATGGAGATGTATGACTTAAAGAAGTCGAATACATTGGACTAGGTCAAGGAAGGTGGCAGAGAGTTAGGACGAAATGCAATGGAATTGTAACCATTAACTCTGACTGTTACAGTGCGGTGAAGATGTGAACTTGCAAGGCTTGAGGCTAGGCTGGCAGAGAGGCTGGCTGAGACAATCATCTTCTGAGGAGCTGAAGGGAATCTATATAGAATGTTAGATGTATGACATTGCAACTATGTGTGATGGTTCTGGTCTAGTGTTGCCTGCTATTCTCTAGATGGAAAAGATGTAAACTCTTGGAAGAGCATAGCTCTGAAAATGTATTGTAATCTTTTGTTACTGAATAATACATGTGAGCTGAGTGTTTTGGAGGGTGAGGTTTTTTACCCGAAAGGGTTTTCCCCACGTATATCTGTGTGTCATCATATTTTTCTTTCATGGTTATCTGTTTGTGTTGAATCTGTTATAGTTATGCATTTACTTTCCTCAGTAGGATCAATGGGGGATACTTTGTGCCTACTTCCGCTTTATGGTACAATTGTGTGTGTCTTTGGAGTGATTTTGAATTGAAATCACTAAGGCACTATTGTCTTAGATGTCTATCTTGATGACATACCAGTTTCCTATCCCCAACAGTGGTATCAAAGCTGGTTGAAGGAGGTTGAGGCTTGATGATACCAACCAGTGGTATCAAAGTCTTCTTCGGGTTGCTAATGTTTTGGGTTTTCTCCTGTGCTGATTTCTTAGCCTGGTAAGCTTGAGGAAGTCTGGAGAAATTAGTTGGTGATTGATCCTTCGATGAGTGGAAGTTCTTGCTTCTTTGATTCAACATGTTGGTTTTGAAAGACATTGGAGATGACTGGAGTTGACCATATTGTGGCAATGTGGTTTGAGGCTCCTATCTCGCAGCAAAAGTTCTTGTTGTAAAGGGCGTGAGGTATGCTTGTGTTTGTGTTGCAACAAAGCGTGGTGTTCATACTGGGTGTCTGTGTGAGAGGCTCCCTGGTGGTATGGACTTGCTTGTGTTGTGGTTCATCCATGAAGTGTTGCACTTGTGCTGAGTGTTCTGACTTAGCATTGAAGGTGGTTTCTTTGCTGCTCTGATTGCATGGAGGCTATGAAGTGACCTTGGTGGTCTGCAACTTCTGGATAGCCTGGCTCTGTCATTTGCTTGTGCATGACTGTGGTGTTGGAACTAGTCTAAAATGGACCTGTTGTTCCTGTGTGCCCGTTTCTTGCACTTGCATGGTTCAGATTCATGTCTTTGGCTCTAGAGGTTTTGTGTAGATTTTCCTAAAAAGTCTATGACGCATGTTCATGTTGTTTTTCATTGTTCTGGTTAACCATGATGGTTGTGTGCAGAATCCTGAGTTGTCGAGATGAGAAATGAATATGGAGATGCGTGGGTGTTTTATAAACAATGTGGTTTTGTAGATTTTACATGGTCAAGATAAAACTTGCGTTGTGTGGAGCTGTTGTTTGCTATTTTCTAGATCCTGGCTTTTGGGGTGTCACTGGATGAGATAGCTGCAGTTCGACTTGTTTGGAGGAGAGTTGTCTTCTCTGCATGGGAGTGTTGGTATGTTCTTTCTCATTCAACATTCTTGTGGGGTTGCTTGTTGGTGTCCTTGACTATGGTGCTCGAGTTGTGGACATGATTGGCAAGTCGGATCTGTTACTGATATGATGTTTGAGTCATGGTTGTCTACATGGTTGTTCCTCTTGTTTATCTCGATTTTGCAGTTTCCAGTGCGATGATAGATTTGTAGTTGTTGAAGTGGATCTCTAAGTTGTGTGGTTGGTGGATTAGCTACCCATTGACTGTAGTGAGATAACTTAGGAGTGGACTATCAATATCCGCAAGATTGCTTTTGTGTTGTTGTAGATTTGTTAGCTGACCTTGTCTGTGGTCACTTGTGCATTGGCATGGCTATTTTGAGATGAGAAGGTGAATGACATTTTGAGTACCCGAGTAGTCAGTTATGGGGACCTGTAGCATGAGGATCATGATGTCATGGAGAGATTGTTAATATTTTGATAGTGATGGTGTTTCCTATCTGATCTGGTGATCTTGGTGTTGTTCGACGTTGTTGTTCGATGGGCATGTTGTCGATTGTACCCGAAGGTTGTTTGGATCAGCAGGAGGTCGGTCATGTTGCTTGGAAAGCTCAATGTCGCGGTTTAGTGGGAGCTTTAGCAATGCCTTTGGATTCATCACTTGGTGGTGGATGATCTTCTCTGGTGTTGTAGATGTGTTGGAAGGGCTCGTAGATCTTGTTGCTGCAGAAGAGCTCTTTTTCATCTGCATGGTCACTATTTGAAGATGTGCAACATCTTGGAGCCATGGAGAACTTTGTTAGTTTTTTGGCTGAGATGTTGGTGGTGCTTGACAGGTGATGTTGGTTTAGAGTTGTTACTTGTTGTCATGTATTCTCTTGCATTAGAGTTTTGGCATGATGCATTGGCTCTTGAGACCATGGCTTATTCACTTGAAGCTTGGTATCTCCGAAGGGGGATGTGAAGATCATGGTGTCATGATAAGTTACTGTTCCATAATTTGGAGCTTTGATAATGGTCCGGGGTTTCTCTATATTTTGAGTGCATTGGTCATATGCTGGAGGACTTCATGTTTGTTGCAGTAATGCAAATTAGAGTTAGGATGAGATGACAGGTTGTTGATACTCATGGATGCATGGAGAATAAGGTGAGGCTGAAATTCTTTTGAGAATGTTGCTATTATAGCTGAAAGTCCGAGAAGCCGACACCTTGGTTGAATGCGAGTTCAACATAGACAATGAAGGAGAATGCTCTTGGGTAAGTCATGATGACTTGTATATCTTGGAGGGGCATTTTTTAATTTTCTCCTTGGTCTACTCGGTGGTGTTTGTTTGAAAGGTATTTTCCCATTCTATCTTTCAGATGTGTTATGATTTACTTTCATGATATGAATCTTGAGTTGTTCTGAGACTTTGGAGGATTCATAATGGAAGGTGGACAACATAGTGTATCTCCTTGTGCTTTTGAGGATTGGTAGGAGATGTTAATATGGGTTAGTCTGATCTTCTTGATGCTTACATCCATGGTGCAGTTGGGTGTTGTTAAGGATTTTCCCTTTGGGATGTGAACAAGATCATTCTTGACACAGTTGGCACATATAGAAGTATTTGTAGAAGGGCATGATTGATTTGCAGTTTCTCTCTAATCTAGTCTTTTCTTCTTTTATGTTTGTTTCATATGACTCTAGATGTTTGTGGAGTCGTGATGGTCACTATTTTCTATGGTCATATGTTTGTCACTCGGGTGATGACACGAGGGGTTTTCCTTCTTCATTTAGATATGGAACCTTGGAAGAATAGTGGATGATTGTTGAGAGATACGTCTCTTGCAGCAAGTGGTTGCAGGTTGTGTAGATCAGTGTGGGCGTTCCTTGGAACTACATGGTTACTTTCTTCTTTGTGTAGGGTTTGGTGGACTTGGTATGCCTGGATCATTTGTGATGGTGCTTTGTTTGCACTCATCTGGATAGTGACCTTGTAGTGGGAGTACCTAGGCGTGTTTGGTCTTTTGACTGGTTGACATAGGGTGCTTGTTTGCTGTTGAGATGGGTGGTTTTATGATGGCATGAATCTCTTGATGGACATACCTTTGGGTATGGGTGGTTGGATAGATTAGCACGAGTTGTGGGTGCTATTTTCAGCCACGTGGGTTTTGGTCGGTTGGATGGGGGTTGTCAGTGTATCTGGTAGTTGTTCTAATTTATTGGTTTTTTTTTCTTGTCCTGGAGATGTTGTTTCCTATTCTGTATTCGCATGGTGCTTCATTCCTTTATGCTTTGGTGCCTTTTCCGCTTGAAGGATCCGGTGCTTTCATTCCTGAGATTGGTGCATTTACGCCTTGGCTTGTTCCTTTTCTTGTGTTGGATGTTTGGAGCGGTTGCCTGAGATGGTGGACATTTTTTAATGTCATTGCAGAGGTCTTGGCTGGAGTGTGAGAGCATGTTTTGGTCCTTGTTCGGGTTTTTGGAGGATGCCTGAAAGTCTTCAGAAAGTGGGAGATTGTTGGGAAAGTATGCCTCTACTTTCTGGCCTCTTTCCATTGGAGACTTAGGCGAATTCTCTTGTTTCTGGTCTTTACCGCCATACTGCTGCAGGGTTGACTTGGTCACGTGGTTGTATGGTTTACCGCTTTACCATGAGCCGCCTTACTCTATTTGATGGTTGGGTGGTGTTACTGGTTTACCGTGACACTCTTCTCTTTGACTGGCGGTGGCGCGGTGAGCGACGATTGGTTGGCAAGGCGGTTACCGCCTTATCGCTGAGTTCCTTTGGAGGTGGCGTGGTTGGTGACGCATTGGTTTACCTCCTTACTATGGGAGTTGGTCTATGGTGGTGCGGTTGCATGGTGAGTGGTGCAGTGATGGCGATTTGGTAAAGGTAATGATTACTGCCCTACCACGGAGGCTTATTCTTAAGCCACGGTGGGCGTGGTAAACTGCTGGCTGTTGAAGGGTGGTGGTTTGGTGCCGGTTACTACCCTATCGCATTCGGTGCTCGGAGTGACCATGGTGGCCATGGTAAGCCGCCTACGATGTGGCCTGGTGGTTACCACCACATTGCAGATGGTGAACAGGCTCACCGTGATGGTTGCAGTAGCTCAATATGACCACTAGTAGTCTACTCGATGATTATCGCCATACCACGATGGGAAAAGTCTAGCCCAGCGGTAGCACGGTTGGAGGCTGAGGTCGGGTCAAATGGGCTCACCGCCTTACCGTGGTGGGAGTATGAACTCGGTGCCGTCAAACCGAGTTTGACCAAGCTGGACCGAAAGTCAAAGTGACAACCGAATGAAAGGAGGACATGTGGCTCAATGTTAGCGATCTGATTGGCCGAAGACCAAAGAAGAAATGACAGTTATTGCAGGCTGATTTCTAGCTGGAATTGGAACCTGATTAAGGCATGGACTGAATGCCTGGGTGGCTCGATGCAATCTGGGAAGATCAGTTGCTTACTCAGATGGTCAGAGCAGTGTGAATTAAGGCTAGCGTTTGGTGGAGACATTGATGGTGATGTATGACTTAAAGAAGTTGAATACATTAGACTAGGTCAAGGAAGGTGGCAGAGAGTTAGGACAGAATGCAATGGCATTGTAACCGTTAACTCTGGCTGTTACGATGCGGCAAAGATGTGAACTTGTGAGGCTTGAGGCTAGGCTGGTAGAGAGGCTAGTTGAGATAGTCATCTTTTGAGGAGTTGAAGGGAATCTATATAGAATGTCAGATGTATGACATTGCAACTATGTGTGATGGTTCTGGTCTAGTGTTGCCTACTATTCTCCAGATGGACAAGATGTAAACTCCTGGAAGAGCATAGCTCTACAAATGTATTGTAATCTTTTGTTACTGAATACTACATGTGAGTTGAGTGTTTTGGAGGGTGGGGTTTTTTACTCAAAAGGGTTTTCCCCATGTATATTTGTGTGTCATCATATTTGTCTTTCGTGGTTATCTGTTTGTGTTGAATCTGTTATAGTTATGCATTTACTATCCTCAGTAGGATCAATGGGGGATACTCTTTGCCTGCTTCCGCTTTATGGTATAGTTGTGTGTGTCTTTGGAGTGATTTTGAATTGAAATCACTAAGGCACTGCTGTCTTAGATGTCTATCTTGATGAAAAATCGGTTTCCTATCCCCAACAATCAAAACTCACAAAATGTCAATGAAATGGATAGGGTGATATGCCCCCCTTAAAATTTAAATATACTTGTTGTATTGATATTTTAAGGGAAAAGAGGGGAAGAGGAGATCCTTGAAAAGAATACATGCCTCACAAAACTAGTTATCCTTGCTCCCCAAGTGTAAAGGAAAAGACAACTAAGAAAGAGATTATCATTTTTCTACCACATAAATAAATATGGTTGCATGCAAGATTGTATCACTGTGAATGGAAATGAGTAAACTATGGAGCTACAAATGTGACATAATGAGGAGCAACACAATAGAAGAAAATAATATCATTTAGAATGATTAGGTGTATCAACACATGGAGCACCATAATCAATAAGTTATATTTTATTACTCAAGGTCTCACATTCATTTGTGGAATGATCATGTACTCGATGATATGTACAAAAAGAGCTATTTTTATAATGTTCATTACAAGTTGGAGGAGGAAGAGTAATCAAGTGGGTTTTCAAAATCCTTGAAAAAATAAGCTCTTGCTTTGAATAAGGAGTAGAAGATATTTTTTTCTTAATGTGAAGAAAGGATTGCTTGGTTATCACATGATGTTCTAAATATAGTAGATGATGGTAGATGAGATGTAGATGACTTGGAAAAGTTTGGAACAAGTTAAACCTATTTTTTCAAGGTACGATGTAGACTTCACATGATCTTTAACTCCTTGTTTTATATTTTCATTATATCTAATTTTAAAAATAATTGTATATTCAATCCCATAACACTTTTCCAACTCAGATGGAGAAGTCTTGCCTAAATGAGAAGAATAAATTTTCTAAGAATGCAAATCCTTTTTAGACATCATGAACACATGAGGGATGAAAGCTAATGAGCCCTCATGGGATGATGTTTCTAGAATTGTTGATGTAGAAGAAGATTGAGCAAATGAAACACACTTCTTAGGTTGAGATTGTGAGATTATGTACTCTCCCACAAAGGAGGGCGTAAAATATAATGAAACCCGATCATCACCAAATCATGTATTTGAAGATGAAGGATTATATTTATCATCATTTGTATTTGATTCTACCATATTCAACTCTTTGGGCTTTGATGGTGAGATTTTAAAATCCCCAATAAAATGAGGTGTAAAATCTAATGACCCCTAATCATCTCCCAAGAGTTTATTCATAGTATCATTATCATTGGAAGTTTATGGTTCTAATTTTGAAGATTGAATCAAACTATTAAGAGAGTTGAAAGTGTTAAGATTGAATTCTATTTGTAAGGGTAAAAGTACAAGCCTATGTCACACTTTTATAAAGGAACCGACCAACACAAACATAAATTCTCAACTTCGAGCACATAAAAGTGGTGTTTATGTTTTGAATTTTAAAATGATGTAAATGAATGAAATGTAGAAATCTTTATGAATTTCATTCATGTAATTTTTTATTTTTTTTAAAAAATAATTGATATATTTTTTTTAAATTTAAGAGCATTTTGAATTGCTGAAAAATCTTAGGCTAAAGTGACGTTGAGTTGACGTCAAGAAAAAATAGAAAACTTTGTTTTCCCTTGATTTTTTTTTCTAAATAGGTAACTTCAATATCTAATGCATGGAAAATAAAATAAATTTTTGATGTATATTTTCCTTGTAATAATGCACTTTAAGTTAAAAGTACTAGAATTTGAGAGTTTTTATTTGACATTAACTATTATCTATTTTTAATCCTTTTCAAGAAACAAATTATACCCTTTTGGAGAAGATTCTCTCCTCTAGTGCACCATATATTTTTTAAATTTTTTAATATGTTTTAGTATTTTTTAAATTTCTAATTAGCCTCATTTTTTATTTTAACAACCTACTTGTATTATTTAAAAAAACATATTAAAACTAATCAAAATATCAAAACATAAATAAATATATTTGGATTCTTCACTTCAAGCTCTACAAAAGGCTATTTTTATTTTTTTGAAAAATCAATTTGATTGAATAAATATCATGTTCAAGTGGAAAGTTTCAAAATTTTGCAAAAAAAGATGAGGTGGTTGTCAATAAGGATGCCACATTGATAGTTTTGGGTGAAAGGGTTTTGACTAAAATACTTCCATTTGAAACCCTTTTAGTCAAAAACTTGCATACAAATTGAGTCACATTTTAAAGTGACAAAAGGAAATATTCTCTTTTATTGTTTTAGGTGAAAGGATTTAGCCTAAAAATCTATGTGCCACATATAGACCCCATAGTTTTGAGTGAATTGTTTCACCTAAAATTGTTTAGGGAAAAAATGTTTCACCCAAAATTATTTAGGGAAAAACTATTTTTCTCAAAACTATTTAGTTGGTCAAAAGTGTGACATAGGTTTGTGCTTTTACCCGTAAAATTATAAATTTTGGCATATACTTTTATTGTATATATCTTTTTATTATATTCATACTTCATCTCAATGTGAAGAGTAGTTGGGTCTCCCTTCATGTCATGAATCCAAGATCTACTGAGAAGAAGATTGTATGAGAGATTATTTCACATGACATGTATAAGAGAAGGTAAATCCATGGTCCCTACCTTAATAGGTAATTTTGTTATTCCCAATAGTTACCTACCAACATTATCAAATCCACTAATAGAAATATTATCAGATTTTATGAGATTCTTATCCACACCAAGTTTATTTAGAAGATCAATACTACAAACATTAAGACTCGATCCATTTTCTATAAGAGTGTTGAACACCCAAAATACTGAGAGGGAGGTGAATCAATATTCCATTAAACAATTCAAGCATTAGTCATCCAATTACCAAAAAATATTCAACTGTAATAATGAATGAAAGTATGAAACGTCCACAACATCACATAACATATAAACACCAAGATTTTTACATGGAAAACCCAAAATGGGGAAAAACATAGTGAGGGTTAGCTCACAATATATAATATTTGGATATAGTATATTAAAAACATGCTCATTGCAAGTGGACTCACTCCCCACAAAGAATAAGAGATAAGATAGAAGGGGTGGCTTACGACCTATTAAATTGTTACAATTTCATCTATCATATGCTAGATTATAGTTTCAATGAAGTCTAAAATAATCTTTGCATTGATTTGAATCAATGCTTTGCTTTACTCTGTACTCACACAATTCTGATAAAATTCGCATCATACACATGTAGTTGGAACACCATACATGTCATCTACCACTCATCACTCGCATATCATCTCTTCAAACACTGAAATCAATCTAATATATATCCACATCAAGTGTAATATCAATTAGGTCGACCTAATTGGATGTAACACACAAAATTGAACTTGTCGTCATCAAAACATTTCATCCACACTTCGTGCCTTAATTTAAAATTCAATTCACCTCAAGATAGGTCAAGATAGACTTATATTATATCTCACATAGGATTGCAACACATATTACTCCTTCAAAAAACACCAAACATGTTAGGTCGGCCTCAATTAAGACCTAAACATAAAAACCTTCATATGTTTACCCAATTCACCATACATGGAGCTCAAAACACGATGTTATATGGAAATCCTACACAATCGAAATTTGTAAGCTTATCTTCAATATCACAACATGAAATATTCATCTACGAAGGAATGTGGAATCTTCGACACCAACACTCAGTATAGGAAATGACTGTGATATACAAGACTGAACTCTATCATTCATATCTTCTAAGATACTTAAGCAATCAACATGAACTCTTGGATTTTAATGAGTATGATGTTCACCAAGTTACTGTTAGAACCATAGAGTGGTACCTTTATTTGCAGAGGAGTGCAGACCCAAAAATTAACACACTGAACCACTGTACTACCAGGTTTGACACTTAGTCAAATTTTTGCACTACTAGGTTTTCTGGACCAACTTATCGTGTACAAATGCCTTCAACAACACTTCTAAATCATGCTAGAATTATCCACAATAATGTTTACATCAATGACAATACTGGATAATGCACTATGTATAGACCATGCTCATGTTTCCAGACTACAACATCATGACAATCTCCTCAAACTTCCAACAATCTTCCCCTTTGTCATTGATGGCAACTTGTAATCCAAAATTGAATTTTCTCCAAAAAATCTCCTTGTAATTTTATCTCCCCCTTTCACATGTTCCACTTTCCAAGTATCTCTCTCCCTTTGACATCAATGGAAAAGGATGCATATATTATTAGAACTACGTGCCATTAGGAAGTTAACAAAAACTTCTTTATCATCTGCATATTCACAAAAGAATTTAAAAACTTGAAAAAATGAAAATTACATAAAAGTAGAAATGGTCAACCCGAAGATGTTGACCCCTATTTTTTTTTTTAAATGACTTGCCAAGAAGATTTACCTTCTTCCCAACTTCTCTTTGTTTTTGTAAGCATTCTATACTATGATTCAAGCTCCATCAATGTTTCCTCTCCTTATAGAGTACTGGGAGTGAGTTTTAGGTTTGAGATTTGATTTGTACTGGCAAGGACACTTGAGACATGTATATTATTTTGTGAGAACTTAACTTGCAATCTTTCTCAAACCATGACAAATATTAGTATCATTTAATTTAAACAAGGCAGATACAATGCTCCTATGAGATACTTGACCATGGTGCATATGCAAACAAGAAAACAAAATAATCAAAATAGCTAAATGAAAGCATGTGAAAACATGTCAAGCCCTATCCCATAGTGGGAGTGGTTCTCCTTTGATGTGGAAAGGATTCCCTTTCCCACCCCCTTGATAAGCTTCCAATGTGATGAAGATACAAAGATGAATATGCCTATAGTGAGAATGCTAAAATTGTGGATGATTTCTTCATAGAGAAGCCCTCTATAAATAGGGTTGAAGGGTTGAAGAATGAAGAGATTGGAGGAATGTGGGACTAAAGAAGAGCCAATGAGATTGGGACACTTGTCCCAATTCTAATGGGTGAGGATGGAGTACATTTTGGGGAATGTGCATAGTTAATGCATATAGGTGAAGGGGTGTAAGAGAGATTAATGCATTTGGAAGAGGCATTAAGGGCTTTGTAAGAGGCATAAATGTCTTTGTAAGAACCATTTATGTTAAGTCAAATAGGTAGAGTTATTGGAGGAATATTCCCAAAGCATATGATTTTGTGAGGGAAAATAGGATAATTAGTTAATTAAAAGAATTTATTTTCATGGGTAATTTAGGATTAGGAGTTAATTAATCTAAAATTAATTAACTTGGAAGAATTAAGGGATTTGACATTTGATTTAAACAATTTGATTTATTAAATTAGATGAGAGGATTTTAGGGTTTTGATTAAATAAATTGATTTATTTAATTAAACAGGATGAACATTAGTGAATTAATCTAATAAATTGCTTTATTTGATTAATAGAAGAATTGCTGATTAAATTAGAATTAGATGCATAATCTCAGAATTATTTGCATGTCTACATTTTTCCCCTCTTTGAAGCAACATACCAGTTGTGTTGGTTCAAAGACTAATGTTGCCAAGATCGAAATTCAAAAAATTCATGATTTTTTCAGATGCCCCATTGTTGCCCCAACAAAAAGAATTACGCTAGTACACTGCCCCCTCGAGAGATTAGGCAAAAAATTCAATTTTAGGTCGAGATCATGACAAAGAGGTTCAAGATGGTGAAATGAGAAGGCTAGACTAACTGATCTATATTATGATGATAATGCAAATGAGATGGTTTTAAGATGCTTAGAATAACAAATCTATATTATCCTAAACAACTTAACTATTGATGCAATGCATGTGAGATGAATGAGGTCTCCTATTATGATGATATGTTTGAGTATGCAGGATGGGTATGCTAATTTTTTATGAATGCAAGATGGATGTATTGATTTTTTGGTGAATGGCATGATAGCATGTTAGCGTGAAAGAGGATGGAAGAATGAGAGGGATCAACACTTGATTTCGAGAAGATGCAAAATTCCAACAAGTCCATGAGTCATC
Organism: Sequoiadendron giganteum; assembly: GCA_007115665.2. NCBI lineage: Eukaryota > Viridiplantae > Streptophyta > Pinopsida > Cupressales > Cupressaceae > Sequoiadendron > Sequoiadendron giganteum. The sequence continues at coordinate 260,454,412 of CM021100.1, read as the reverse complement.
GAGACTTTATTAGATATGATGATGATGATGTATTGCTTATCTAGGGATTGGGGATGTAAAGAGTATAAATTTCCTTATGTTTGATAACACACATAGATATGATGCATCAAGGTACAAACAACCAGGATGATGTTGTATCTAGTGAGATGGACTTTGAATCAACAAACAAATAGGAGTATCCTTGTTCACACTTGACATACGAAACCTTATTAGGATGTACTTCAGATATTTCAAACATCTTGGACCAAAACACAAAAAGGTGAAACCTAACAATGCAATAGTCAACAAGACATCCAAAACATCCTCCCTACATACCGAACAAAGTAAGCATCACCAAGTGATATTATAGGGATATCCAAAAAGCACAATAGATAAAAGGTAATGTTTAATGCCCCATTCCTTTCTCTCTAAATCATTTTGATTAGACATCATCGAGAGGTCATTGGAATGAGCACAATAAGATAAATCAAAAGAAAAGATCAAGTACACAAACAAGCTAATGTTCTTCATACTTCTAGCCAAGACTAAACTACAATGATGTCTGATGTTGATGTGTATTGTAGGAAGGATGCATCCTAGGACATGATGATTAGATGATTGTGAGACTAACAAAATGATGGGATAGTGATACCAAGAGTTGACCAGCTTGTTTACCTATTGACCTAGACTTAAGACCCCGATGTTTGAGTTTTCACTTTCAATTTTCTATACGTGTTGTTGATTATTTTACCAAAGGTTGAAGGTGGCAATCGGTTTATTGTGAGTGGATGTTTATTGCGGGTGAAAGTGAAATGGGATGAATGATTTTAGGTTTTTTGAATGTTTTTGGTATTTTGAAATGTTTTGAGGCTATTTTTTTTGGGGTTTTCTAGGTATTTTACAAATTTTTTGATTTTCAATTTTTCCAATGTTTTGGTGTTTTCGAAGATTTTGACCAAGAACCTAACCTAAGGACCTATCCTAAGGGTCTTAGGGGTTGATCAAAGATTACCCTTTCCTCTGTTATACACATAGAGACCACGTAGTTCGACTGACACAAACTCATTTATTGATGAAGTATGAACATGTGGATTTTCATTTTACTATGATGGACACGTAAAGGACTAACCTAATGTCTCAGAGGCTGATCAAAGATTAGCCTTTCCTACGTTTAAGCTCAAACATGACGTAGTTCGACTTGATGACTCTGTTTTTGAATTTTTCTATTGTTGACCTCTTTTTAGTTTTTATTGATATGTTTTGGATGTTTTTTGGTTTTCTTGATTTTATAAATGCTTTTGGATTTTCTGATTTTAGGAAGATTTCAAGAATATACACGAATCTAATCCAATATAAGTATAAGGACCTGACCCCAATGTGATGTGATAGACTACTTTGATATAGGTAGGAAAAACTGACCTTAGGAATGTACCAAGTAGTACTAAAAGGGAACATGATACCGACACAAGATCAAGCTATGATGTAGACACAAATGGGTGATGGAAAGAATGATGGGTGGAGGGTGATGGAAAGTGATGTAGAACAAGATGAAGATATCATGGTGGATGGAAAGTGCTTATTTACACAAGGTTCTTGATCACTAGGTTTTCACCAAGGTACTTTCCCAAAGTGCCACCAAAGTGGATTTCACTAGAGGATAATTTTTTTCTTTACTGTTTTCAATCCTTTTTCTAATTTTTTTGGATTTTTATATTTTATGATTTTTTTTGTATTTTTGGATTTATACCCAACAAGCTTAGGCATAATTTTTTTTGAGATGGGAGATGTTGATGGGATCCTATAGAGGCTCACCTTTGGGTGTGGATAGCTGATATGCTCCTGATTTGTAACTTTTCATAATGATGAAGGTCCCTAACCAGTTAGGTTCAAACTTACCTTTGTTGTCTGGATTAGGCACATTCTTCTGATTGTGTTTCAACATGAGCTCTCCAACTTGGAAGGACCGACTCTTGATCTTCTTGTCATAGCTTCTCTTTAGATGGTTTTGATATACATGTAGATGGTTCAAAGAATCCATGCATAGCTCATCTAGTAACTCCAACTCATTCAATCGTGACACTTGATACTCCTCATTAGTAATAAGATTCTACAATGATATTCTCAAGGATGAGAGATCAACCTCAATGGGTAAGATGGCTTCTGATCCGTAGACTAGGGAGAAAGGGGTTACACTTGTGGGTGTGTGGATACTCGTTCAGTAAGCCCATAAGGCAGGGTTAGCTATAGGTTCCAGTCATGACCAACTTCATTGACTGTTTTCTTTAGGATTTTTAGGATTCTTTTATTCGTAGCCTCAGCTTGGCCATTACCCTAGGGGTAATATGGGGTGGATAAGCAATGTTGGATATTGAATTTTTTGCATAGCTCATGAAAATTTTGGTTTTTGAAAGGTGTTCCATTATCTAAGATAAGGGCTTGCAGAACACTTGGTAACAAAAAATGAGGTAGTTTAGGATAAATTTGGGAATCTGCTTCCCTATGATATAGGACATGGGGATGTCTTCCACCCACTTTGTGAAGTATTTTGTGGTAGTGATAATGAACTTGTGTCCATTAGATGAGGTGGGTGCGATTTTTTTGATGAGATCGAGCCTCCATTGTGAAAAATTCCAAGGTGTTATAATCGATTGGATCTCTTGAGTTGGTGCATGAATGAGGTCCCCATGTTGTTGGCATTGTATACACTTTCAAACATAGTCATGGGCTTCTTTCTCCATTGTAGGCCAGTATTACCCCGTCCTTATCAGTTTCTTGGCCAAGGTCATACCACTAGAGTGTGAAACAAAAATTCCATCGTGTACCATAGTTAAAGTAGTCAAAGCTTCCTTGAGGTTAAGGCATCATAAGAGGATTCTTTCGATACTTCTACGATAAATGGTGTCACCTAAGATAATGAAACATGATGAATTTTTGATAAAGGTTCTTTTAAGATTTGGGGTGATGTCTGTGGGGAGGAATCCTATTTTCAAGTAGGTGAATATTTCATGGTACCAAGGATCACCAGGACCAATGATTTCACATACAAACTTAGATTCTAGTACCTCGAAAGTTGGTACGAGAAGCTGCTCTACAAGGAATTCATGTTTATGGATGTTTCTTGAGATCTCTAGCAATGATTTGATTATAGCCATAACATCAACTACCCTTTTGTTTACCCTTGGTATTTGTTCAAATGTGATGTCGATGAAGAACTTGAGATCCTCCACCAGCTTCTTGTACAGGGTAATTTTGTCATCCTTAGTTTAATATTCATCATTGACTTAGTTTATAATCAATTGTGAGTCCCCATAGACCTTGAGTGCCATGATTTTCCATTGTACTACAATTTGAAGTACTATGACAAGAGCCTCATACTCTGCAATGTTATTGGTACAAGGAAAAGATAACCTGTATGATTTAGGAACATAATCTCCTTGTGGTGTGATGAAGAAGACTCCTACTCCTAACCCATGTTGAGTATATGATGATCCGTTGATGTATACCTTTTAATGGTCTGTTGCACTTAGATTGAAAACTGACTCATTGGAAATTCTGATACCAATGGATTATTTGAATATATAAGTGCTTTGACCAGTTGATCTACAATTACCTATCCCTTGATGGCTTTCCATTCCACATATTCAATGTCGTATTCTATCAAGATCATGACCCACTTAACCATTCATCCTATGAGCGTTTCTTTAGAGAGAAAATACTTTAGGGGGTCTATCTTGGCGATGAGCTTTATCTAATGAGACAACATGTAGTCCCTAAATTTTTGTGAGGAAAACACTACTACAAGAGAAGCCTTTTCAATGAACGTGTAGTTTAGCTCGTGTCCCACCAAGGTTCTACCGATATAGTAGATAGCTCTTTCTTTCCCTATTTCATCATGTTGTGCCAAAAAATCACTAAGAGTTGTTGTCATGGCTAATATGTAGAGGATTAATGGTTTGTTCTAGATTAATGAAATGAGGACTAGTGGTGTTAGCAAGTATTCTTTGACTTGGTTAAATGCTTGATCACATTTTATCATCCTATTTGTAGGCCACTCCCTTATGAAGGATATGAGAGTATGGGATGGTTTTATTTGCTAATTGTGCTATGAATTTACAAATTGATTGAAGCCTTCCATATAGAGCTCTCAATTGTTTTAGTGTTTAGGGTACTTCCATGTCGAGGATTGCTTTGACTTTTGTAGGGTCTATCTTGATTCCTCTAATTGATACAATATACCCTAGGATCTTTCCCGATGTGATGCCAAAGACACATTTCTTAGGATTGAGTCATACCTTATATTCTTCCGATCTGTCAAAGATTGGGCCCAATATTGATATGTGATCTTGACGTTTTATTGATTTGGCTAGTATTTCATCCATATAGTCCTCTACAGATTTGTGGATCATGTCATGTAAAATCATATTCATATCCCTCTGGTATGTAGCTCTAGTGTTCTTCAACCCAAACAAAATTATGTTTCAATAGTAGGTCCCCCATGGACAGGTGAAGGTTGTCTTACGTTGATAATCCTTTGCTATCATAATCTAATTATATTGTGAAAACCTGTCCATCAATGATAGCATTTTGTGCCCTGTCATCAAATCTACAATCATGTTTATGTTAGGGAGAGGGAAATCATCCTTAGGGCATGCTTTGTTCAGGTCCTTGAATTCGGTGCAGATCCAGATGCCCCTAGTGGGCTTGGAAATAGGTACAAGGTTGGAAACCCATTCGAGATAATCAATAGGTCGTATGAAGCCAGCATCAAGGATTTTTTGTAGCTCAAGTTTGACCAACAAGGTGATCTACAGATGCATCTTTCTCAATTTCTATCTTACTAATTTTTTCTTTGGATAGATTGCTAGATGATAGACCACTACCTTTGGATCAAGGCCTGGCATGTCAGTGTATGTCCACACAAAATTCACTTTCCTTTCTTTTAGAAATGTAGCCATATTCTCTAGTTCTTTGGTCAAAAGTTACTTCACATAGAAAGTGATGTACGGTGTCTCTTCAGTTCCCAAGTTCACTGGGTTGCATTTTTTCTGCCAGTGCTGCTGATTTTTCTTGATGGATGGCACTAAGGGGAAGATTGAATCCCTCATCCTTTGGTGCCTCAGAGAGGTTTTCCCCATTGGATATGTCCTTTATTTTTAGTATTTTTGGATCAGAAAGTGCCACAATGTGGTTTTCACTTAGAGATCTAGACGCTACTCTTAGATTTTCTATTTTACGACTGAAAGATTTAATCATTTCCTTGTAGTATGCATGTGTATCCAGATCTATGTCAAATACTACTTTGTGATCACCATATGGTAGATCATCCCTTAGTCCCATGAATTCTAAGAGAGCCTTGTAATTTTCAAATGTATCTAAGATCGGTGGTCCTCGTTGGTCACAATCAATGAGTTGAGGGTAACCAAGTTTTAGTTCGGTGGCTTGGGTATTTGACTCGAAATACATGGTAGTCATCATCAAGAGACAGGAATCCTCATTGTATAGTTCAGTTATATCGAATGTGTATTTATCTAGGGCTAGGCTAGTGGATTCCAATAATTGAGGAGGAGCTTTGACTTCTTTAATAGAGGTATGCTTGCTAAGAATGGTTATCTTCGTAGGGGTACATCCCAGTCCAAGATTCTTTAGGTGCTTCTTAGGAATGATAAGTTCTAACAAGTTGTTTTCATTTTTCCCAAGCTTCTCATTTTTGTTGTATCCCCATTCAAACATTAATTGTAGTCCTTTGTTATCATCCTCCATGGGAAGTTATCCTTTTCATCTACCACTTCTTTGCTTAGGTCTCCCCATTTTATGAAGGTGGTAGGTTATTCTTTGAAGGTTTGAGATGTTGTGTCTATTGTTTGTGGTTTCCCATGAGATCTAGGAGATTGAGGTAACTCTCCTACCACAAAGGCAATCTTTTTCATTTTATAGTCCCCACCCATTATCTTAGATTACAACCTTAATAACTGGGATGTTCTAAATGGAAGGTATCTTTGTCTCAGAAGTGGAGGCTAAGGTGGATGGGTCAACATAAGGGGACGTGGGTCCCTTATCAATTATTGGGACTTGAGGGATCATATAATACTTGGCCTCCAAATTTTTGCAATAATAAAAAGGTTCGAGGTCGCCATGGATCGTGACTTCTTGATTTTGGTAGGGGAATTTGACACATTGATGGAATGTGGATACGATAGCTTGCATCCCATGGATCCATAGACACCCTAGGATAATATTATAGGACAGTTCAAGGTCAAGGGCCTGAAAAGTAGTCTCCATGATTGTTGGCCCCACTTGGATGTGGAGTTGAATGGTGCCCTGGGACACCCTTTCTTGATCATTATAGGCCCTGATAGTGATGCAATTTCCCTTTTCAATGTCATCTTTTGAAAAGCCCAGATTCTTAATCAGTTGTAGAGTAAAAATATTCAGACCCACACCTCCATCCACCAAGACTCTTTTGACCTTGTTCTCATAGAATAGGACTTCAAGATGGAGTGCACGGTTATGAGATTGTTGGGTTGGGAGATCCTACTTAGAAAATATGAGGGGATGCGGTGTAGTGATATGTTCAACCATAGCTTGAAATTAGTTTGCATCAAGATCCGTAGGGACAAAGGATGCAACCAATGCCTTTTCTAGGATGTCCCTATGCACAGGTGATATTTTGAGAAACTCCATGATAGAGATTTGGGTGTGGGTTTTCTTCAACTGCTCTAGGACAAAATAAACACTAGAGTTTGTTTTAAGATTGGCGACTGGTGCCTTAGGTGATGGCGAAGGCCCTGGGATAGTAATTTTTTCGCTACATGTGGTGACTCCACACTTGGCTCTAGGTTGTTTGATATTGAAAACTGTTACCCATTCATCAAAAGATGTGACAACATGGTCATAGATTTGGTTTACATTATTGTAACTCTTTCATTTACCATTGTTGTTTCCTTTATTGCGATCTAGCATCAAATTTGTGTATATTTTAAGATCTTGATTCCCGACCAATTGTTCAATGGTTATAATCTTATCATCGATGAGATCTTGAATAAGATTTTTAAGTCTCATACAGTTGGCTGTTGTATGTCCCTTTATTTTATGAAAATCATAGAGGTACTTCTCATTATACCATGGTGGTTTAACTTGAGGCTCTTGATAATTTTCGTAAACAAAGAGTGTGATAAGATTTGCTTGTACCAACTATTGCATGACAAAATCAATAGGCTCCCCTAGTGGTGTATATTTTCATTTTGGCGGGTATTTGTTCTTTGGGGGTGGCCCCCCTTGAGTATTGATGTTGTTGATAGTTTGATTATTGGGTTGCTATTTTAATGGGGTGTTTTGATGAATGGTTTGTTGCATGCTGGTTTGATGAGTGTTTTGTGGGTATGTTTGTGTGTTTTACCTTGGGGCACTGATAACAATTTTGGCATCAATGAAACCATCGCTGGTAACATTTTTATTCTTGGCCCACATACGAGGTTTGTCATTGTAACTCATCGATGGTTGATTATCTTGGTACATGGGTGTGCCCCCTTGCGCTATAAGGGCTCTTTCGATTTTGAGTGCCTTGGGGATCAATTGGTCATACATTGTTATGCATTGTATTTTCAAATGAAAGGACAAGGTCCCTTCAAGGTTGGAGATGATAGCCTTGATTTATTGTTCTTTTGGCATAGACCATTTTCTCTTATTGGCCTTGGATCACCATCATTGCAAGAATGCTGTAAATGGTTCTCCCTTGGCTTGTTTTAGGCCAGATAACTCTTCTAAGCTCACTTCCATGCCCAAGTTGAATGAATAATTTTTGATGAACAAGTCCACAATTTCTTGGAACTTGTTAATGCTAGGGGGGAGGTGGGTGAAACATTCTATTGATGGACCAACCAAGCTTCAAGGGAAGAGTCGCATCAGATAAGAATCATCATATGTCACCTCCATACAATGTACATGGAATTCCCTGATATGATCTTCAGGATTTTTGTTTCCTCGGTATTTATCATTTTGGTATTTCGAATCTTGGTGGAAATGTAACCATAGCAATACTTCTATCAAACAAATAGGGACACAAATTCCCTTGTGTGTGTGATTTCTTTGTCTTTCCTAATTTTATTTCTTGTATTTGTTGCAAGAGCAACTTAACTTGTGCGGACAAATCATTTTATGGATCAAGTGGTGGAATGAATGTGTTTTGGGATGGTATGGTTGGTTGGGTGATAGATAGGGTGACTTGTGTGTTAAGATTTAAGGCATTTTTATGCATGTTTGAGAAAGGATGTTAGAAGATTTATTGTGCAAGCAATGCTTGTTGGTATACCTATTGCTATTGTTGGGCCTATTGATAGGTGTATTACTGTAATGCATTTTCTTGTGCTTCTTCTTGTTGTTGTTGTAGCAAAGCCTGTGCGTGTGCTTGTTGTTGTTTCTATAGAAAAGGTTGTGCTTGTGCTTGAGCTTGTGCGGCTTGTTGTGCGACTTGTTGCACAACTTGTGCAACCTATTTTTGTTGTAGTAAATCTTGTGCTTGTGCTTGGGCAACTTGTTGTGTTGTCTGTTATTCTTGTTGTGCAACTTGTTGTGCTTGTGCTTTTTGTGTAGCTTGTTGATCTTGGAATTGTTGAAGTGATTTTTGGTACACTTCACTAGTACAAAAACAACAATATACGACTAAAAAAACTATTAAAGACTGACTATAAATGACTAAACCTGGTCACGTGACCATTAGTAGTTTATTGCTAGTCATTTATAACATGACCAAATTAATGACTAAACCAGATTTAATCATTTATTGGTTGTTTTGATTGATCGATTTAGTAGTATATTTAGTCATATATTTAATCATGTGTTTAGTCATTGATTTAGTCAGATTTGGTAGTATATTTAGTCATATATTTAGTTATTGATTTAATTTTATTTAGTCATATAATTAGTCATGTGACCATTAGTAGTTTATTGATAGTCATTTATTTAGTCATTTGATCAATTTTGTAGTGTTTTTGTTCACTTATTTCTATCAATTGGTAGTATATTGATACATTGTTTATTAATTGCATAATCATTATATTTAGTCATATTTATTCACTGTTGTGTCAATTGATAGTATATTTAGTAAATTGGTTGTTTATTTAATTTTTTTAATTCACTAAAAGTGTTGGAAATAAGACAACGCTTTTGAGGTTTAAACATAAAACACAAAAAAACATAATCAATCATTCATTTGAACATAATGAAATAACTATTAAGAAGGAAAAATACTAAAATTTTATTTAGAAAATATATTCTTATAACAGAGACAAGATTTAAATGTGTCTTTTCTTTGAAATTTTTATCATAAAGTGTGTTTCTTAGTGTTGTGACTGAGAAAACTAAGTTACAAACATTTATCAGTGGACGAGCATCTGGAAGTCTTGCTTCCTTAAGAAAGTTCTTTGTCTTTTCAACATCATAGAAGTTTGACTTTCTGGTTACATGTTCCACCCCCTTGATTTTTCCAGTTTTGGCTGTTGCTTTAATGTATTTGAAGTGAATGTTACGATCATCACTACCAATGACATTGAAAATACAGTTTACCATAGTAGCAAAATGTCTCAGTAATAAAACTAAATGAGAACATATTGAAGAGAATTCTTAGTTTGGAAAATAAATAGAAAAAGTGCAAAAAGATGCATATGGATCTAACATTTTGAAAATATTGTATCCATATCAGAGTATTACCTTAATTTTATCTTCTTCAATTGTTACATCAGTTTCATACCCATGAAGAGTCTGTAATGCACCTTAAAAAGCTACAGTCATGCCTATCTTAGCCTGTTCCCCACATGAACATATGTTCAATAAGATAATAGAATACAAAATCAATAATTTACTAATGCATTGTATAAAATATATTTTGTACTTTATATTTGTATCGTTGATTACATTCATTGCATTGCACATCTTTCAAACTCAAAGAATTACTTCACATTGCATAACTAATAACTAGATGGTGATAGATGACAAAATTTCAATTACAATATAGTTTATTAAAATTCGACCTAAGAAGTTATACAATTAATTCACATTGCATAACTAATAACTAGGAGTAGTTGCCAATTGCATTATATTGCCATGGAATTCCATGAGACCACATTTCTTTGATGCAATTTTCCAAACAGTTCACTATCTTTTCTATGCTATGACATTTTTCAGCCATGCCTACCAAAATATTTTATCAAACAGTTCACTGCCTTGCTACTATGGCTCAAAGACTAAAACCATGTCAATACCATGCAAATGGAATGCTACTATGGTTTATAATAAACATTATAGAAACAACTACTTTCTTCAACCATATAGAGATATAAGCTTGTGCTTCCAATCAACCAATAAAAGCAGCACTCAAGTACCAAGGCTCAACTAAGAAACATATTTTTTCACTAAACCAATGCAACTAAGTTGATTTTACATCCTTAGTTATTATACCACAAATCCATAGCTTGTCTATCCTCATTGAAATAATATCAAACGTATCAAAAGAACTCATTAAAATTTAGGTATAATGATTGAACAGAGCTACATCTAGTTCATCTTCATCATCAATTGATTCACCACTATTATTAGATTCTACCTCATCTTCATGTATGCTTTTTCTTGGTAATGCATCTAAACATTTTTTCAATGCACACCCACTACATTTAGTTGCCTAAAAAAATCATAACAACCAAAATTTAAATCAATTTTTTGTTTCAATTTACCATGCTAAATCAATATAAGCCTAAGAAGCAGTTAAAGATGGTGTGAAAAATGAATTCAAGCCTGTAAAGAACAAATAAAAGATTGGGTAGCTAGTCTGTCTAACCAATTTAAAAGATAAGAGAATAAGGTGGTTTGAAAAATTTATTGGCAAGGATCAACTTTATTGGTTTAAATTAGATTGACCAACAAAACAACCTTTGGCAATGTGTTGAGAACAATATATAACCTAGACAAGTTATTAACTCTAATTTCAAGGGAAATATTTTCTAGTTAGCTCCTAAGTATTTTATAAAGAATACAATTTTATCACCAAATACAGGCACTACAAGAAATAATCATATAAAAAAACAAATTACATTGAGAGCAACAGTTTAATTCACCTCAACTTCAGAGTTCTATATCAAAAACCATAAGCTATTTATCAATAGGAAGAAGATATATGAATTTACAACAACTAAAAAGAAATTACCCGAAGAAAGAGATTCGTGATGACATTGTAATCAACTGGACAACCAACCTGCATTTGATACATCATCAATGCAAAGTTTACAACACCCTGCAAATTTACTCAACAAATAAACTTATCACAATATGAACACAAATAGATGTTTTTGTGCATTAAAAATACTAATATGTGAGAATTTTGGAATCAGACATTGGCTTCGAACTTATCCCTGATGATGGATCTCGCAAAGAAATTCAAAAGGTTGAACATGAATTTTGTCCAATTGATTCTAGAAGACAAACCTAGTAACATATTGTAAAGAACCACTCAAAAGAATAACTAATGTAGTTTTTAGAAGACAACAGTGTAGAGATTGCAGGAAGAATTACTATCTCTATGCCAAAACTCAATAGTATAGTCACAAATACAAGAACAAAACACAAATAACAAGAGCTTGCTTGGATTAGAACAAGAGTAGTTCAAAGTAAAGTAACAAATATTTTGAAAAAGATCCACCAAGTGGAAATTATTTTGAACTGGATTAGAAAAAGAGTAGTTCAAAGTTAAAAGATTTTTAGATTTTTTTTTTTTTTTTTTGTATTTTTGGATTTATACCCAACAAGCTTAGGCATAAATGTTTTTGAGATGGGAGATGTTGATGGGCTCTTGTAGAGGCTCACCTTGGGTATGGATAGCTAATATGCTCCTGATTTGTAACTTGTCATGATGATGAAGGTCCCTAACCAGTTAGGTTCAAACTTACCTTTGTTGTTTGGATTAGGCACATTCTTCTTATTCTCTTTCAACACGAGCTCTCCAACTTGGAAGGACCGAATCTTGATCTTCTTTTTGTAGCTTCTCTTTAGATGGTTCTCATATACATGTAGATGGTTCAAAGCATCCATGCATAACTTGTCTAGTAACTCCAACTCATTCAATCATGACACTCAATACTCCTCATTAGTAATAAGATTCTACAATGATATTCTCAGGGATGAGAGCTCAACCTCAATGGGTAAGATGGATTTTGATTCGTAGACTGGGGAGAAAGAGGTTACACTTGTGGGTGTGTGGATATTCATTCAGTAAGCCCATAAGACAGGGTTAGCTATAGGATCCAGTCATGACCAACTTCATTGACTATTTTATTGAGGATTTTTAGGATGGTTTTATTCGTAGCCTCAACTTGGTCATTACCCTAGGGGTAATATGGGGTGGAGAAGCGATGTTGGATATTGAATTTTTGGCATATCTCATGAACATCCTGGTTTTTGAAAGGTGTTCCATTAACTAAGATAAGGGCTTGTGGAACACCTTAATAGAAAATAAGGTAGTTCAGGATAAATTTAGAAATTTTCTTCCCTGTGATATAGGTCATGGGGGTGGCTTCCACCCACTTTGTGAAGTATTTTGTGGTAGTGATAATGAACTTGTGTCCATTAGATGAGGTGGGTGTGATTTTTTTGATGAGATCAAGCCCCCATTGTTGAAAAGACCAAGGTGTTATAATCAATTGGATCTCCTAAGCTAGTGCATGAATGAGGTTCCCATGTTGTTGGCATTGTATACGCTTTCAAACATGGTCATGGGCTTCTTTCTCCATCGTAGGCCAGTAGTACCCCATCCTTACCAGTTTCTTGGCCAAGGTCATACCACTAGAGTGCAAACCAAAAATGCCATCATGTACCTCAGTTAAAGCAACTAAAGATTCCTCGAGGTTAATGCATCACAAGAGGATTCTTTCGATACTTCTACGGTAAATGGTGTCACCTAAGATAATGAAACATGATGAATTTTTGATAAAGGTTCCTTTTTAGATTTGGGGTGATGTCTATGGGGAGGACTCTTATTTTTAAGTAGGTGAATATTTCATGGAATCAAGGATCACCAGGACCAATGATTTCACATACGAACTTAGATTCTAGTACCTCGAAAGATGGTATGAGAAGTTTCTCTACAAGGAATTCATGTTTATGGATGTTTCTTGAGATCTCTAGAAATGATCCGATTATAGCCATAACATCAATTGCTTTGTTGTTTACCCTTGTTATCTGCTCAAATGTGATGTCGATGAAGAAATTGAGATCCTCCACCAACTTCTTGTACTAGGTAATTTTGTCATCCTTAGTTTGATATTAATCGTTGACTTGGTTTATAATCAATTGTGAGCCCCCATAGACCTTGAGTGCCATGATTTTCCATTGTAGTACAATTCAAAGTCCTATGACAAGAGCCTCATACTCTGCAATGTTATTGGTACAAGGGAAAGATAACATATATGATTTAGGAATATAATCTCCTTGTGGTGTGATGAAGAAGAATCCTAATCCTAACCCATGTTGAGTATATGATTTGTCGAAGTATACCTTCCAATGGTTTTCTACACTTAGATTGAAAATTGACTCATTGGAAATTTTGATACCAATGGGTTCTTTGAATATATAGCTGCTTCAGCTAGTTGATGTACAATTACCTATCCCTTGATGGATTTCCATTCCACATATTCAATGTCATATTCTATCAAGATCATGACCCACTTAGCCATTCATCCTGTGAGTGTTTCTTTAGAGAGCAGATACTTTAGGGGGTCTATCTTGGCAATGAGCTTTATCTGATGAGACAACATTTAGTGCCTAAATTTTTGTGAGGAAAACACTACTACAAAGGAAGCTTTCTCAATGAACGTGCAGTTTAGCCCATGTCCCTGCACCAAGGTTCTACTGATATAGTAGATAGATCTTTCTTTCCCCGTTTCATCATGTTGTGCCAAAAAAGCACTAAGAGTTGTTGTCGTGGCTGATATGTAGAGGATTAATGGCTTGTTCTAGATCAGTGAAATGAGGACTGGTGGTGTTAGCAAGTATTCTTTGATTTGGTTAAATGCTTGATCACATTTATCATCCTATTTTTAGGCCACTCCATCGTGAAGGAGATGAGAGTATGGGATGGTTTTATCTACTAATTGTGCTATGAATTTGCGAATTAATTGAAGCCTTCCCTATAGAACCCTCAATTGCTTTAGTGTTCAGGGTGCTTCCATGTTGAGGATTGGTTTGACTTTTGCAGGGTCTATCTTGAGTCTGCTCATTGATATAATATACCCTAGGAGCTTTCTTGATTTTATGCCAAAGATGCATTTATTAGGATTGAGTCGTACCTTATATTATTCTAATCTGTCAAAGACTGGGCCAAACGTTGATATGTGATCTTGACGCTTTCTTGATTCGGTTAGTGTTTCATCCACATAGTCCTCTATGGATTTGTGGGTCATTTCATGTAAAATCAGATTCATATCCCTTTGGTATGTAGCTCCAGTGTTCTTCAACCGAAATGACATCATGTTCCAATAGTAGGTCCCCCATAGACAGGTGAAGACTGTCTTATGCTTTTCATCCTTTCCTATCATAATCTGATTGTATCTTGAAAACTCATCCATCAGTGATAGCATTTCGTGACCTGCCATCAGATCTACAATCATGTCTATGTTAGGAAGAGGGAACTCATCCTTAGGGCATGCTTTGTTTAGGTCCATGAAGTCAGTGTAGATTCAGACGCCCCCAATGGGCTTGGAAATAGGTACAAGGTTGTAACCCATTCAGGGTAATCAATGGGTCATATGAAGCCAACATCAAGGAGTTTCTGTAGCTCAAGTTTGACCAACAAGGTGATCTACAAATGCATCTTTCTCAATTTCTATCTTACTAGTTTTCCCTTTGGATAGATTGCTAGATGATGGACCACTACCTCTGGATCAAGGCCTGGAATATCAGTGTATGTCCACACAAAATTCACTTTCCTTTCTTTTAGAAATGCAGCCAGAGTTTTTGGTTCTTCGGTCAAAAGTTACTTCACATAGAAAGTGATGTGCGGTGTCTCTTCAGTTCCCAAGTTCACTGGGTTGCATTTTTCTACCAGTACTGCTGATTTTTCCTGATGGATGAAACTAAGAGGAAGATTGAATCCCTCATCCTTTGGTGTCTTAGAGAGGTTTTCACCATTGGATATGTCCTTTATTTTTACTTTTTTTTGGATCAAAAAGTGCCACAGTGTGGTTTTCACTTAGAGATCTAGACGTTACTCTTAGATTTTCTATTTTGTGATTGAGAGATTCAATCAATTCCCTATAGTATGCATGTGTATCCAAATCTATGTCAAATCTTGCTTTGTGATCGCCATATGGTAGCTCATCCCTTAGTCCCATGAATTCCAAGAGAATCTCATCATTTTCAAATGTATCTAAGATCGATGGTCCTCGTTGGCCACAATCGATGAGTTGAGGGTAAACAAGTTTTAGTTCGGTGGCTTGGGTATTTTACTCAAAAGACATGGTGGTGATTATAAAGAGAGAGGAATCCTCATTATATAGGTCATTTATATCGAATGTGTAGTTATCTAGGGGTAGGCTAGTGGATACCGATAATTGAGGAGGAGCTTTGACTTCTTTAATAGGGGTATGCTTGCTAAGAATGGTTATCTTTGTAGGGGTACATCCAAGGCCAAGATTCTTTAGGCATTTCTCAGGAATGATAGGTTCTAACAGGTTTTTTTCATTTTTCCCAAGCTTCTCATTTTTGTTGTAGCCCCATTCAAAAATTAGTTGTATTCCTTTGTTATCATCTTCCATGGGAAGTTCAGGTACAAGTCTTTCATCTTGATACAATAGGCATGATACATCCTTTTCATCTACCACTTCTTTGCTTATGTCTCCCCATTTTATAAAGGTGGTAGGTTCTATTTTGAAGGTCTGAGATGTTATGTCTATTGGTTGTGGTTTCCCATGAAATGTAGGAGATTGAGTTAACTCTCCTACCATAAAGGCAATCTTTTTCATTTTATAGTCCCTGTACCAATTATCTTGGATTACAACCTTAACATCTAGGATGTTCTGAATAGAAGGTATCTTTGTCTCGGAAGTGGAGGCTAAGGTGGATGGGTCAACATAAGGGGATTTGTGTCCCTCAAAATTTTTTGGGACTTGGGGGATCTTATAATACTTGGCCTCCATATTTTTGCAATAATAAAAAGGTTCGAGGTCACCATGGATCATGACTTCTTGATTTTGGTAGGGGAATTTGACACATTGATGGAATGTGGATATGACAGCTTGCATCCCATGGATCCATGGGTGCCCTAGGAGAATATTATAGGGTAGTTCAAGGTCAAGGACCTGGCGAGTAGTCTCCATGATTGCTGGCCCCACTTGGATGGGGAGTTGAATGGTGCCTTGGGATACCCTTTCTTGATCATCATAGGCCCTGATAGTGACGCCTTTTCCCTTTTCAATGGCATGTTTTGAAAATCCTAGATTCTTAATTAGTTGTAGAGTAGAAATATTCAAACCCACACCTCCATCCACCAAGACTCTTTTGACCTTGTTCTCATGGAATAGACTTCGAGATGGAGTGCATGGCTATGAGATGGTTGGGTTGGGAGATCCTGCTTAGAAAATGTGAGGGGATGTGGTGTAGTGATATGTCTGACCATAGCTTGAAATTAGTCTGCATCAAGATCCGTAGGGACAAAGGATGCAACCAATTCCTTTTCTAGGATGTCCCTATGCATGGGTGATATTTTGAGCAACTCCATGATAGAGATTTGGGCATGGGTTTTCTTCAGCTACTCTAGGACAAAATAACCACTAGAGTTTATTTTTAGATTGGCGACTGATGCCTTAGGTGATGGCGAAGGTCCTAGGATAGTAATTATGTCACTATATATGGTGACTCCACACTCAACTCTAGGCTATTTGATATTGAAAACTATTACCCATTCATCCAAAGATGTGACAACACAGTCATATATGTGGTTTACATTGTTGTAACTCTTTCATTTACCATTGTTGTTTCCTTTATTGTGCTCTGACATCAGATTCGTGTATATTTTAAGATCTTGATTCCAGCCAGTTGTTCAATGGTTATAATCTTATCATCGATGAGATCTTGGATAAGATTTTTAAGTCTCATACAGTTGGTTGTTGTATGTCCCTTTATTTTATGAAAATCACAGAGGTACTTCTCATTATACCATGGTGGTTTAACTTGAGGCTCTTGATAATTTTCATAAATAGAGAGATAATATTTGCTTGTACCAACTGTTGCATGAAAAACTCAATAGGCTCCCCTAGTGGTGTATATTTTTGTTTTGGCAGGTATTTGTTCTTTGGGGGTGGTCCCCCTTGACCATTGACATTGTTGACAGTTTGATTGTTGGGT
The DNA here is from genome assembly GCA_007115665.2 of Sequoiadendron giganteum. Lineage (NCBI taxonomy): Eukaryota > Viridiplantae > Streptophyta > Pinopsida > Cupressales > Cupressaceae > Sequoiadendron > Sequoiadendron giganteum. The sequence goes on along the minus strand of CM021100.1, from coordinate 260,437,051 downwards.
TGCTATTGTAATGGGGTGTTTTGATGAATGGTTTGTTGGTGTTGGTTTGATGAGTGTTTTGTGGGTATGTTTGTGTGTTTTTCATTGGGGAACTAATAAAAAATTTGGCATCAATGACACCATCATTGGTAACATTTTTATTCTTGGTCCACGTGCGAGGTTTTTCATTGTAACTCATTGATGGTCAATTATCTTGGTACATAGGTGTTCCCCCTTGCGCTATAAGGGCTCTTTCGATGTTGAGAACCTTGGGGATCAATTGGTCATACATTGTTATGCATTTCATTTTCAAATGAAAGGACAAGGTCCCTTCAAGGTTAGAGATGATAGTCACGATTTGTTGTTCTTCTAGCATAGACCATTTTGTCTTATTGGCCTTGGATCACCATCATCACAAGAATGCTGCAAATGTTTCTCCCTTGGCTTGTTTTAGGCTAGATAACTCTTCTAAGCTCACTTCCACACCCAAGTTGAATGAATAATTTTCGATGAACAAGTTCATAATTTCTTGGAAGTTTTTAATGCTAGGGGGGGGTGGGAGAACCATTCCATTTCTGGACTAGCCAAGCTTCGAGGGAAGAGTGACATTAGATAAGAATCGTCATATTCCACCTCCATACAATGTACATGGAATTCCCTGATATGATCTTTAGGCTTTTTGTTTCCTCGGTAATTATCATTTCAATATTTTGAATCCTAGTGGAAATGGAACCATAGCAATTCTTCTATCAAACGGATAGGGGCACAAATTCCCTTGTGTGTGCGATTTCTTTGTCTTTCTTAATTGTATGTCCTGTATTTATTGTGAGAACAACTTAACTTGTTCAGACAAATAATTTTACGGATCAGGTGGTGGAATTATGAATGTGTTTTTAGATGGTATAGTTGGTTGGGTGACAGATAGGGTGGCTTGTGTGTTAAGATTTAAGGCATTTTTTTGCATGTTTGAGAAAGGTTGTTGGAAGATTTGTTGTGCAAGTAATTCTTGTTGGTATGCCTATTGCTATTGTTGTGCCAACAACGCTTGTTGTCAGTCTTGTTTTTGTTATTATTGTTGTTGTGAAAAAAATTCTTGTTGTTGGGCCTGTTGATAGGTGTATTGTTGTAATGCATGTTCTTGTGCTTGTTGTTGTTGTAGCAAAGCTTGTGCTTGTGATTTTTGTCGTTGCTATAGAAAAGGTTGTGCTTGTGCTTGTGCGGCTTGTTGCACAACTTGTGTGGCTTGTTGTTGTTGTTGCAGCAAAGCTTGCGCTTGTGCTAGGGCAACTTGTTGTGCTTGAGATTGTTGTGTTGCCTTCTATGCTTGTTGTGCTTGTGCTTTTTGTGCAGCTTGTTGATCTTAGAATTTTTGAAGTGCCTTTTGGTATGCTTCACTAGTACAGAAACAAAAATATATGACTAAAAAAACTACTAAAATTTGCCTATAAATGACTAAACTTGGTCACGTGACCATTAGTAGTTTATTGCCAGTCATTTATAACATGACCAAATTAATGACTAAACCAACTTTATTCATTTATTGGTTGTTTTGATTGATTGATTTGCTAGTATATTTAGTTATATATTTAATCATGTGTTTAGTCAATGATTTAGCCAAATTTGGTAGTATATTTAGTTATTGATTTAATTTGATTTAGTCATATAATTAGTCACATGACCATTAGTATTTTATTGCTAGTCATTTATTTAGTCATTTGATCAATTTGGTAGTGCTTTTGTTCACTGATTTCTATCAATTGATAGTATATATAAATTGTTTATTAATTAGATAATAATTATATTTAGTCATATTTATTCACTACTGTGTCAATTGGTAGTATATTTATTCAATTGGTAGTTTATTTACTTTTTTTGTTCACTAAAAGTTTTGGAAATGAGACAATGCTTTTGAGGTTTAAACATAAAACAAAAAAATCCATAATCAATCATTCATTTGCACGTAATGAAACAGCTATTAAGAAGGCAAAATACTGAAATTTTATTTAGAAACGGTATTCTTATAAAAAAATACAAGATTTAAATGTGTCTTTTCTTTAAATTTTTTATTATAAAGTGTGTTTCTTAGTGTGGTGACTGAGAAAACCGAGTTACAAACATTTATCAATGGACAAGCATCTGGAAGTCTTTCTTCTATAAAAAAGTTTGTATTTTCAGCATTATAGAAGTTTGAATCTCTGGTTACATGTTCCACCTCCTTGATTTGTCCAATTTTGGCCATTGCTTTAATGTATTTGAAGTGAATGTGAAGATCCTCACTGCCAATGACATTGAAATTACAGTTTACCATAGTAGTAGAATGTGTCAGTAATAAAACTAAATGAGAACGTATTGAAGATAATTCTCAATTTGGAAAATAAATAGAAAAAGTGCAAAAAGATGCATATGGAACTAAAAGCTTTGAAAATATTGTATCCATATAAGAGTATTACCTTAATTTTAGCTTCTTCAACTATTACATCAATTTCATACCCCTGAAGAGTCTGTAATGCACCTTGAAAAGTTGCAGTCATGCCTATCTTAGCATGTTCCCCAGATGGACATATGTTCAATAAGATAATATAATACAAAATCAATAATTTACTAATGAATTGCATAAAATAGATTTTTGTACTTTATATTTGTATTGTTGATTACATTCATTGCATTGCACATCTTTAAAACTCAAAATATTACTTCACATTGCATAACTAATAACTAGATGCTGATAGATGACAAAATTTCAATTACAATATAGTTTATTAGAAAGTCAACCTAAGCAGTTACACAATTACTTCACATTGCATAACTAATAACTAGAATTAGCTACCAATTGTATTAGCTTGTCATGGCATTCCATGAGACCACATTTCTTTGATGCAAATTTTCAAACAGTTCACTACCTTTTCTATGCTATGACATTTTTCATACATATCTACCAAAATATTTTATCAAACAGTTCATTGCCTTGTTGCTATGGCTAAAAGCCTAAAACCATTTCAATACCATGCAAATGGAATGCTACTATGGTTTATAATACACATTATAGAAACCACTACTGTGTTCAACCATGTAGAGATATAAGCTTGTGCTTCCAATCAGCCAATAAAAGCAACACTCAAGTACCAAGGCTCAACTAAGAAACATAAATTTTCACTAAACCAATGCAACTAAGTTGATTTTACATCCTTAGTTATTATACCAAAAATCCATAGCTTGTCTATCCTCATTGAAATGATATCAAAAATATCAAAAGAACTCTTTAAAATTTAGGTATAATGATTAAACATGTCTCCATCTAGTTCATCTTCATCATCAATTGATTCACCACTATTATTAGATTCTATCTCATCTTCATGTATGCTTTTGCTTGGTGATGCATCTAAATTTTTTGTCAATGCACACCCACTACATTTGGTTGCCTAAAAAAATCATAACAACTAGAATTTAAATCAATCTTTTGTTTCAATTTACCTTGCTAAATCAATGTAAGCCTAAGAAGCAGTTAAAGATGGTGTGAAAAATGAATTCAAGCTTGTAAAGAACAGATAAAAGATTGGGCAGATGGTATGTCTAACCAATTTAAAAGATAAGAGAACAAGGTGGTTTGAAAAATTTACTGGTAAGGATCAATTCTACTGGTTTAAATTAGATTGACCAACAAAACAACCTTTGGCAATGTGTTGAGAACAATATATAACCCAGACAAGTTATTAACTTTGATTTCGAGGGAAATATTTTCTAGTTAGCTCCTAAGTATTTTCTAAAGAATATACTTTTATCACCAAATACAGGCAATACAAGAAATAATCATATAACAAAATAAATTACATTGAGAGCAATAGTTTAAATCACCTCAACTTCAAAGTTCCATATCAAAAACCATAAGCTATTTATCAATAGGAAGAAGATATATGAATTTATAACAACTAGAAAGAAATTACCCGAAGAAAGAGTTTCATGATGACATTGTAATCAACTGGACAACCACCATCCATTTGATACATCATCAATGCAAAGTTTACAACACCTTGTAAATTTACTCAACAAATAAACTTATCACAATATGAACACAAATAGATGTTTTTGTGCATTAAAAATACTAATATGTGAGAATTTTGGAATCGGGCATTGGCTTCAAACTTATCCCTAATGATGGATCTTGCAAAGAATTCAAAAGATTGAACATGAATTTTATCCAATTGATTCTAGAAGAAAAACCTAGTAACATATTGTAAAGAACCACTCAAAAGAATAACTAATGTAGTTTTTAGAAGACAACAGTGTAGAGATTGCAGGAAGAATTACTATCTCTATGCCAAAACTCAATAGTATAGTCACAAATACAAGAACAAAACACAAAGAACAAGAGCTTGCTTGGATTGAAACAAGAGTAGTTCAAAGTGAAGTAACAAATATTTTGAAAAAGATCCACCAAGTGGAAATTATTTTGAACTGGATTAGAAAAAGAGTAGTTCAAAGTAGAGTAACAAATATTTTTGTACAACAATTATGCACATTTCAATAAAGTAGAGGCTAATTTTTCTCTAAAATATTTGTGTAGAAGCGGACAAGTGTGGTGAGGTCCAAATAGTAAGGAGATTGATGAAAGATAGAGAAATTTAAAAGATACCTATATGTAATTGGATTGAAGGGAATAAAATGGAACATGCTTTTTTGTGTAGGAGACATATCACATCCATAAACATGGGAGCTATGTAAAATTGTAGAAATTGGTTTGGAAAATGAAGGCAATAGGGTATTTCCAAATTCAAGAATTTTAATTAATGTTGTGGAACAAAAGATAAAAGAATCATTTATCTGCCACCATAGTGAAAAGTTAACAATTACATTTGGTTTGTTAAACATGGCCCTTGGTACAACTATTAGAGTTGTTAATGTGAACTATAATAAAAAATGTTCTTGTGAAGAATATTGGTGATGCTAAATGAAACAATCTAAAAAATAAGCTTTCACTATAATAATGTGCACTACATCAGATATCCAAAAATTAATTCAATATGCTTGTATTGATTCTCTCCTGTTTCTTATACATTAATTTCACAAGCCTGTTTTACACATGCATATACTCTTTTGAGAAACCCGAGTTTTAAGTCTGCAACATAAGCAGTGATTGTATTTTAAAATAATTTTGTATCCACCATATGAGCTCTGGTCAGTAGCAAATTGTATGTTCTTCCACGTATAAATTATTCAATTCCATGTATATGATGACAAATCATTTTCCCAGTATCATTTTGTGTTCAAAATTTCAAATTTTTTTTTTCTTATTCACTATTTAAGTTGTGCACATGTAGATAGACTTTTGTGGAGATTGTATGAGAGATTAAATATGTCTGATTCTTATGTCCAATGGCTATGTTCTTGACCAATTTATAACTTGTCCTATAATTTCATTAAGATGTATTTTTTGAAGTAGCCAAATGTTTTAATAGACTTTTTAAAACTGCAGTCTACTTAGCCATGGATAATATGTACATACTAAGCATATGATAGGAATTTGCAAAATTTTGGGAGGTATTGATTATGCGCTCTGCTTTCCTGCATATGGAGCTGTTATTGGTGCATGGTTTGGGGCTTGGCCAATGCCCCTTGATTGGGAAAGACCATGGCAAGTGAGATGATCATTTGCATCTGAATTTTTAAATTACATTTTGCATAAAAATGAGAGTATCATGTTGTCATAAATATGTGTAGCATAGCATAAGACATAAGGCATTAGTAATTTAATTTTTCCTTCTTTCCAATGGAACATTGAAAATCCATTAGGCCATGTTTGACCAATTGTTCTGAGCTTGGAGACATAATAATGTACATAACAATAAATCAATCTTTGTGTTTTTCCACCCTAACTTTAGAGCATTGAAGATTTGAATTTCAAAATTTCTAAGATCATGAATTAAAGTCTAGTATTGTACTTTTCAAGATAAAATTCATCTCTTTAACCATTGCTCTGCAGAAAGATCTAAGTAAATCAATAAAAAATTGATTACCTTTTTCTCAATTTATTTGCTTGTAGGATATTTGGTTGAGGGAAAGTTTCTTTGGTTCATGTTATTGGTGATGTACAATTGATGCCACTGATGTGAAAAGGTGCCAAAGAGAAATTTATGCCATCTATGAAATGAAAGTCGGTGGAGTGGGAAACAAAAGAAATAGATTCAACTAAATTTGAACTTATTAAAAAAAAAATTATTCCATTTTATTTGCTTTTGAAAAATGTAGATTGGGATTTTTTTCTTTCTTAAAAGTGGTTTTGTGACTATTAGTCAAGGACATCCTCATCCTCATTTGTTGTCCTTATGGTACCTATTGATGCCTAATGTTGCTAGGCAAACGACCTTATGGGAAACTTAGTAAATGGGGGACCAATTGCACTAAACTGAGTAACCTTTGGGTTTTTAAAGAAGCAAACTCCTTCTGTAATTGGGGGTTTGGAAAGGGAAAAGGAAGCAGATATAAAAATAAAGACTAATTCCTAAGGCAATGCACTAAGATGTAAGTGTTTAGGCACAAGAAACCTTCCTTTTGGATATGGTTTGAGGACTTGTTCAACAATTTACTATGTCTGAGAATAATAGAAACATAGATGAAAACCCTAAGAAATTTAACTATATGACATAATATAATTTCTATACACATTTACTAAACAAGAAGAGTCCAAGACATGATCCCAAACAATAAATTTCTATTGAAATTATAAAAGTTTTGCAGATAAACTACTTAGTACAACAAAATAGCATAGTATAATGTCTTGTATTATCTAAGAAATAGAAAGGTCAAACACTTGGCACAGTTTGTGAGTCTTGATATAATAAACAGAAACAATACAGAAATCTGGAGCTTTTCAGTCTTTTCTTTTTTGTAATTTTTTGAACCCTTACATAGAGCATTGTAGCAGTATATATAGATCCTTCCCACTGCCTCAAAACCAACGGCCCGAAAGATTCCTCAAGCACGCGTCGCCCTCCCATTGGATGAATCGAAGACAAATTGCAACATAAATATTTTCAGTTTCCTCAAACAAAGTGCGCTTGTAGAAAATGATGAATGTGGTTCCAACAGTGAAGCAACAACAACCTCAGAAAGATATGTGTCTAATCGCTTGAAGAGTTGGGTAGAACATGTGGTGAAGAAACAAGGCCTCCTCTTTGATTTTTGTTCTCTTGCGATAAAAGCTCCCATCGAGGTGACATGTGGAGAAGTGGTGGGGGTTTATATCCATCCTTCACTTTCCTTGGGATGCAATCCTCACGAGGATGATATGTGGCACAGTGTTGGCCTGAGCTTCCATTAGTGGGGATTGCCCAAAAAGGTGTCTAAAGTTTTATGCAACGTGGCACATGAGAGGGGCCTGGAGAGGAAACAATGGGGATACGCTTTTCAAAGGCCTGTACTGTTGACACATGTCAAGGAAGATGAAAGCGCGATAAAAAAGGAGCTCGAGGTGTTGTAAGAAATACAACACGCACAACCAAGGATTTTGCAAAGCCGAATATAAATAAACCTGAAGGGAGCTTCATGGATTATTTAATCCATAGTACCTTTTCTCTAAGTACACTTGTTGTGGATATTTGTTGATATTGGAGTATCTCCTGGATCAAATATGAGAGGAGTGTGGGTCTGTGGCTGAAGTCCTAGTTGGTATTTGGTTGGAAAAATTATTGAGGTGTCATACAACAAGGATGTCTGGAAGATCAAAAAGGTAATAAATGATTTAAATAATTGAGTTAATTGTAGTGATTACATGCTAGTTTGTTCTGTTTTTATGAATCAAGGTGTAGACCTACTACTTATTTGATGTTAGTTAGCAATATAGGATTCATGGAAATTACTTTGCATATTTTATACCATAAATATTGATCTCATTTTAGTCCAATTTGCTTTTTGAATTCAAAGATCTATTTGTTGCATAAATGATCTTCAGTGATAGTGGCCTTAGCATTCTTTTTACTTTACATGGCAAATATATTCAACAAAAATGTCACATTTGATATTTACTAACTACCAAATAGATTTAGTAATACAGTGTATAAGTGAAAGTTGGTAACTTAATCTACATGAGAAGTATTTGTTGATAAAATTTAAATTTCATAGAGACTAAAGAAAATATAATCAGATTTGATTACAAAGGCTATACAAATTGTATGAGGCAGGGACTCTTGTTTTGATAAGAAACAAAATTAAGATGTTAACTTTCTTTATCTTTGCATATTTAAATGTTTTGAAAGTGATAGCTCATTATTTGATTTCTTTTTTTTTCTTTTCTTTTCTCAAGGATTTAGGAATCTACAAATCCCTAATCAAAGAGTATCTCAAAAAACATTCAAAAGCCATATTGGACATAGATTTTTATACTGAGTAATATCAGATATAAAGTTTAAATAGACAAACAAAATCATGCATTGATTACAAATTGGTGTACATTTGGATTGTGGAGAGAAAACAATTTTGGAAATAACATAACTTGGATAGTGGTCATGATATAGTGGATAGCAAAGATAAAGTGATCTTTCATTAGATGACAATACACTTGGTAAACTAGACATTTTTACTATACCATATGCCAAAAGACAATGATCTTTCTTGAAACTTCAAATAAAACTCAGAGGTGGAAGGAGTTGCCATAAAAACTGACTACGGTTAACGTATAGACAAGGCAACAATGAGTGCGATGAAAATTGGAATACTTTTCTTTAGATCTTAGAAGGCTATAATAGTGTGTGCAACCCATGTTCCTAATATGGAAATGTAAACCCTTTCAATGAAAATTCAATTAATATTAAAAGGTTTTCAATACAGTTTAATATAAAAAAGGAAAACTGTAAGAAATGAATTATTGAGAAAAGGAAAGATTTTTTTTGAAATCTATTTTCTTAAGTTTAATGATTGAAGATATGAATCAAAAAGAATGAAACGAGTTCTCAAGAAATCTATGCATGGAATATTTTGGTCTGAGTTCAGAGTGCTAAATGTGATATCACCATGGATGACCATGTTTTGACAAAAATTATTCGAGTAGCTTAACTAGAAACTACCTAATGCAATACAAATACAACTACAGAGATTGAAAACTAAAGCAAATAGATAGAGGAAACCAAGAAAATTGTATTTCCTTGTCAAGATACCATTATCTAATACTATTAAAATAAAGCTAAATGAATTCGATGCATACCTGTAATGTATTCTTTCTTCCTTCAATGGAGTTACCTTCCAAAAAGACATCAAATGAATGGTGTAACACCATCGGACTTTTGTAGATCACCGTGGGGTGCGGTGCAGGCACTGCCAGCCCACACCTCTCCTTAGGAGCCTTCGTGGTAACACGGTATAGAAGAACACCTACAAGCTCAATGAAGATATCACTCTATTATTTTGTTACTTTGCCAAAAAACACAAAAACTAAATTTGTACCAAAAGAAATTTTGAAAAATCTAGCATCTACAATTTTTTTATTTAAGCAAAAAGGAGAAAGAAAAATTTTACCCAGGCTCGAACCCTTTACCTCAAAACCATCGAATTCCAAAAAACCCTAATCCATGTCCAAAATAAGCAAGGGATGCATTATTCTCCAGCAAAAAAGGATTTCTAAACAACATAGACAAAATCAAAGCCTTTGCCTTCTGTTAAAAGTTCTTTCCCTCACAATTTGTAGCTCCTTGCCTAATTCAGAAATCCCATCTCAACTCTGTAATGTTGATATTCTTAACTACTGATTGCCCAAAATCAAAGAGCATGAATAATAATATGCTCAAAAAATTGAACAAAAAATATACGCCTTCTCTTTCCCCCGCTTTTATTTTTATTTGTGCATGACTAATTATTTAGTCATTTTTGTTTATGTGACTAATTATTTAGTTGTGGTTTTTATTCAGTGATCAAATTAGTCATTTATAGCTCTGTTGCAAAAATTAGTAGATTTTAGTCATTTATTTGCCAAATTCTACTAGTGCTTGTTGGGATGCTTGCAATGTGATACTATATTGATTTGTTGTATTTGGATTCAGAGGTGGAGGTGGTGGATTTTGTGGGATGGTGTGAGATGATGTGGCAAGTGGTTGTTGAGGTGTTTGTTGATTGATGACAAGGGGTTGTGTGGTGGATGGTATGGTTGATATGTTTAGTCCTTGAGAGACTAGATTTTGGTATGTTTGGGGTGTTGTAGATGATGTGATGATTGGTTGGGAGATTTGGACTGGTGCCACTTGGTGTTGTGATATCGATGGCATGTTTGGAGAATTTTGTGTTATTGGTGTGTTGATTTGATTTGTGCTTGGGTTGATTTGGTTCAATTATTGTAGGATTGATAAGTTGGGTGGAGGGATTTGCCCCATCCCTTGCATTGGTGTGGATAATGATGTCAAAATAGGGAGTTGTAGGAATATTTTTGGTATATTCCCTTGTGGAAGTGAGGATGAAGCATTGAAAGTTCCTATTTGTCCAAAAAAATCCACTTGTCCTTGTGATACCATTGGGAGAGAACTTTGAGTATCAAGAGAGTATGTTAGTGTTGCAAAAAAGGTGGAGGGATTGTTTGTATCATGGAAAATGAGTGACACATATGGATGTTTAGGGTCGTGTGGAATAGTGCTAGGAATACCCAAGATCGTATTTGCTTCCAAATTTTGGTTGTTGACAAGTGGATGCCCTTGAAAGGCTTCGAGTAGTGAACTTCCCTTGGTGATCATGGGTTGAATTGGAGCATGAGATGATGATGGTTGTATGATGGGTTGGACGATGCTTGGTAATGAAGGTATGAATGATGTTTGTGGCATGTCCCCAAAAGGTTGTTCCACAATAGTGCGTACATCAAAATCGGAAGGGTGTTTAAGGATCAAATATTGATGATGCAAATGATGAGAGGTGAATGGTATGGATGTTTAAAATTTTTAAAACCTTGGAGGAATACTAGAATTTAGGATTTAGGATTTTGATTTTGATTTGGTTTGATTTGGGTAATGGACTTGTAGATCCTAAGATGTTGAGAATCTATGTCTCAATTTCCAGTCGTGCAACCCCTTTGTTCTTCCCTTGGCATTATTCCTTTTGTTTTCGGCCCTTACCGCTTTACCGCGGTGGCTTTGGCTTGCTCTGGCGGTGACAGGCCTGGCGGTTACCGCAGTACCGTGGCCAGCCAAAGGGTTGAACATGGTGGCCGTGGTAAAGACGCCAGCGGCTTGGCTGGTGGTTACTGTGGTGGCCGTGGTAAAGTCGCCAGCGGCTTGGCTGGCAGTTACCGTGGTACCGCGACTAGCCTAAGGGCTGACTGCGGTGGCCATGGTAAGACCGCCTGCAGTCTGCCTGGCCGGTTATCGCGATACCGCGGTGTGCCTTGGGGCCGGCCACGGTAGCGCGGTAAAATAAATGGCAAGCTCAGTATGCTTACCGCCATACCACAGGGTGAACTCAGGTGGACCGCGATAGTGCGGTAAAGGCTGTGGGGAGCTCGGTCGAGCTCGGCGACTGGGTTGACTGAGTTGGACTCGATGTCAGAGCCCGACAACGAATAAGGTGAGGACACGTGACTAAATGTCGTGCGATTATTGGCTAAAGGCCAAAAGTCTAAGCAACAGTTATTGCAGGTCTATTCAGGGTGGCAAACAGGACCTGATTTGGGTAATGGCTTTAATGCCTGGGTGGCTCTATGCAATGAGATCGGTATGGGAAGATCATGAGCGCATTTGTGTTCTACCAAGGATGTACCTTGTGATCGATGGTTGACTGATAGACTTGAATGCAACGTGTGACTTGAGAAAGTTGATAACATATTGCTGAGAGTGAGAACTTTGTAACTGTGAGATTAGGATTATCTTGTGCTGTTGTGAGTTGAACAGAGAAGTCTATGATTTGTATGTAACTGCATTTGTTACTGTAATTCAAAATAGTCTTGAATTTGTGTGGTACGTTTTTTACCTGAAAATGTTTTCCCACGTATATCTGGTGTCATCTGTGAATGCTCAATTTGTGTTATTTTTTTTACTTGCATGTATTCATCTTAAGTAGTTTTGGAGCTATTGAAACCTGTTTATGCTTTACTCCTCTGATGTATTAGTGTTAAGGGAATGTATTCCACACTGTTGGGTCTGTAGATCCATGCCTTGTTTTCCCTTCAAGTGGTATCAAAGCTTGGCCAGTGGTGTTATCCTTGTAGGAAAGTTTAGTTTTTTGTGCTAATACTGTTTCAGTGGGAGTCTTGCATTGTTAATACTTGTTTCTGTTTGAGATGGCGAGTACATCTGGTAGAATAGACATTGAAAAATTCAATGGCAGTAACTTTGAGTTATGGAAAATCAAGATAGAAGACTTGCTTGTGGATAGAGACCTCTGGATTCCAGTGTCTGGAACTAAGCCACAAAGTACAATGCAAAAAGCTTGGGATCTTGCTGATAGAAAAGCAAGAGGTTTGATAAGACTTAGTCTAGCTGATTCTGTTCTCCTGAACGTTCATGAGGAGCAGTCTGCAACTTCATTGTGGAAGAAGCTTGGTGATATTTAGCAAGGAAAGTCCCTGGTAAATAAGTTATTCCTGAGGAAGAAGTTGTACTCCTTGAAGATGGATGAAGGTGCATCTATTACAGACCATCTGAACTCGTTTAATATGAGTGTCACTCAGCTGACATTTGTAGGTGTAAAGATTGAGGAGGAGGATCGTTGCATGCTCCTGTTGTGTTCGTTACCTAATAGTTAGGATCATCTTGTAATGGCCATTGGAAGCACTACTGCTGCTTTCAAGATGGAAGATGTTGTTGCCTCATTATTATCTGAAGAGATGCAGAGGAAGTCTTCAGAGATGGCCAAAGAGGCTCTTGCTGTTCATGGTAGACCAAAGGAAAAAGGCAAGAAGAAAGACAAGAAGTCAAAATCCAAATCTGCAGGGAGATCAAAGTCTCCCAGTAAAAAGTTCAAGGTGAGATGCTGGAACTGTGGGCAACCTGGTCATATCAGGAAGGACTACAAGGAGAAGAAGAAGAAGAATGCTTCTGACAATGAATCTTCTCAAAGTGATGCAGAAGCCTTCATTGTAGTAGCCTTGACAACTCAGGCATCAAATGATGTCTGGTTAGTTGACTCAGGTGCTTCTTTTCACATGACGTCCAATAGAGAATGGTTCTCTAAATATGAGAAGTATGATGGTGGAAAGGTATACTTGGCAAGTGATTCAACATTGGAGATAGTTGGTAGAGGAAGAGTCAGAATTCAATATCCTGATGGGAGAGTCAAAGGTATTGGTGGCGTACTTCACATACCAGGTTTGGTTCAAAATCTTCTTTTTTTCAGTAAGTTAAATGATGCTGGTGTAGAAGTTTCTTTTTCTAGTAATGGGTGTAAAATGGCTAGAGGTGCAATGGTGTTAGCTAAGGGTGTTCGTATTGGAACTCTATACAAGTTGGATGCACGTCCTATTCTTTGTAACAATGCCTCTATAAAGTCATGTAATGTTGCACCTATAGAGAAAGATGAAGACTCTTCTCTGGCTGTAAATGCTATGGAGATAAAACTCCCAACCGAGAAGACTATGCTATGGCATCATAGACTTGGTCACATTGGTGAGAAAGGTTTAAAACCTTGAAGAATAAAAATCTTGTAGAAGGGCTTGATGATTGTAACCTTGAGTTCGATTTCTACGAACATTGTATCTATGGAAAACAACACCGTGTTTCTTTTTATTCCAGTCCTCACAAATCTTCTAGTATACTAGATTATGTTCATTCAGATGTGTTTGGTCTAGTAAATGTTCCTTCGTTATCAAAGTCTAGATATTATGTATCCTTTATTGATGACTGTTCAAGAAGGGCATTTGTATACTTCATGAAAAGTAAATCAGAAGTGTTCAATCAGTTTAAAGAATTTAAATCTTTGGTAGAAAATCAGACTGGAAGGAAAATTAAGTGCTTGAGGATAGACAATGGTGGTGAATTTTGTTCTATAGATTTTGAAAGGTATTGCATTGATCATGGTTTTAAAAGGCACAAGACAACGCCTTATACTCCACAACAAAATAGAGTTGCTGAAAGGCTGAATAGGACGTTGATGGAAAAGGCAAGGAGTATGCTGAGTGGTGCTGGTCTAGAGCAGAAGTTTTGGGCTGAGGCTGTGGCTACAACATGTTATTTGATAAATAGATCTCCTTGTTCAGCTCTTGTTGACAAGACACCTTTGGAAGCATGGTCTGGTAAGAAGCCCTCTCTGAGGCATGTCCGTGTGTTTGGCTATGAGGCATATGTTTATGTGCCAAATGAAAAGAGATCTAAATTGGATAACAAGGCTGTCAAATGTATTCTCATCGGCTATGGAGTTGGTGTGAAAGGATACAAGCTTTAGAACCTTGTTATTGAGAAGGTTTTGTACAACAGAAGCATGATATTTCATGAGCTAAAACCTTCAGTTAGTGATCAACAACTTGGGACAAATCAGAGTGACAAGAAGAAGGATGCAGTTGAGATTCCCCAAACGCCTGAAAGGGAAGAGCTACATGGTAAACCTGAGACTGAGGAGAGCTCAAGCAGCTCTGGAAGTTCTGATGATGAAGAACAACCTCAGCCTGTAAGAAGATCTACTCGAGAAAAAAAGCAACCTGATAGGTATGGTTTCTCTATGTTAGATTCAAATTGTGCCTATGCCTTAATTACCAGCACTGATGAACTTAGGACTGTTAAAGAAGCAATCAACATGGCTGATTCAAAGTCTTGGCTGGAAACCATGAATGAAGAAATGGATTCTTTGGAAGAGAATGATACTTGGAATTTGGTACCACTGCCTAAAGGGCGAAAGCCTGTTGGCTATAAGTGGATATTCAAAAAGAAGACAGGTCTTGATGGCAGTGTTGAGAATTACAAGGCTAGACTGGTTGCAAAAGGTTTTTCTCAAATTAAGGGAATAGATTATGGAGAGATTTTTTTCCCTATAGCAAAGTTGACATCCATCAAATTTTTATTGTCATTGGCAGATGTGTATGAATTTGAAATTGGGCAGATGGATGTGAAGACAGTGTTTCTCCATGGTGAGCTGGAAGAAGAAATTTACATGTCCTAGCCTGAGCATTTTGTTGAAAGAGGTAAACAAAATCTGGTTTGTAAGTTAAACAAATCTCTCTATGGTTTAAAGCAATCTCCTAGAATGTGGTACCCGAAATTTTACACATTTGTGTTGTCAATTGGGTTTGTGAGATCAAAATCTGATCATTGCATTTATTATAAATCTGAAAATGATCATGTGCTTGTTATCACCCTGTATGTGGATGATATGTTATTTATTAGAAATAGCAAGACAATGATTTCTGATCTTAAATCTCAATTGTCTGCAAAGTTCGAGATGAAAGATCTTGGTGTAGCTAGGTACATTCTTGGAATGGAGATTACCAGGGACAGAACAAGTAGAAAGCTTTGGGTCAGTCAGAGTAAGTACATGAAGACAGTTCTGGAGAGGTTTAGCATGGATGACTACAAGTAGCTTGTTGTTCCAATCATGCATGGAACTAAGCTGTCAGTTGAAGACTGTCCAAAGTCTCCTATAAAGATGGAGGACATGACCAGCGTGCCTTATGCAAGTGTTGTTGACAATTTAATGTATGCTATGGTCTATACCAAACCAGACATTTCCCAAGCAGTGGGAGTTCTAAGCCGATTTATGAAAAATCCGGGAAGATCACATTGGGATGCTGTGAAGAGAGTATTTAGGTATTTGAAGGGGACTTCATATTATGCACTGTGTTACCATGGTAGTATGGTTGCATCACAAAAATATCTCAGCATCCAAGGTTATGTTGATTCAGATTAGGCAGGGGACATAAACAATAGGCGATCCACTAGTGGATACACTTTCATGCTTAATGGTGGAGCTAGCAGTTGGATGAGCAAGCGACAGGCTGTAGTTGCTTTATCCACAACAGAGGCAGAGTACATGGCTGCAACTCATGCCTGTAAGGAAGTTGTTTGGTTGAGGCGTTTGTGTTCAGACATTGGATTTGATGCTAGGTAGATTACAATCTACTGTGATAGTCAGGGTGCCATTTGTTTGGCAAAAAATCCGACTTTCTATGCCAGGACCAAGCACATTGATGTGCAGTATCACTTCGTGAGGGACATGGTTGAAGATGGCAGGGTCAGTCTAGAAAAGGTGAACACCTTGAAGAATGTTGTAGATGCTTTGACAAAGCCAGTTAGCACAGACAAGTTCAGATGGTGCGCAAAATCGATGGGCCTTGGGGCCTATGACCAACAATGATTTTGTGTTGCAATGGGGTTGCTAGAAATATTCGCCAAGTGGGAGCTTGTTGAGAATCTATGTCTCAATTTGCAGTCATGCAACCCCTTTATTCTTCCCTTGGCATTATTCCTTTTGTTTTCGGCCTTTACCGCTTTACTGCGGTGGCTTTGACTTGCTCTGGCGGTGACAGGCCTGGCGGTTACCGCGGTGGCCACGATAAAGCCGCCAGCGGCTTGGTTGGCGGTTACCACGGTACTGCGGCCAGCCAAAGGGCTGACTGCGGTGGCCATGGTAAAGCCACCAATGGCTTGGCTGGCGGTTACTGCGGTGGCCGTGGTAAAGCCGCCAACGACTTGGCTGGTGGTTATCGCGGTACCGCGACTAGCCAAAGGGCTGACCGCGGTGGCCGCGGTAAGTCTGCATGCGGTCTACTTGGCCGATTACCATGATACCGCGATGTGCCTTGGGGCCGGCCACGGTAGTGTGGTAAAATAAATGGTGAGCTCGGTATGCTTACTGCCATACCCCAGGGTGAGCTCGGGTGGACCGCGGTAGCGCGGTAAAGGTTGTGGGGAGCTTGGTGACTGGGTTGATCGAGTTGGACTCGATGTTAGAGCTCAACAATGAATAAGGTGAGGACACATGGCTCAGTGTCGTGCGATTATTGGCTAAAGGCCAAAAGTCTTTGCAGCAGTTATTGCAGGTCTATTCAAGGTGGCGAACAGGACCCGATTTGGGTAATGGTTTTAATGCCTGGGTGGCTCGATGCAATGAGATCGGTATGGGTAGATCATGATGTTAGTGTTATGCCAGGGATGTACCTTGTGATCAGTGGTTGAATGACAAACTTGAATGCAACGTGTGACTTGAGAAAGTTAATAACATATTGCTGAGAGTGAGAACTTTGTAATTGTGAGATTAGGATTATCTTGTGCTGCTGTGAGCTGAACATAGAAGTCTGTGATTTGTATGTAACTGCATTTGTTACTGTAATTCAAAATAGTCTTGACTTTGTGTGGTGGGTTTTTTACGTGAAAATGTTTTCCCACGTATATCTGGTGTCAGCTGTGAATGCTCAATTTGTGTTATTTATTTTACTTGCATGTATTCATCTTAAGTAGTTTTGGAGCTATTGAAACCTATTTATGCTTTACTCCTCTGATGTATTAGTGTTAAGGGAATGTATTCCACACTGTTGGGTCTGTAGATCCATGCCTTGTTTTCCCTTCAAATGTTAGATGTTATTTTGGGGTAAAACTTGTCCAAATGGGGTGATAATTTAACTAAATGTGTGAGAAAAGATTCATCCCCACAAACCTATCCAAACAAAGTGGTTTTGATTTTGATTTTAGGATTTACCTAAAGTCTAGCAAAGATGTTTTGTCAAAAGTTCCAAAAGTTTTTTGTGAGATAGGATTTGATAAACAATGTGAAAAATGGAAGTGTTGATTTTGATCTTAGATGAACCTAGAGCGACTTTGTTTACAAGACCAAGGTGTTGAAGAAGATGCTATTCCCTAAAAAGTGTTAAAATCCAAGAGATAAAATGTTTGACTTAAATGAGTGGTTCAAATTGAGCATACATATCCAGATTGTTGAGTAGAATAAGTCTATAAAACCTTGTAACCTTCTTGCTTATCTTGGTGTATTACTTTAGGTTGCACTTTTTAATTTATCTTTTGATGGATTTTTTAGTATGACACCTAAACTTGAAGTTTTTGCATAAAGACTTTTGCTTTGGAATCTTGACCTTTCAGGAAATCCTGAGAACAAACATATTTGTGGGGTTCAATTGTCTTTTATCTTGATTAAGATGGATTGTTTTTTACCACACCAATACATCTTGTTTAGATTTCAAACTAAATGTCTATGTCTTAGGTCTTTTTCATTCCACAAGGTCCATTATGTGAAAATCAAAGAGTCAAGACCATATTTTCTCTAGGTTGACTTTGGAGAGAGTAAATTAAGATACGAGCTCAAATATTTAGAATCCTCTAAGGATAAAATCCTTAGGGACAAGCAGTAATACTTGGACCCTTGAAAATCTATTCACTCTTCCCAGGGGGTTTGAAATTTTGACATTTTTTTTAATGTTTTTTTCAAAGTTTGAGATCCAAGTAATGCATTTTGATTGACTCACAAATCGCACAATACTAAGTTAGAAATGGCCATACTTTGTTGAGTCCCCACTCAAATTTCTCCAAACACTAAGACAAAGCAAACAGTTAGAGATTTTGCAACATTGGCTCCCCTCCATGACACACACTTCTCAAGACCACCAAATCTCAAGATCCTTAAGACCTAGAGATCCTAAAGATTTTTTTTTTTCTACTTTGAATAGTACAAATGTGGGGCGGCTTTAGAACGACTGTTCTTGCACCAACACTTATTAAGGATTTTTTATTCTAAACAATGGTTCATAATAAGGGATTCTGGTTCAGGGAATATTATGATAAACTCCCTCAAGAGGTCTCTCGAACCCTTAGAACAAGATCTTTTCACATCATAAAGATAATATGGGAGAGCTATCACATACCACTTCCTGTTGATCATAATTTTCATTGCAACTACACATTTATATAGTGGTTCAGAAGAGCTTGGATTTAGCTCGTTATCACTTGGGTCATTTCCTCCTTTCGAAGCAGGGAGGTAGGCCCTTATAAAGGTGAACAAAAGCAAGGGAGTACATCGTAGTTCGACGACCCAATTCACATAAAGCACAAGGAGGGAACACACACAATGTCCTTTCCTCACACTAGCACCAATGAAGTGAGTTGTCCTAAAATGGAAAAGAAAAAAGCACCAATGCATGCCCTAGGCTATTTCATTAAGCATTAAAAATGCTTTTTTCAAGTTTGATGCCTAATTCTTGAACTCAAATCTGTTTGGATTTATCTGCCTTGATGCAAAGTAGATCAATTTATAGTTAAGCATGAAGAACTGATCAAAGTTAATCAACAAACTCCACCCTAGCAATCTACACCCAACAACTTTAAGTTAGCACAACAAAATTAATTGCAAGTCAACAACTTTTTCCCTTTTCCAGATGTAAAGTACGGTGGAAAAAATTCAACATTAAAATCCCATCATATCAAGCTTGGATCCCCATTTTCATACATAGACAAAACATTAATTGCAATCAGATTAAATGCAAGTAGTAGTTTCTTTCCACAACGACTCTAATCTACATAGATAAGCTTTTTAGATCTACAAAATCCCTCTAAATTTGTATTTTTCCAAAAAAAGATCTTTATAACCACCTCAAGAAACAAATATATGCACAAGACTTAGCAGACATAAAAGGGTGTTAGATTTTGTTCAATAGTATATTAGTATTACTACTATATATGTCAGATTTTTCTTTAAATCAACGCTCGCTAAAATGCCATTAAGGCAATAACATCAATATTGAGAAAGTAGATGAAGCACACTTGATTAAGACAACAATATGACCATAAGAGGACCCAAGTTGATTAAGACATCAAAACATCTAGACAATAAATCTTTCTCTAAAGACCTAGTTACACAAGCATATCAAATATTTGAAGAATGCAACTTCAATGCTATGTAAAACAACCAATCACCAAACCAAGAAGCAACTCTATCGATATTGAACAACAATATTAAATTCAAAGAACTACAAGCAATAGTCATTAGGTGCCATTATTAGCTTAGTAAAATGACACCATTAATTCATGAAATGACCTCTATGTCGTGGGATCTTGAGTGCCTATAAATACAATGAAATAATCAATCAAATATATGATTTGCTCATTTTTTCAAAACTGACGTGATAGAAAAATATCAAGACTTGTTTTTCCTAATGCACAGACCATAATATCATGATCCAAGCATATATGAGTCAAAAATCATTATTCATCAACCTATTTCTCATTCTTGCACTATGCTTGACGATTGGGCCTCATATTTTGAAATACGAATCATTCATAAAGTTACTTGTCAGAGAAGAATCGCATGGCGTTGATGGTAAATCAAAAGTAGGTAGAGGTGTTAATGAACTTTTTTTCAAAATACAATGGCAATTGATGTTAAAACTCGATACGCCTGCGCAAAACAAAGGGTTATCTTTATTATCAAACTTGACATAAATTGTTTGTCTATGATACCCTCAGTAAATTGATGATCTGAAGTAAGAGAAAAATTCTTCTAAACAAAAGAATCCACTCCTAGACTCAGCTTGGAAGATAGAAGAATACAAAGGTTTTTCTACACTATGTCTTTCGTACAGTCTTTACTCAAATCTCTATGCAAGTAGTTGCTATTTCTTTTTAAGAGTTTGAGATCTCTCTACCCCACAAATACATAGAAAAATTAATACTATTCAAACTCTTAAAATCTAAGATGAATGCCTTACAAAAATGCTATCAAAAAATTCTCTTAACCAAATAAGAACAGTTGGAAATTTTGAAAATACAAATCTTAATACCATGCAAAAATCCAGATAAGAAGTTGCTATTTATTTTCAAGGGTTATCTTTTCTATCACTCCCTTAACACCACACTGAAATCTGCCTATTCTCACTACACAGTACTTAGTCACAACACTCTAATCCTGTCCTCCATTAAATACATATGAAAATTTTTAATGGAAGGTACTCAGATTATACATAAAATAGATTTTATTGCAGAAGATTTTTAGAAACTTTGTAGCAAATGAAATCAACTAGTGCAAAGCTCAATTCCACAATGTAATTGCAAATCTTGCACTAATGTAAATGCAAAATCTAAAAATAAAAGATGGAATCCCAACTCTATTATATGTAGATACAACATATGAAAATAGAAATATGTAGATTTCTTCAAATGTGTAACCAGATTATAGAAGCCAAAATCCTTATCATACACTCTATTATGAAGAAATGTATAAATTTCTTGCCCCACGATGGGCACCAAAATGTGAGCACTTAACCTAGAATCTTGCTCAAACCATGAAAAATATTAGTATCATTTAATTTAAACAAGGCAAACACAATGCTCCTATGAGATACTTGACCATGGCGCATATGAAAACAAGAAAACAAAATAATCAAAATAGCTAAACGAAAGCATATGAAAACATGTCAAACCCTATCCCATAGTGGGAGTGGTTCTCCTTTGATGTGGGTGGATGCCCTTTCCCACCCCCTTGATAAGCTTCTAATGTGATGAAGATGCAAAGATGAATATGCCTATAATGAGAATGCTAATATTGTGGATGATTTCTTCATAGAGAAGCCATATATAAATAGGGTTGAAGAGTTGAAGAATGGAGAGATTTGGGGAATGTGGGACTAAAGAAGAGCCAATGAGATTGGGACACTTTTCCCAATTCTAATGGGCAAGGATGGATCACATTTTAGGGAATGTGCATAGTTAATGCATGTAGGTGAAGGGGTGAGGGGGTGTACGAGAGATTAATGTATTTGTAAGAGGCATTAATGTATTTGTAAGAGGCATTAAGGGCTTTGTAAGAGGATTAAATTCCTTTGTAAGAGGATTAAATTCCTTTGTAAGAAGAATTTATGTTAAGTCAAATAGGTGGAGTTATTGCAGGAATATTCCCAAAGCATATGTTTTTGTGAGGGAAAATAGGATAATTAGTTAATTAAAAGAATTGATTTTCATGTGCAAGTGGGTTAGTTAATCAGGGGCTGGGTTTGACCAAGGTTGAGTCAAAAGCTAGAGAATGGGTAATTTAGGATTAGGAGTTAATTAATCCAGAATTAATTAACTTGGAGGAATTAAGGGATTTGACATTTGATTTAAAAAATTTGATTTATTAAATGAGATGAGAGGATTTTAGAGTTTTGATTAAATAAATTGATTTATTTAATTAAATAGGATGAACATTAGTGAATTAATCTAATAAATTGCTTTATTTGATTAATAGAAGAATTCATGATTAAATTAGAATTAGATGCACAATGTCAGAATTATTTGCATGTCTACAACTTTATTTTCACCAAGTCCCTTAGCTCTTTGAACTACCTGAATATATCTTCCTTTTGGCTCTATAGGTTAAAAAATTTTTCATGCAAACATTCTATGGTAGTCCAGGTCTGATCATTTTTGTCTTGTGTCAAATCATAGGCACTTGATGCCTTGATTATTTATAATTCAATTGATTGCATCACATCCTTTATTCTTTTTGTAGCATCTGACCACCTCATGCAATACAAAAACATATTTTTTCCCTCTTCTTCACAAGCTTTCACTTCCTTCAAACATTCTTCAACTCTATTGTGTGCAGTTGCACACTTTTTTATGATTTATAATAGCTTATTTTCTATAAGCCTCATCTCAAATTCTATTTCAACTTATCTTTTTAAACCGGTAATATATTCCTTAAAGGAGTCAATCAAAAATTTGAAGTTCTCCATTGTAGATAAGGATGTACCGATATTTTTTATGAGGGTTATCTCCTGCAATGCCTTTACAACTTCATCCATCAACTCGCCACTCCTTTGGTGTGTTTCAATAATATTTTTTTGCAAATGCTTGAAACACATCACATAGCTGCAACTTATGCATATTTGAGATATTTTTTCTAAGTCTACACTTCGTTATTGCATGGGTAACTACACTAATTGAGATGAAACTACCAATTAAAACTTCAATTTCTTAGACAAAATACCTTTCAAGGGATCACTAGAGGAAGATTCACCAGAAGGCTTAGGTATCTCCACAATTTTCTCAGCTTCTTCATCCTTTACTTAGTGTTTTCTTATTCCTCTTCCTTATCTTCTTCACCAGAGGCCTTATCCTTATATTTGTCTTCATCATTATTTTTTTCCTCTTCTCCTTTATCCTTATACTTATTTCCTTGATCATTCTCCTCATTCTTGTCTTCATCTCCTTCCTTCTTAGCAACATCTTCTCTTTCATTCTCTCATTCTTTATCTGCAACATGTTTTTCATCTTCACTGGTGGCCTATTATGTACCTTCTGAAGGGAAATATGTCTCTAGATTTCCTTGATCATCATTTACCAGTGGGGAAGTGGACTTGTCCTTTGTAGAATCATGTGTTACCAAATGAATTGAGGTGTTATCCTTTGTAGTTTCCTCTTTGATCATAATCTCTTCCTCTGCAACCTTCTCAATCTAATTTTTTTCTTACATTGGTTCTTCTACATCTAGAGGAGCATTATCTATGTATTCCTCTACATTAGTAGTTCCAATATTGATATCATTCTCATGTTGAGCATCAACCATGTGCATATATCCTTCCACATTTGATTCTAGGGGAATAGTGTCATAATTTAATCCTTTTGTTACTAGGAGTAGTCCCAACATCTATACAATCTCCTTAGCCTTGACATTGCACTCTTTCCAAATCATATCATGATCATTTTAATCCTTTCCCATAAGAATATTTACTTTCTATTTAGTTCCAACTCCTTACTATAGATGGTAGCCAATGTGGCTTAGTTTGCTTTAGTCAAGGGAGAACCAAATCTTTCTAATGCTTCATCTTTCAACCATTCATATTCCATTATTAGATCCTCTCTTCTTTTCAACAAAGTGTGCCAAACATCATCTAGTATATCCTTCCAAATATTCTGCATATCTACTTCAAATACAACAATGTATTTGAATATAGCTTCAATTATGGTAGCTTTATCTACCTCATGTGCTTCCTTGTATAGTTCTATTGTTTCCTTCATCATTTCATTTTTCACTATACTATTGAATAGTGCTTCAAGCTTCATAGGAGTATGAGGTCTCTCAGGTTGCTTTTTCTTCTTTAGTATTATTGGAGGCTTCTTCGTTTCTTTCTACTTCTTCTCTAGAGAAGATTTCTTGGCTTCCTTCTCATTTTCCCTCTTCTGAATTTTGAAAGCAACTTTCTCTCTCTCAACCTCCTCTTCAATTTCAGTATCTATTGTGTCAATTTTCTTCCTTTTTGTGCTTGCTTCACCTTTTGAAACACCTTTTTTGGTTCTCCAAACCAAGTGCGGTCCTTCCTCTTCCATTTATTCTTCCTCTTCGACAACAATGATGCCAATTTACTTCTCTCTTGAAAGTATCAGCTTAACTCTCCTTATAGGAGAAATAGGGGTTATTGAGGTGGTAGACTTCATTGATTCTACCCTGGAGGCATGAACTACTAGAGGGGATTTCTCCCTTACCATAGGACTAGCTGTGAATTTCCTCTTTTTAGCAATAATAGGTAAAGATGTTGTAGTTGTTCTACTTTATTTCGTTGATCTATCAGAGGATTTTTCTACACTCATGTCATCTCTATCTCTTTATTTGGAAAACCTTACCTTTTATGTTAAAATACCATACTCTTGAGCCAAGACATCAATCATACCTTCAACATTTTTCTTCATTACCGGCTTCTTGAACTCCATATGTACTTCAAGGACTTCTCTTCAAAAGTCCCATACCTTTTCTTGTTCTCATCTTTAGGATTGCTCAATAGTACCTCATCAAAACCAACCAGTTTTTCTTCTATAACTTCATATCCCAATTTTAAAACCCAAACTGATCTTGGTTCCACTGCCTCCATCATGCAAAAGCTAGTGGAAACTAGAAAAGTTATATCATCTTTATATCTTTCCATAATATTCTTTGGAATTCATTGTCTCTCATTCATTCTTCTCTAGAATATTGAAAACAAAGTAGTAAGGGCATTGATGAGACCATAAATTGTCTCATATTTTATCAAAGAAAATCATCTATTTCTTCCTAATGCATTAGTGTTAAAAGTGGATTTGATTAATGATTATAAATTCTTTAACTTGTTTAAAGTAGAATATAAAGAAAATGTTTGGTTTATTTTTAGTAATTAACTGTGATCCAAATTGCCTCTAATATGTATCCATGAAGTGTTTAAGATGAAATCATGTAGATAAATGATTTATTAAATAACTCATGGTAAGAAGAAGCTTCATAGACACTCGCAACACAGAGCTCTAGACACTTGAAGCAGTTAACTCCTGATAACTCTAGAAGGCTTTGAAGAAATAATGAGAAGATAGAGAAGAATCCTAGCACACTCCTACATTCATACAAAATCATGGAGCATCATTCATTCCTAAATTAATGGGATAAGTATTTGTTTCATGTTGAGTTTTAAGATCTCTCACAGTTATTAAATTTCATTCTTCCTTCTTCCACCAAAGATAACTCAAGTTACCAAATCACTCAAATATTGTTGCATGATTGTAGCATGTTATTAATGTTAAGGATAAATTATTTTGTTGACTGAACTGAAGAATAATTCCTTCATTCACGTCCAACACTTGAAGAGCTTCTTCAAATCAGGCGCCTAGAAATTGTCAAAAATGCAGTCTCAATAAAACAATAATATCTCCCTTGTTTCTCAACAAAATTCAAAAATTCAAAATGATCTAGAAATTATATTTTGAGGTCTAAAAACCCTTTTGAGAATTTGGCTGATTTACATCAAGGAAGGAGCAGTATATGTCAAAAATTGGCTGAGACAAAAGTGGTGTGATGGAGGACAACAACTTTAGTTTTTTAGAGTTTTGTAAATGACCCCTCAAAAGTAGGATCTTGGATCCACATTCTTAGTGGATTGTTTGGATAGATATAGAATATGAATTCTATATATACAATTTAATAATTGGAGAAAGGGGGGGATTAGAAAGGTTTTTTTTGGTCTGAGGAAATATGATAGTTTCTAGTTTCATTTCAAGCAAGAATTAGGATAGTTTCTAGTTTCATTCCAAACAATCTATTTCCAAAAAATTTAGAGTAAATTTGAATTCAAGAAATCTTTTCATTTCCAGAAAGTGTGAAGTAGTTTATAATTTCAATTCTTGCAAGTGTTCCTTAGATTAATTCATTTTCATGCAACTTTCCTTTCATGCAAATAGGAGTTATTTATGCAAATAGAATAGATTGTCAAACAAGTTTTCTACTTTCTCTCTTGCATACAACCATGGAAACCACCTTGGATTGATAAATTAAATGATGAGGATTACAATGACCCCATCAGGCATCATCTTGTGCATTGGGGTCTTCAAGGCTCCTCACTTAGAAAAGTAGATACACTACCAAGGTTCCATATTTAAACATATATTTATGTTTATTAATCTCCTTTAGGTTTTCCATCAGTTTCTTCTTGATCAACTCACATAGGTCATAATCAACACCATTCTCTACCATGCCATGTGCCAAATGAATTGCAGTGGCATAAACTAAGTTGTCCCTATTGGTGTAGTAAATTTTATATCTAATTACCATGGCTGCATACTTAATTGTTGGATTTTTTATAGGGTTTACAATAAGGGATCTTTGATCAAATGTTGCACCCATCTTCTCCATTACATCCTTGTTTTTAACAAATTTCAAGACTAGAATTGGTCCGATGGACCATAAACTAGTGACCACTCTTATTACTTCCTTGGTAATCATATGTGGCATATCAACCTAGATGAACCAATCGTGAATTATTCTTAAGGCCATCCTAATCCACTTGTTATCATATAAAAAGTTTGGAAACTACAGTCAAACATCTAATTTCTTCTCAACTAGGGATTTTTATAACTTCAAAGCGAAGTTATCACCAGTTAATTCATTTACCCATACACCCATTAACTTTATAGGAGAATTCTCATCCATATTTCTATGAGTGTATGCCCTAATGTCCTTAATTGGTAAAACTCTATAAGGTATGTGTGAGAATGCGCCTATAGGTTCATCTTTTATGGCTTTGGTAGGATATCTTTTAAACTTAGGTTATGGTTTATGTGAAATATCTGCTACCCTCAATTTTTCCATTGTATAATGTATTCAAACTGATTTCAAACACAAATTTTTGAAAGCTAGGGCACACAAGAATCGTTAAATAACCTTTTGATTTGCTCATTAAATTAGGATTTTGATGCTCTACAACTGTGAATTGCTTTGAACACTTCAAATTCTCTTCTTGTTGCTCTATTATCCTTCGAATTCATTTGATGAAATGAATTTTCTTTATAAAATTTTCTTTTAACTCTTTGATTTGACCTAATTCTGCAATAAATGCTTCAATCTATAAAGCTAGCAACCCTAGAACTGTATGTATAATCAACTTCTCAAGCACCATAAATCTTCACATTAATATATTTTCTTCAACAACCTTCTTCAACAAATCAAGAATTCCATTCTCTGTCACATATCTTTGTGCTTTGGCTTCAACACCTCTTTTCTGACGGGGGACATAAGATATCCATTAAATCTCCCCCTAAGCCAGTAGTTGGCTTAGTTTTCAGAGGAAACATCTGCACCGGAGGGTCAAATTATTCCTTATTTTCAATCTCCTCTTTATTTTTCCAAATTGTGTTCATTTATTTCTTTGTCTCTTCAAGATCAATCTTCTTAACTGGTTCATTCTTCTTTACTAGATTATCCTTCCTCATTTTTTCTTCTGCAAAACTTAGCAATATGTCCAAGTCTACTACAATTGTTGCATATGACATTTCTCTGAGAATTATTCCTTCCATTCATGTTCTATATCCATATTTATTAGCTTTGTCTCCAAATCCATTGCATTTATAAAAATAACCATTGAAGGATTGAATCATTCTACCATTGTTATATCCATTCATCATTTGATTTCTACATTCATTTTGTCTAATACCAAATTTATTGCATGTAAAGCATTGACCAATCAAGTATGGAACATTCTAATTCATTTTTCTTCTAAATTCCATTTATCTATGTCCAAATTTATTGCAAGAATAATAAATACCATTGAAATATGGGTGCCTTTGAGCATTTGGTTGTCTAACCAGAGGTATTCTAGCATTGTTTCTTTGATTTCATATCTTGCCATTGTTATTCTTGTCTTCAGTCTTCTCGATTCATTGATCTTCTTTCCATTAGATGTCTAATCTATTTTTGAGCTTTCACCTTTTTCAAGTCCCAAACCACCTTTGTATTTAGATGCTTTCTGACCAAAAATAAACTCATCAAGCATTGCATAAATTTTCTTGAGTTTTTCTTCATGACTTCTTGCTTTCTCCAGATCTGATCTCATATTTACCACTTCTTTTTCAAGCCTCATGCATTCATCAAATTTTATTTTCAGCATTGCATTTAGACATTCCTGAGCTATTTTCTTTTCCTTAACTTGCACTTTTAGTCAGATGATTTCTTCATGTGCTTTCTTTAATTGTTCAGTGGCTTCCTTATGCCTTTCTCTAAATTTTTTTATTTTCTCTCTCAAATTTTTGATGCATTCGTTTGCTTCTTTGACATTCTCTTTTAGATCTATGTTCATTTCTTTCCAAATCTTCAAGAGCAACTTTAAGTCATCTATCTTTATCCACCATGTAATATTCTTCTATGTATCCAATAACAAGAATCTCTTCCAGAGGGATAGGAAATTTCCTATCAGCCATGTGTTCAATCTCCAAGATCTTACCAAGGTGGTCAAGCCCTTTCCAGGGAACCAAGATCTAATACCAATTGTTGAACACCCAGAATATTAAGAGGGGGGCTAAATCAATATTCCATTAAACTATTCAAGCATTAGCCATCTAATTACCAAAATATATTCAACTGCAATAATGAATGAAATCATGAAACATCCACAACATTGCTTAACACATAAACACCAAAAAATTTACATGGAAAACCCAAAATGGGGAAAACCACAGTGAGGGTTAACTCACAATATATTATATCAAAATATAGTATATTACATAATTGATCACTACAAGTGGACTCACTATCCACGAAGAATAAGATAGAAGATAGAAGGGGTGGCTTACAACCTATTGAATTATTACAATTGCATCTATCATATGTTGTATTATAGTCCCAATTAAGTACAAAACAATGTTCACACTGATCTAGATCAATGCTCTGCTCTTCTTTGTATTCACACAATTATGATCAAATTCACATCACACACATGTAGGTGGAATACCATACATGTAATCTATCGCTCATCACTCACACATCATCTCTTCAAACACTGAAATAAATCTACTATATATATCCACATCAAGTGTAACATCAATTAGGTCAACCTAATTGGATGTAACACACAAAATTGAAATTGTCATCCTTAAAACATTTCATCCACACGTCATGCCTTAATTAAAAATTAAATTCACCTCAAGATAGGTTGGGATATAACTAAATTAGATCTCACATAGGATTGCAACACATATTAATCCTTCACAAAACACCAAACATGTTAGGTTGGCCCCAAATAAGACCTAAACACAAAAACCTTCATCTGTTTACCCAATTGGCCATACATGGAGCTCAAAACACAATGCAATCTAAAAATCCTACACAACTGACCTCTAGAAGCTTATCTTCAATACTGCAATAAGAAATGTTAATTTGTGAAGGAATGTAGAATCTCCCACACAAACAATTTCAGGAAACGACTGTGATATATAGGACCCAACTTTGTCATTCATATCTTCTAAGATATTTAACCGATCAACATGAACTCTTGGATTTTGATGAGTCTTATTTTCACCAAGTTACTATTAGAACCATAGAGTGATATCTCTATTTGTGGAGGACTGTAGACCCAAAGACTAACGCATTAAACCATTGTACTATCAGGTTTGGTACTTAGTTAAATATTTGTGCTACTGAGCTTTTCAAACCAACTCATCATGTATAGATGCCTTCAAAAACACTTCTAAATCATGCTAGAATGATCCAAAACAATGTATAAATCAATAATAACACTGGATCATGTACTATGTACATACCATGCTCATGTTTTCAGACTATGTCATCATGACAATCCCCTCAAAATTCCAACAAAGAGTACATCTAACCCCAACTTTATTGATGACCACAAACATCAATAGAGCCTCATGTTTTTTTTTGGATGTCAAGCAGAGGTAATTCATGTTGAGGAATGTAATATCCAACTTTGTTGCTTGCATACAATCAAACAAATCTTCTACATCATTCAATTTGATAGAAGGTGAGATATCAATCTTCTCCAAAGCCTCTTGGAGCATACCATGGTATGCAGGTGATGTTTGTACCAAGTTCCAAAGGGAAAAATTTCTTGGAGTATTACAAAGTTTCTCAAAAAGGTCATATTATTTAACACTATGTTGAGGAAGGCTAGTAAATGGAATGGAGGTTGGCATTTTCTTTGGTTGTGTAACAACACTGTTGTTCTACTCAAAAGAATTACCAATGTTTTAACCAAAAGTGAGTAATTTACTATGCCATCACATAGCAATAATGTTTTTTCTTGTAATTCAAAGACTAAATACACATCTAAAATAACACATATTCCAAATTTTCTATTTACATTTATAATTGAATATTACAATCTTTCTAAAATAATGGCATATATAAAATATCAAGATAACATCTCTTCCAGTACAACCTCTATAGAAATGGATATAAGAGAACATACATAGCTCAACTAAGCTTTGTAAGCAATAGATACACAAATTGGTCTTGAAGTCATCACATTGGTGCATACATTCTAGAAATCCCTATTCCTTGGTGCATATACTCTAGTTGTCCTTAATAATGGTAAAAAAATACCCAAACCTAGGCTGCCAACTGATGAGGAGAAGCATCACTCAAGTGATTTTCCACCAACCATAGACTCAAATGTGGTCCCTCGCACATCTACAACATATGGCAAGATGGACCTACCCTTTGACGAACAAATTGGTTGGTAAAACCCCATAAAAAATAGCATTTTTGAGCTTAGTGTTGTGCCCTACAATCTAGAACCTAATCATACAATAGCTACACCTACAAGTATGAAAATCTCAAACTAGAATGTCTATACTAGACATAGTGAACCTTAATCATGTAAACAGTGGCTACTTACACTACTTTGGCCAAATTTTCATATAAAAAGTCATCTCTTCACCCACTACCTTAGCTCGATTTGGTCAATGACCATTCATGTACTATGCATAGGTAATTCCCTTCTTAAGGTAATCTTTAACCTCAAGAACAACCTATCTCTTTTACATTAAACTATGTATAGACAATTACCTTCATAAGGTTATCTTTAACCCCAGGAACAACCTATTATTATAATATTCATACTAAGTAATTCAAGTAACTCCTACTTATTGAGTAACGAAAAAAATAATGTCACATCATTGAATGAATCTAGTACCAAAGGTATGATCCCAACTATAAAATTACCCAATCAATGGTTTATCTCAACATTTAATGACTCCATTCAAAAGTACCAATAAATAACCTCAAATTAAAAGTAAAACCTTCAACAAGAAATGACCTCAATCAAATTATAATCCTATGAATAAATGACTCATTCAAAAGTATAGTCTCAACAATAAAAGACTCTATTCAAGAGTGTATACTCATCAATAAAAGACTATCCAAAAAGTAGATTTTCATCAATTAAAAGAATTCACATCAAGAGTGTTAAAAACCAATCAAGTAACGTTCCAAATCATTAGGGTAATCTCACCTATGGCTCCAATCAATAGTAATTCACAAATTCAAGTGATCAAATTAATCACATAGGTAATCCCATCCTTAGTTTACCCTTATCTCGAGATAAAATCATCAAATCAATGAATAGTTCGACCATGTAGGTTAATAACAACCTATGTGCTATGGTACCAAACAACAATTGAGTAAATATTTCAACCCACTAGTTTATTCCCAACCTAGGGTTTTCAATCAATATTCAATTAAAACACCGGTCAAGCGATCATCAAGTAGAGACTCACAACATGGATTGCATGTCGTCACATCCTATCCACAACAATATGTCTTCATACCAACATTACCATCATTTTTTCTACCTTATTAATCACTGGGGTTTACCTAGCTTAGTATTCTATCAAAAACAAGTTACCTCATATAAGCACTTATGCCACATTTAACAAGAAACTCAATCAATTTCCATATTTTAGCTTTTCAACTAAGCATTGCCGATAAAATCTATTTCTTTGATGTAGTATTTGATACTATCATTATCACCTATTCCATAACATGGATTACATATTAATGAACAACTTAGTAATATATATAGGCTCCATCTATCATAGTAATAATAGTATATTCATTCACTCATTAATATGGAGTATGTTCAATTACTCAAATAAAATTTTCAACAACTAGAACAATAATAATTATTTTCCTTTCTTCTAACAAATCATTACATTTCCCACATAAGACAACAACAACACTCATTATTTTCAAAAACATATAAGGTATAAAAGGGTAGAATAACATTCCTATTAAAAACTAACCCCAAAAGAAATAAACTAACTTCCAAGCTCAATCCACTCCAAGAATCCTCAGTAATTCTCCCAATCCACATAGAAATTCTCACAATAACTCTCTTAACTTTCCTCACAAACAACTCTTAGCTCAACAAGAATAACTCAGACTAAAAATAACATAATTAAATTGAATAATACATCAAAATGTAGTAATCTTATCCCCTATTTATACAGAAATGTGAGACTTAGTTGGGTACAAATAAACTATGTTGAATGACACTTCTCAAATATAAAGTTTGACTCAACAAATAATTCCAATTGGTGGCAACATTTAAAATCATTACTATCAAAATAAAGTAGTAGATTGACTGAAACAAAGACAACAAGAATTCACTTCAGAAATGCAAGGTGAAAGATAAATAGGTCGACTCCAAATATGCTAGCTTTAGCATGACATATTCCACATTTTACTTAGTCTTCCATTGTTGGACAACACTTAGCAATTTAGACTTCTATTTGTAATGCAATTCTCATATTTTGGTGCCACCTAAACCTTATATCCTGCATTTCGGTGTTTGTTGTTCCATGACCAAGTCAATGTTTAAGTACTCTTCAAATATCTCTTATAACTTTTGACTGGGTCTTCATATATAATGTGGTGTATTTGCAAGCATGTCGATGCATATAGTATTATTGTTGTGCTACCCTTGATGGATTAATCCAACATTTAAATAACATTCAAAGTCTTGATATCTTATGTGTTGTATAATGCACTTTACCCCCCCTTAAATTCAAACATTTTAGACATATATACAACCTTTGTTTTATATAAAAGGAAGCACTTTATACTATATGCCAAATCCCTTGTATTGATGTTGTACTTTAAGATATGCATAGTATAAAAATATAGTGTTAATATCAATCAGATGACTCCATTGATCTATACTAATCAATCCATATTATAATAATTAGTTCTCAATATATATATATAATATAGTATATATTATATATATAGATATATAACTTCTATAAAATATATACATATACATATATATATATATATAAGATAATAAAATACCCATCCAATTCAAACCGACAAAATTGAAATGAAGAGAATGTATCCTTATACATGCAGAGTATGTGTAAGGTCTCCAGGTAAGGCCGTTCCATCAGAGATGAGTTGGGATAGTGTTGTCATCCACCAAAAGGACTCATTCGTAATAGTCGGGTGGCCAAAGGGCATACTTCCTAATAATGGCACACCAGGCCTTGGATTCAACACCTTGTTGAAAGAAATATTATTATCTTTAAAGAAGCCTCTCGAAGTATTGTTGAAATACTATAAAGCCAGAGCGAGAGGTGGTCTGCAGGTGCCTTTCGCTATCAACAGGTGTAAGCAGTTAGCATGAAGCTTAAAATGGAGACTCCACTGGCTCTCAATTCAGATAAAAAACAAAAGGACTTTAGAGAATAAATCATAGATAAACATATTTAGGGGTTGCTTTCATCACCACTCCTAGTAATCCTATGGGCAGTAAAGCGAGTCTTGGGTCTTGAGTTCTTGCAAGCCTACCATAGGGCAAGGTTTAATACTGAAATTCCTACTATGTTTCTGGTAGTGCTCTTGCAGATGGAGGTCTTGAAGGAGGGAACCAAAAACCTCACTCAGATGGTCTTCGAGCATGCTTGGCTTGCAAAAATTGATGCAACATTGGATAATGTTGATGAAAAAAAATTGATACCCATGCCCCAGAATTACTGCATGATTCACATGCATGGTCGAGAGGTGATGAAATTTCCTTTGATTAAAACCATAGAACCTGAAATTTTTGAGAAGCTCTAGGATGTTCGTGAATGTAGCATCTTCTTTCTGCTTTGTGTTGCGAAGATGGTTACCAATTTTCCATGCGACTAGGCCCTGCACTATGTGGAGGATGAAGAACTAGTGAATGAGGTTGTGGTCAGTGATGATGAGGACTAGGAACGTGGGTTGGGGGAAGAATGGCGCAAAAATGATGAGAAGGATCCAGAACAGAAAGAAAAAAGCCCAACTCATGTCAATTGTGGTCCAGAATGCCCAGTGATCGCAGACTTCAAAGCTTGGAAAAAATGGCTCATCCCAGACGAGGATAGTGATGAGTAAGGCCAGTGGTTTGTTGTCTGGAGGTCTTTTTTTGCATAAACTTTGTTTGTAATTCTACTTTCAAATGGCAGGGTTTATGTAGTCAGTCCTGTTGGTATGTTTAGAAGGGTTCATAATGTTTTCTAGTGTCAGTTTCATCAGTTTACAATCTGGTCTTGACTAATATCTGTAATATTTCCAGGCCTTTTGTTTCTTGCCTTGGATATTTTGGTTTGAAGGCATTAACACAAGGTTTTCTATAGGGTAAAGTTTGGTCTGCGACATATATGCTCAATGTACTACCAAATTGTAATATCTTTCCAAAAAGCAATACAGGGTGCTGCCCCATATAGCAGTTATTTATCTATAAAAAAAAGATAATAAAATACATATCAATTCATCTAAATAGATATATAGATATTTATCAAAATAATCATATACATATACATATTTCGTTAATAACGATATATAAACATATAATCAAAATAGTTATATATATATATATATATATATATATATATATATATATATATATATATATATATCAATACATATGTATATACATTTATGTTCATGTAGCTATATACATATATATTTAACATTATTTTAATATCCGAACTATATACATATTTTATATTCACCTTCATCGATGAGTACATTCATGAAATGTGCACAGATATACATGCCATAAACATGCAACTCATATCACTATGCATATTATGTAATTTTATGCATGATTTATCATTTATACACATATACATGTATACATTTGATGTATATACTAGTCGACATAGATAAAAATAAGAACACACGAAGGACTGTATCACATATTCAAATCATGATCATTCAAAGGAAAAACCACAAACCCACATAAAATGTTCTGAAACTAAGACCGATTCAAATCATTTTCAAACTATGACCAAGGGTATACTTACCCAATTCCCAAGTTGTTGACTTGACTTAACCAACTAAAAGTGAGTGAGTGTGAGCTCAGTTAGGTTTCATTAAGGGTTACCCAACCGATCACTTCTCCTGAGTGATACTTGCCTTCCCTTTCAGAGGATTGAATCTATCCCTACATCCAACTTGGTTCAACACCAAAGTAGTTATACATTAATAATAAATTAATTTGCATCATAATAAATTTCTATTAACAAAGTGTTAGAACATTCACTTTGCAATACATAACATTCAAATAATTCAAAACACATTCATTCTTTTGAAATCAATAACATCTTATTGCATATTCACATATTTCATTCACCTAACAAACATATTAAAGTCACAATTTACATTTATCAACATTTTCACTCATTATGTTAAAAGTAACAAGGTAACTATGAAATGGGGTGTAACAGGTTGCTTATTATTTATAGTTTATATGTGTGAGCAACTGCATGATAATTTTGTTGTTGCAACACATCTTGGTGCATATGATTATTTTGAGTGGGTTATTGTACAAAGTCTAGGATATGGTCATGAGGTTTTGGAGGTTCTATAACATGAGAGGAGGTTTAGAGGGAGGTCCAATAATGAGAGGAGGTCTACTAATCAATTGTGGGCTTACAATCCCAACAAAGTTAACTTCTTGTTGGCAATATTCTATCAATAGGGGACCTAGTCAATTTTGAATCTTCATTTATGTAAACCAACTTACTATCATTGATTAAATCCTCTTGCACCAAGATATCTTCCCAAGTAGGAGAGGTATTGGGAGAGGTACAAATATGATTCTCATATTATCAATGATTGGATCATCTTGTGCCAAGATATACTCATAAGTTAGAGAGATATTAGGAGAACAAACATGATTCTTATGATTATCAATGGTTGTGTCCTCTTGCACCAAAATATCCTCATAAATAGGAGAGATATTGGGAGAGGAACAAACACGAGTTTCATGATTTCCTGAAGAATGAAGATTAAGTAAAGTGATGTTAATAAATGTATCAATGTTTTTTTTATGTTCCTCCACAATGTTCTCATAGGTTCAAAAAGAAAAAATCTTATTATTTCCTTTTTTTATGTTTAATGCACTAAATTAAGTGAATTAGGACCAACTGTTAATGCACAACAAAATCTAGAAGTTTCAAGACCCATTGTTAGAAATAAGAACCAAATCTAAATAGAGACCACAAACAGGGTTTCACACATAAAATTTGATGCCAAACTAACTAGACGAGGTCATTGGTCATCCTAGATCAAAAGTAATATTCTAAGATTTTCAAAATTTAGAAACTAACTATGGTGGCCGAGGGTCTGATGTTGCATAGGTTTAGGTCTAGATGCAAACAAAATTCTAAAAATGTGTAAAAGCCTAATTTTTCTATGTGAAAAACACACATACATAAAATTTCTATTTTTAAAGTAATGTAATATGTCCAATTGATGACTTTTCAGAATTAAAATGTTGTAATTTACTTAATTTATCTCAAAAAATGTAGAAAAGCAATTCTTTTTTACCTTTTTACATTAAAATAATGTGTAATTCTTCACCTTTTCAATGTTTTTCACTAAAATATGCATTCAATTTTGAGAAATAAAAGAATCCTAGGATTATAATAAGATTTTACAATGAAACTAACTCAGATCAAAGCCTTAAACAAGTAAAATCAAATTTGAAACTATGCAATTTAATTCAAAATATTTGCAATTTGTCCTTTAATGAAAAGAATCTTAATGAATAGCTTTGAAATTAAAACAAAGTCAACAACAAGATCTTCAAATTTAACCTAGTTTTTAAATCAAAATTTAAAATTTATGCTATAAAAATCAGATAATTGCAAGTGTAGGATATGTTAGGTTCACCAAAATGCGATGTAGGAAAAGTGATCCTAGATCCAACTAAGATTAACCTCTTTTCACTTAACATCACTTTTGGGCACAAGACCAACTTCTAGGATTGATTATTAGCTTGCTGACACAAGGGAGAGAAAATCTCGTAGGATCTTGTGTCTCTTTTTCTGTGTGTTGTATATATGATAAATTTGATATGTTTTTTAATAAGCATATTTGACATGTAAACCTAAATCTATAAATGTAATTTATTGCACAAATGGAAACATAAAACCACTTTAAAACTTCAAATATGAGAATGACATATAAAGATGAACGTATGATTGAAATTTGATGTTGAATTATAGGGACAAGGGCATTAAGTGCCCTAGATTAGGATGCTTCTTTTTGGAACTTGCAAACTCTAAAATGTAGATTATAGCCTACTATGTGGTTTTTGTGACTATCTTTTGCTAGAACTTCCTAATATGACTTTCACACATGAAAAGAAGGGGGAAAGATGGTTCTGTATAGGGCCTTGCCTAAGTAAAACCCCATTTTGGTATTTCTACCTTCACGCACAATGATTCATGTTGATCAAAAGGGCATACCTTAGGTTCGGCAAAGGTCAACACAACAATAATTGATTGAAATGATAAATGATAAATGATAAATAAAAGTTTTATCTTGATGTGAAATCTTTGATGAAGTGATACCACACCATAAGTTGCCACAAATTTAATTAATGGATGCCTTGATTGCTTGATAGACCTACAAAAATTTAGTTCATAAAATATAATAGATTTTTGTAGCTAGCATGTAGAGGATAACTCAATACATCTTCATAATTTGACATAATTGATCATAATAGCTTTTTGAGAATAATTGTTTCCTTCTTCCTAATGACTTGCAAGCTTAAAATTGATTGATAAAATTGTTGTAATAATGTTGCTAATTCTACCCTTGAATTGCCTTGACTGATATTAGGATCTTAAATTTTCTCAATAGATTTCTAAGATTAAAATGGTGAAAATGACTTGTATTTAAACATGAAATTTTTCTAATTTCCTTAAAATCAAACACTGATAGCTGACAAATAAAATTAGACTTTTAAATGTTAAAATATCGACAGTTCAAAATTGGGCCAAAATGGGTTTGACAAGTGTGTTGGGTGCTCTAGTCCAGACCCATCCTTTTTAGGGCCTTAAACATCGACATTGAATTTATTAAATGTTATTTGCAAATCCATCTTTTGATTTTTCAAATATATTTATAAAAAAAGACAAATTAAATGCATAATTAGGTACAAGCACATAAGGGGCAGCTAAAACTAGCGTGGAATTGTCAATGGTGGCAATATTTGATGGTACAATGAGTTAATTAATTTTAACTCACTAATGGAAAACAAATGGAAAAGAGAAATCAAATAAATGGACACATTTATTTGATTTTTAGAAAGGGGTGAGAAACTTAGATAAATAAATATTTAAATTATTTACCAAAGG
The DNA here is from genome assembly GCA_007115665.2 of Sequoiadendron giganteum. NCBI lineage: Eukaryota > Viridiplantae > Streptophyta > Pinopsida > Cupressales > Cupressaceae > Sequoiadendron > Sequoiadendron giganteum. The sequence goes on along the minus strand of CM021100.1, from coordinate 260,398,277 downwards.
TGGACTATAAGAAGATTGATTAAGTGATTTAGGCTAGAAACATGATTGGATGAATAGTGATGAATAGTGGATGGATAGTGAATTTATTAATTAAATAATAAAACATTTAATTGATAAATAGGAATTTATTGTTTAATAGATAAGGGGATGCAAATTAGATAATTAATTGGATAACTAGGGGTTTATTAAGTCAATTATAAAGGAAATGATCGGGTTATCACACAATTGATGGTGTATCAATTATAGGTGTCTACACATGTATTATCTCTAATCTACACAAGATCATAATTACTGAATAACATGATGCAATAATCATAATTATTTTCTCAAAAAAAATACAAGTGATAGCTCTAATGACACAATGAATCACAAAAAGACATCACATTAACCAAGCATGGTTTTAAACCATAAAATCCATTGTATTGATATAATCCATAGACACATTTATTTGATTTTTAGAAAGGGATGAGAAACTTAGATAAATAATTATTTTAAATTATTTACCAAAGGTGGACTATAAGAAGATTGATTAAGTGATTTAGGCTAGAAACATGATTGGATGAATAGTGGATGGATAGTGAATTTATTAATTAAATAATAAAACATTTAATTGATAAATAGGAATTTATTATTTAATGGATAAGGGGATGCAAATTAGATAATTAATTGGATAAATAGGGGTTTATTCAGTCAATTATAAAGGAAATGATCAGGTTATCACACAATTGATGATGTGTTAATTTTAGGTGTCTAAACATGTATTATCTCTAATCCACACAAGATCAAAACTATGGAATAACATGATGTAATAATCATAATTATTTTCTCAAAATAAATACAAGTGATAATCTAATCAACACAATGAATCACAAAATGACATCACATTAACCGAGCATTGTTTTAAACCATAAACTCCATTGTATTGATATAATCAAGAACAAATGATTAATAACATGTTAGCAAATACAAAAATATAGATATATCTAATGCTCAAAATCTAAATCATATATTAATAAGATAATTCATTCAGTAAATATGTCTAAAAAATATGATAACACACAACATTAATAAACAAATGAGGGACATGGTAATAAATGGACATGGGTGGGCCTTACACCAATCATCATATTCTTTTTAACTTCTATATATCTTAAAAATGGTGGTGATAGAAAAAAATTATTAGAACTTGTTATGTTAGGGAATAGAAGCATATTAACTCCCCTTCCCGTATCCTAGTTAAGCCCCTTTATCGATTTAACAATGTGTAACAATTTTTTAGACATGCCAAGTAAAATGTAAATGTCTAGTTTTATCCATATTAATATAAATGTTAATGTAACTCTTTATGATGATATGGGATCTCTAAAATGAGCTAGAGCATTATCTTTTTATATCACCCTAAGATATTTTAAGTTTGAGTTTGTGAAAAATGATTAAGTAAAATAAAATCAATAAAAAATCATAATTAATCTTGAATTTGATAAAAATAAATCACGATTACACATAAAATCTTAAATCATATTAACTACAATATTAACTACAATATTAAAAATAACATAATTAAATATTAAATATGAAACAAAATTATAATAAATCCACATTAAATTAAAAATACTCTAGGGGAGAGGGGCCCATAATAGGGAGGGTCAACTTTGCAGGTCCATGTAGGCCAAAAATAAATAAAAATGAACCTACCACATGATCCTGCCACTTGTGCATCAACCCATATTATTTAAAAAAAAAATGATGACCTTGCCACTTGTCAAGCATGTTTTACACCGACATGTCCAAAACGGGCCGATTTTGCCCTTTGCTCGAAAGTGGAGCCCACCCGCCTCCTTAATCGACGAGAACATATACGTACATAGGATCAAATGGTCGCGTGTACACAACAACCTCGCCACCTTGAACCATTAGTTTAGAGCATTAAACACTTGTCGCCTCCTTCGTTTCCTCCACTGACCAACATGCCTTATGTGTCGCTTCACATTTACTCGGACTGTCCAGCGTGTTAATCGAAGATCAAAGTTCATTCAATGCTTCACATTCTCGCATATCCAGCTTACTCTCATTCCTTTTATTTTCAAACATTCTCGATTGTTCAGTTGGCTTCACTCTGAAACTTGTTCGGCTCTCCATGCTTCATTGTTCGGCTCTTCACGCTTCTTCCTTTGGCTCTGCACTCTCGATAGCTCCATTTCTCTTTCAAAAGAGGTTTACAATCTCACTCGGCCTCTACCGGTCTCTATGAATAGGACAGTATTCTGCCATGCACTTAATTTTTTCAAATGATTTCTTTGTGAGAATATTTCTTTCAACAATATTCATAAAATGAAATGTCAGGATGGTTTCACTAGTTTTCTTTACCTCTATACTTGAACTCTTTTGTTCTTCATTGCACAACGTTTACTTTGCATTGTGCTTTTCAGATTTGCTTCCTTATATGAAATATGAAATGGTTTTGATTGGTTTTAATGGTTTTTCATTTCTATTGCATTTGTTCGACGAAATATGGAAAGGGATTGACTAGTTTTCTATTCATTTGTTCATCATTCAACTAACTTCAACTCTACAATTTATTTTATTACATTTCTTTTTTATTCCAAAATACGAAAAATGGTTACAATATATTTGTCTACTACTACGATATATTATAGGGTTTTAATGTTAATCATTTCAAGGGTTTTTGTCATGCACTTGCATTCGTGTCTTGCTCATTGCATGGAATTTACTGCTACAATTTTCTTATAATATTCCCATGTTATTCTGAAATATGAAAAATGGTATGACTGGTTTTCATTTCGAAGATATTCTGGCATGCAATATTATTATTATGTTCTTCCATGCACAATAATTATGTCTGTGAAATGCTTATTTTATTTGATTGTTACTAGCATACATGGAAAGGTTTACATTAGTTCAAAACTATATGGTTTTTTTCCATGCACTTGTATTCCCCTCTTTGACAATGCACAAACTTTAACTTTGTATTTTATTTTCTTGCATTTATTTGTTATTCATATTGTTGCACTATTTTTATTATGCATAGGGTTATAATGTTTATCATTTCGAGTGTTTCTGCCATGCACTTGCATTAGTCTATTCCTCATTGCACAATATGGAAACAAATTCACTGGTATGCTATTCATGTGTTCATAATCCCACAAATTATTACTCTACAATTTGTTTTAAATAATCTCATGACAATGCAAAAATATGGAAATGGTAGCACTGGTTGTAATTTTGATCAAATTCTTCCATGCTTTTCTTATTTTTAGTTTTAATACCGAACATGGAAAGTGTTTGACTGGTTCAAAATTACATGGTTTTGTGGCATGCACTTTTATTCCTATGTTTGACATTGCACAAACTTTAACTTTGCAAATTGTATTTGATATTCTTTTGTTATTCCCAAATATGAAAATGGGTTTGCATGTTTTCATTTCAAAGATTTTATGCCATTCAAGGAGATATATATATATATATATATATATATATATATATATATTAGACTGCCATGTCACACTGCCACTTGTGCATCCGCCCATATATATTTGTTCTTATATATATATTATATATATAATAATAATAAATATATAAGAACATATATATATATATATATGTATATATAATTATATACATGTATATGCATATTTAATTATATATATATATATGTATATTTAATTATATATATATGTATATTTAATTATATATATATATGTATATGTTATTATATATATATATATATGTATATGTTATTATATATTTATATATATATGTAATTATATATATGTATATGTAATTATATATATATACATATATATGCATATATATACATATACATATATACATATTGTAGACATCTAAATTTGATCACTTTCATATGATCAAAATCATCTACACTATTCATCTATGTTATTAATAGTGATTAAATAATTTATTTAATCATTATTTCATTTTTTGTCTAAAGTTCCTAAAGTATGTAATTGAATAAATTAAATACTTTATCTTACACCTTTTTTTCTCTAAATTAAATAAATAAGACAATTTGTTTAATTTAGTCATTTGACCTATTTGGATTAAAACCTATTTTTAATCCCTTTTTTTCTCTCTCCTCGTCACATTCTCCATAATCCTCTTTTAATCTGGATTAAATTAATTAATCTGTGATTAGGATGTGCACCACTTAATCAAGGTTAGTGTCACATCCTCCATAATCTCTCACTTGCTTCTAATCTCTCATTAATTATCATAATCTTGTGTTTGCACAACCTTAATCAAAATCATTAGCCACATTTGGCATACCTTTTTTGGTCAACCTTTCCACTTGCCTTTCTTGGCCTTGACTCTCTTTCCCATGTGAATTTTTAATTCACATTTATTTACCCAAGGCTCCCCTCTTCCCCATGTGAATTTTTAATTAACTTTTATCTTTCCAAGGTCTACCCTATCTCCATGCAAGTTCTAGAAGAACTGAATTGTCACTTTACATATGCCAAGGACTTCTAGAACCTTTTGACTTGTCACATCACCCACATGTGACAAATCCCCAGCTTTTTGGAAACCCTCTCTTATCCAATAGACTCTCCTAAAAACATTTATTTTTCCAACCACTTCCCCTTTTTCCATGGAGATTTTTGAGGAATTATAAAATCCCTCAAATGCCCTTTTCATGCTCATTTGAGAACAAGAAGTTCCTTTTTGAGGAAATCTTCTCATCCCCCAAGGTACCTACAAGGTATTTGTCCTTCTTCCACCTCATGTACCCCTTTTCCACCTCACTCCCACATCATCTCCCCCTAAGCCATCTCACATTCCACATGTCAAGATGTGAGAACTTATGAGTCGTCAACTCACCATAGCCCTTCATCTTGGCTTTGTTGGATTAATCCCAACCGTTGAATTCTCTAGAGAATTCAAATTATCCTATAAATACCCCCTCATTTCTCTTATTTTGGGGAATCAAGTCTTTTGTTATCAAAACTCTTGCAAAATTACCATTTGAGCTCTCATCCACCATAACACTTAGCATTTCACCATTATCATGTCTTCACACATCTTGCATATCACTTTGCATATTTAATTTAGCTTGTCATCCAAAGAGCATACAAATCTTCAAAGACAAAAGGGCCAACCAAGGAAGGAGCAACATGAAGGTATAATCAACTTTAATTTGTTTTATCTTGTTTTCATGTTTACCATTTCCTTAGGCTAATCATTGAGGTGTCCTCTTTTTTGTTATTTCTTTTTATTGCATCATTAGTTGTTTAGCATCTTACATTAGGGAAGAACATTTTAGGAGATCACATTTTTGGCACGTCCGGTGGGACCCACAAATGGGTCTCTTTGCTTTACGTTTGTTGTTGTTTAAGTTGTTTGCAGGTTCGGATCGCAGAGGGGCGGATTTGCCCCGTCGAGGGGTGGACTTTCCCTCCCGGGCACTGCAGAGGGGCGGATTTGCCCACCCGGTTCAACATTTTTTCTAAATTTTTCTGTAGAGGGGCGGATTTTCCTTAAACAACACGTTCGGGAAGGTAAAAAAAGTTGCATTTTAGCTTCGTTTTTGCCTCTATTTTTTTTTGTTTGGAGTTCTAACCCTCTAACCCTGTTTGTTGGTGTGTGAAGTCAGATTTCTTACTGATACTTTGCAGTATTTTGCTGAAAACAACTAACATTTGTTTGCAAGACAATCTTTTTACTCAAATTTTAAAGTTTTTTTCCTTCTTGTTTTATCTATGCACTTAGTATAATTAGGGGGAAGTAATACTTTTTGTTTGTTGTGTCTGTTTTTCTTTGTGTTACCTTAAGAGGGCATTAGTTTGTTTTCACCATCCCCTTGCACTTTGTGCGGACTGGGGGGCTAGTTGGAAACGATTAGTGTCTTCTTTTTAGAAGGACCTGCTTGAAGATTTCATCACCCCAAGGGACGATCCAAACCATGTGTACCGGCGGGGTATACAAAGGGGGGAGAGCCAAAATTGTACCCCAATCCAGTTACGTCATAATTGGCGGAGCATCGAAGCTAGGGTGATACCTAGATAGACGTGAAGAGTTGGTCTAAGCCTTTTAGTATTTTGTTGGGGTTTTCGACTCACACTTGTGACGGACGGGTGTTCACGGTTGTGCCTCACATACCGAGCGTATATCGATGACTCCCTAGAAACCTTGTGCATCCTATAGTAAGACCTTTGCTGGCCATACCTCTTAACACTAATCATAGGATTGTGCTTGTTCAAAGTGTTTATCTGTAAAAAACCAGTAAATCTTGATAAGTCAACCTCATTGAGTCATCTCAAGTCCTTTCCATAATCTCATCATCCAAACCAAGTCACTATTTTTCTGTAGAGGGGTGAACTTTCCCCCTTGTTCTGACATTTTCTACTGCAGAGGGGTGAAATTGCCCCCCTGTTCCGACATTTTCTACTGTAGAGGGGTGAACTTTCCCCCCTGTTCTGACATTCTCTACTGTAGAAAGGTGAACTTGCCCCTCTGTTTTGAAATTTTCCACTGCAAAGGGGCAAACTTGCCCCCTTGTTCTAACATTTTCCACTGTAGAGGGGCGGATTTTCCCCCTTGTTTCAACATTTTTCATTGCAGAAGTGTGGATACGCCCTCTTGATCCACTGTTTGACTACAAAAGGGCGAATACGCCCTCCTGAACAAACAATTTCATCCATTTAACCATTTCAAACCTCTGTTTAATCACCTCGAGTCTCTGTTTGACCGTTTGATCATCCTAAACACTCATTTGACCAATCCAAAACTTTATTTGACCATTCCAAGCCTCCATTTAACCTTTCAAAATGACCATTTACAACATTCACATTGATCATTTCACAATTTGGGAAACCCATTCTACCATCTTACCATGTGACCTTAAACATTTCCATCAACGCATCTTCCATTTGTATTCATCATCACCTCTCAACACAAAATCCCTTAAACCTTGTTTTAGGAGTTATCTCCCGAATTGACCAACGCGTTAAGTTTGATGGTTATCCTACATATCAATTATTTTCTTCAACCTAATCAATCTGCTTCTATTTTGAGGTGGATTTTTGTTGTAAGTCAACATCATTGGCCCAAATCAATCCCCTTTTATCTCGAGGTGGATTCGGCGTCGTGATCATTGATTTAGCTAGTTCAATCTGATCAACCAACATTATAAGTCACTTAAGGTGATTTCCGAATTAGGTCTAAGGATCTTTTCCATCAACCAATCCAATCCAATCTATCCAAATCCGATCAAAATTCCATCATCCAATCATCAAATTAATTGATACATCATCAATTAATACATCATCCAATCCAAAGCAATCTTATCCAAATTAATTGATACATCATCAATTAATTCCATCATCCAATCCAAAGAAAACTTATCGAATTGATCCAAACAATCCAATCATCAGATTAATTGATACATCATCAATTTATCCATCATCTAATCTGAATCAATCAATCCAAATCATCACCTAGATCATCGTTGGAAGTTGCATCTTAAAATCACTTAGTTGTTTTACACGTTCATGCCCGTTCAAACCTTTTCACAAACAATAAAGCAAATGGTAGACCAACAAACTCAAGGTTCCCAACCGAATGTCCCTCAAGATCCTAATAACATTCCACACGATCCCCATAATGGCATCTCATCTCAATCGAACACCGACATCCAGAATATCACACCACCCAGTGATGAAAACATGGTCAATCAACCCAAAGTTATTGTTGACGAATATCTCAGTAATCCTGCCAATGTCCAAATGATAGATCATCTCCTAAATGAACGTGGGGATAAAATCCTTGCCACCTTACTCATGAAGGGAGTCAAACCATTGTTTGGTTTTGATACATCACAATATTCCCTTCCCACATTTGTTGATCCACAAACCTCACAAAATGTTCCAAAGGGTTTCTATGTTCCTGAAGATGCACCTACTGAAAACTGGTACCACCCCAAATTTGAAAATGTTGTCATCCATCAAGTCTAAGAATATCCTCGTCTTCCGACCACAACATCCACTATTCCACCACCTGATCCTAATGATCCCCATACCTATGGCATGCCACCATACATCCCATCGGCTCCACCGCTTCCTCCCCCATATTCTAATATCGGGGGCACACCTACACTTACCAATGTTCTACCTCCTAGATTTTAACAACCTCCAAATAATCCACACCAACCCACCACACTACCAACACCACCACAACATACTGCTACCGCTCTAGCTTCATCTCAACCCTTACATCCACAACATCCACAACACACTACCGTTCTTGCACAACCATCACATCAAGTAGTACATCCTACCTCACAACCACAAAAATGACCCCCACAACAACATGTGCATATCCCTACACAAACACACCATAAACCGCTTACTAATTAACTCTATCATCCCTCTAGCACATACACTGTTCCATCCCATCTCAATACGAATCCACACCAGAATGCTCAAAATCAGACACATACCCAACTACCACCTTACACCAATCCTTCGCAACCTCAACATCATCCCCACCAAAAAATATTGAATCCATCTCCATATACCATGCAACAACCCACCATTGCACAACAATACCAAGCCTATCCGCCCAACTTTCAACAACAACCAACTTATCAGTAGGGGGCACCTTACACTTCCTATTACCAACAACCATCATCACATCAACAAAGAGGCCCTACCTCCACATATTACCAAAATTTTACACAATAACAGGACCCATCCCTCGCTTCCTACTATCAACAACAAGTGGCTCCCACTCATCACAATCAATCATCCCACTATCACTCCAATTATAATCAACAAACACACTCCTATCCTACTCAAACCGTCTATGATCCAACAATGGTAGGTCCATCCTCATCATATCCGCAATACTATCCATACAATCAATCCACTTTGACTCCCACAACTCCCATCAATAAGGACTTGGAAGAAGTAAAAGCAACGTTAAAGGACCTACAAGCTGGAGCGGGTAAACAAACATTCAAGTTTGAGGACATATGTCCTTATCCTTTTGATCCCTGCATCTCCTTGATTCCTTTTCCCAAACATTTTGAGATACCAAAATTTGATAAATACAAAGGAACTAGGGACCCTAGAGCCCACCTTCAAGAATTTTATGCCCATTTCCAAGAGGTCATGCATAATGACAATTATCTTATCCGAATTTTCCCTAAAAGTCTACAAGGAGTTGCCCTTAACTGGTTTATGGGCCTTGAAAAAGGATCTATCAAAACCTTTGCACAATTATCCGAATAGTTTGTCTCCCACTTCTCTTTTGATCTAGAGAAGGATATTGACACACTTGATCTCCTAAAAGAAAAACATGAGGGAGAGACCTTTGCAAACTACTTACAGAGATGGCGTGCCTTAGCCAACAGGATGAAATCCCCACCGTCAAAAAAATATATGGTCACACTATTTATCAAAAATTCCCACCTAGATATGGCTCATAATTTCCAACTCCATTGTATCACCACCTTTGTGGCACTTGTGGAGAAAGGACCCATCTTAGAACGAGCCCTTGTTGCAAAAGGGCAAGTCAAACATTTTAATTCTGATAGAGAGAAGTCCTTCAAGGATAAACCTCGTTATTGGAATAGAAATAAAAATGTTGTCAACGATGGTGTTACTAACACCAAACATGTTCAAGTGGCCATCACCACGCAAAGATACCCTCCCCAACAACAACCGTCAATCCGAAATGCCATATTCGACCCCGAAGGGGCACCACGACAACAATCCAACCAAAATAACCAAGGGGGAAACAAACAATAGTTCACTCAGTTGGGAGAACCCCTTAGCGTGGTGTTTAACAAGCTTCTTCAAGCTAATTATCCCATCACATATCCTATCACCAAGCCTCTTGATACGTCTAAACCCAAACCCACTTGGTTTAAAGACAATGAATATTGTGAATTTCATAAGATTAAAGGACATACCTTAGATAAATGTCAAGGCCTAAAAACCTACATTCAAGGCCTCATCGATCGAGGTGAAATCCATGTAGATGCTAACACAACATGTTCGTCCAATGCTCAACTCTAGATATATCAAAATGTTTTTCCTAACCATAATCAAGGTCCTAGTACTTCTAACTCTAATCCTAGACCTAGCAACAACAACAAACAAGGTAACACCAATAACATCAGCTACAAAAATGTGCCATACAATTACCAAGGTGTGGTCTCATATGTAGAACAATTAGAGCCACGTGTATCCATGCTAGATGTCAAAGGAAAATATCCACAATGTGTTGTTACCACTCGGCGAACCCGCATCATAGTCCCCGCAGCTCCACCATCTACCCAATGGTCATCCGTCAATTCACAATATAACATCCTAGACCATCTAAGCAGGACCGCAGCCCAAATATCCATCTTAGATCTGCTTAAGTCATCTCTCATGCATCAAGACATCTTGACTAAGGCTTTGCAAAGCACACAAGTGCCCGATGATATTGACCCTACCCAATTCCAAGCATTGGTAGGAAATATCTCATCAACCTATCAGTTAGCCTTTAGCCAATAAGGCATGCCGCATCTTGATTCAAGCCATAACCGCCCCCTCCATCTCAAGGTTGGCGTAAATTGTCAAAACATAAAAAGGGTACTAGTAGATAACGGTTCGGCCCTAAATATCTGCACATTAAAATTCATACAATAGGTTGGATACACCTAGGCTGATTTAAGAAGTCAAGTTATCACCATCAAGGCATATGATAACGCAGAGCGGGATTCTGAAGGAATTATTTGCCTCCCTATTCAAGTGGGCCCTATTTTACAGTACACTATGTGTCATGTTCTGGACCTTGAGCTTCCATACAACATCCTTCTTGGTCATCCATGGATTCATTCTATGCAAGCCGTCCCATCCACATATCATCAATGCTTAAAGTTCTCATTTCAAGAAATGGAGGTTACCGTACAAGTTGATCCCCAACCTTTTAAATATTTTCGTGCCTTGGAAGCTTCCTTCCCACATTCACATTATTGCCCAGGAGTCAAAATGGGGGCATCCCCAACATCCAATTCTAACCCATCCACCAATACACTAAACACCTCATCTCCACCATCATCCACACCTGCTTCCACCATCACCAAGGTCCAGATCATATACAAGGGATGTGGTGAATACGAAATGCATACCACACTAAATGTGGCAACCATTCCACCCTCTCCCCACACATATGGACAACCAATTATGCCAGTACCAAAAGTGGAAGAAAAGACACTTACACTCACTTCCAAAAACATGGGCTCGACAACATTCAATGATCTGGGATCCCTTCAGGATCAAATGGAAGAAGATATCAGTCAATGGGTTTATTGAGAGGAACCTGAGCCACCACGTCCCCTTATAGAATACTTTCAATAATTTTATCCACGTGCCTCCAAGTTGGTTGAAAAGTGTCATTACCAAGGCGGAGGCCTTGGCGCGGAAGAACAAGGAAAACACCAGCCCATTGAAGCAACTACCATCTGACCAATAAATTTGGGCTTGGGTTATGATACTAAACAAAAGGGTCATTTGACATCCTCTAGCACTTGTAACAATGTTAGTATTGATGACAGTTCCCTCGAAGACATCCCAAAGGAAGAGTCCATCATACACATGTACGATGATTTGAATCATGTTGACCTCCCTGCCATGTTTGAATGCTTGTCTGTTTGCACCATAACCTTATCCCTCAAACATCCTGAACTTATAGATCATGACCTACAAGGTAGCACACCTATTGACACATTTCCCTCAGAGGATACCTACGTATATCTCATGGGATTGGGGGAAGATGAACGCCCTAACCGCAAAAGCAAAAAGAAACAAAAGCAAAATAGGTCATCAAGTGAAAACCTCAATACGACACTGGAAGATGGGGATGTTCATCTTCCCCTTGTGGGAACACAAATATTTGAGCAGTCTTCTATTCTCATTGAAGAGACGCAAGAGGTAAATTTGAGGACAACAAAAACTCCAAGGATCACCTATGTAGCCAAATATTTAACAGAAGAAGAATATCTCACCATTGTCCAAATTCTCTGAGAAGGGGTTATCAATTTTGCATGGGCTTACTCTGATATGCCCGACCTGGATCCTAATCTTGTTGTACACCATTTGGATGTTCGTCCAGATGCCAAACTTGTCAAGTAGAAGCTCTGAAAGATGCACCCACAAGTAGCACTATTAGTTAAAAATGAATTGGAGAAATTACTAGATGTTGGCTTTATCAGACCCATTGATTATTCCGATTGGATTTCCAATATTATACCTGTTGCTAAACCTAACAGAGACATCATAATTTGCACAGATTTTCAGGATCTTAACAAAGCCTGTCCAAAAGATGACTTTCCATTGCCTAACATCAACATGTTGGTCGAAATTACTATGGGACATAAGATGTTATCCCTCATGGATGGTTTCTCTAGCTACAATCGGATCAGAATTGCGCCTGAAGATCAACACAAAACTTCCTTTACAACACCTTGGGGCACCTTTTGTTACAATGTCATGCCCTTTGGCCTTAAAAGTGTGGAGGCAACATATCAATGAGCAATGACTGTTATATTCCATGACCTTATCCACATTATCTTGGATGATTATGTAGATGACTTGCTGGGAAAATCCAGAAACCGAGAAGAGCACCCTGCCATCCTAAAAAGGATCTTCGAGTGCTTGGAGCAGTACAAGCTAATACTGAATTCAAAAAAGTGTGTGTTTGGTGTCACATCAGGGAAATTGTTGGGCTTCATAGTCTCCCGGAGAAGCATCAAGGTTGACCTTGCTAAATTCAAAGCTATCATGGATATGCCTCCACCTAGAAACCTGAAATAGTTAAGGAGCCTTCAAGGAAAGCTACAATCCATCCGTCGGTTTATAGCCCAGCTTGCGGATAAATTTCAGTCATTCACTCACCTTCTGAAGAAAGATACCACCTTCAAATGAAATCAACAATTTCAGTTGGGTTTTGATATGATCAAAGAATAATTGGCTCACCCACCAATCTTGATGCCACTATCCCTGGAAAACCCCTCTTGCTATACATCTCTTCCACTTCAATTGCATTGGGGGAATTGTTGGCACAACATGATGAATCCTCAAAAGAGCGAGCAATCTATTACATTAGTTGAACGCTGGTCGGTTATGAACTGAATTACTCGCCAATGGAGAAAGCATGTCTCGCTGTGGTCTTCAGTACACAAAAATTACATCATTATATGCTTAGCCACCCAATAAAATTGATATCAAAAGTGGACCCCCTCAAGTACCTGTTATCTAAGACAGACCTAACTGGGCGAATGGCTAAATGGATCATACTTCTCAGTGAATTTGATATAGAATATGTGGACATAAAATCCATCAAAGGACAGGTAATAGTAGATTAGCTGGTAGATGCTTCGTTAGTAGATGCTTACCCCATAAAAGTCAAATTTCCAGATGAAGGAGTCTTTGCAGTATCAGAAGCTACCACATGGACACTGTACTTTTATGGATCACACACTAATAATGGATCGGGGGCAAGAGTCTTGCTTATCACCCCCCAAGGCGATTACATACCAAAATCATTCAGACTGGCTTTTCCCTACACCAACAACATTGTCGAATATGAAGCCCTTATCATAGGCCTTAGAATCACAGTCCAATGGCACATCACTCATTTGCAAGTTTTTGGTGACTCCCAGTTGGTTATAAAATAGGTCAATGATGAGTTTCTAAAAAAAGATGAAAATTTGTTGCCTTACAAACGCATGGTGGATGACTTCAAAAAATATTTCACCTCCATCCAATTTGAGCAGATCCCGACACTCCAAAATAAGGAAACAGACGCTATGGCCACCATTGGTTCTCTCCTCGAAATGTCAAAAGACTGCAAAGATTGTTAGTTCCTAGTCGAGCAACTCCTAATTCCAGTGTAGGATATCCCTGAGAGTGACATGGTGTGTGATATTGTAGGTCCTGAATCCCCTTGGTACCACAAAATTTACACCTATATTCATGACAACACCCTCCCACTTGATCTCACGATAAACCAATGCAAATCATTTATCCAACGCACTGCCCGCTACACCATCATCGGTGATACACTTTATCGATGTGGGTATGATGGAACTCTCCTCCATTGTTTAGACGAAACCGAAGCCTACACAACATTAACAGAAGTGCATAGCAGAATTTGTGGGGCCCATTCTAATGGTATGACCCTGGCCAAACAAATTCTTAGAGTAGGGTACTACTGGCCTACAATGGAACATGATGCTTGTGAATATGTCAAAAAGTGTCTTCCATGTCAACAACATGCAGATTTGATCCACGCTCTAGCACAAGAGCTCCAAACTATCACGACACCTTGGCCTTTTTCACAATGGGGTTTCGACTTGGTTGGAAAAATCTACCCTCCATCCTCTAATGGTCACACTTTCATCATCACAGCTACTGAATACTTCACCAAGTGGGTGGAAGCCATACCACTCACTCAAATCACTGGTGTTCAGATCTCTAAGTTCATCCTCTACCATATCCTTTGCAGGCATGGTATCCCCTCTGCCATCATCATCAATAATGAAAATCCATTCAAGAACAAGTGCATGAAATCCCTCTATGAAAAATATCATATCCAACATCGTTGGTCTACCCCTTATTATCCCCGTGGGTAATGGAAAAGCAGAGGCGACAACAAAAAATTGATCAAAATCATTAAAAAGATGGTCAATAGCACTGGTCGGGATTGGCAACTCCATATTCATCCTGCTCTTTAGGCCTATCATACATCCATACGCACCCCCACTGACACTAATCCATACTCCCTTGTCTATGGCGTTGAAGTCATCTTGCCAATTGAAGTCGAAATTCCTTCACTCTGAATATCACTCAAGAATCTCATCACTAACGAAGACACCCGAGTGGCAAGGCTGGCACAACTGGAATTGCTGGATGAAAAAAGGGTCAAGGCTTATAACCATATGCAAGCCTATCAACACCGACTCAAAAGGAGCTACAATAAGAAAGTTTGCCCTCGCCAATTCAATTTTGGTGACTTGGTCCTTAAAAAGAATCAGCGGAATCGACAAGATCGAGAGAAAAAGGGTAAGTTTGAAGCAAATTGGTTGGGCCCTTATGTCATCACCACAAAATATGGTTGACACCTACAGGCTCTCTACCCCTGAAGGGGAGCCCTTGGAAGAACCCATCAACATCATGCATTTGAAGAAGTTCTATACTTAGGTTAGATGGGGTATCCTTCTTGGTAAAAGTAAAAAAAATACAAAAAATACAAAAAAAAATCAAAAAAGTCAAAAAATACAAAAAATAAAAAAATACAAAAAATAAAAAAAATAAAAAATAAAAAAAATAAAAAAATCCATAGCAAAAAGAAATAATTTGTCCTATGGTGAAAACCACCCCTGTGTGGCGCCTTGGATACATATGATTGGTGAAAACTTGGCAACAAGCGCCTCTCGTATAGGGCTTAATCATTATCTACCTCGCGTCCTGGTTACTTTATGGTTTATCCGTCGATTCCTCAAATCCCATATCTTCCCATCCGCTTGCATCACCTCGTCGCTTGGTATACTTTTGGTTGAGCATTGGATGACCATCATCCGCTATCCAACATCCTGAGCTTGTTATCCTAATCTGAGCTTGTGTCCTCTCATCATGCCTGTCTCCATCTAGGTTCACTCCTCGTGTCTATCCCCATCTAGGTCTCATCATGTCTTCTCTTGAACTACGATGCCTCTGCGCTTGCACGTAGGCAAGGCTAAGCTTTGGATCGGCCCTCGAGGCATTTTTTCCTTCATCATATGTCCTCATGATCTACTTTTCGATCTTGCCTATCCTCGATCTTTTGTCCTGTCCGAACTACGTTGCCCCTGCGCTTTCACATAGGCAAGGTTGATTTTTTATCTATCCCCGAGACTTATGTTTGTATTGGTTCTCTATCATTCCACTTTCTGCTCTTTTACCGTGGTCTTTTCCTAAACTACGAGGGCTCTGCGCTTTCACGTAGGCAAGTTTGATCTTTGATCAACCCTCGAGCCCCTAGGTCTTTAGGTTTTGTCTCGTCCTCTTGTTGTCTTGTTGTCAAGTATGTCCCTATCATCATTGATTCTTCACAAACAAGATCTTCTCGTATCAAGAAATCTACCCAATGGCAATTATCCTACGTCATCTAGGTCACTTTAGCTTAGTATCCATCATCGGTCTTAACAGGATGCATCCTTCTTAACAGACCACATCAACCCCATCCATCCTTGGGATCTTATTGCAAAGGAAACTTGTAATTGATCATGATCTTTTGGTACTTTTGGATTTTGTTTATTATTTGAGCTCCCTCTCTTAACTAGTCAAGATCACCATGATCCATCATATTATGGTGTGTTTTTCCTAGTCAGCATAGGGGCATCTCTTGACTGTTTTACTGTTATTGTCTGCTGGGATCCTCCACGTAGTACCCACCAAGATTCCTCTCGGATCCTGCGTTATGTGGGGGCATCCCTTTGTGCTTGTGGCTATTCCAATACCTAGCTCGACCAAAGTCATCACGAATTTGGGGTATTGGGATACCCTTCTTATTTGTTGTGTTTGTTTTATGCATTAGAAATTAATCCATCTTGGTCTACATACCCTGATGCCTGATGTCTTATGCTATAGCAAAAACCAGTGCTCTAAAGGATGGAAAATTGTATTCATGTTGCATTTCATCTCATTGTATATTCCCCCTTCATCCAATCTGGCTCCTATATCTATGACTCTTGATTTTGGTTGTGCAAACTCTCACTCCTCCTTATTGACTTTCCTTCTCAAGATCCTTACGGTCCTTGACAGGTATTGTGCCACACACACCCTACGCTTATCACCTACCCATTGATACTTATGTCTACATTACATTTAGGATAATCCATTTTGCATCAATTTGTTAGGTTCATATATCCATTTGCATCAATTCATTTAGGTTCATTTATCCATTTGCATCAATTCATTTAGGTTCATCATTTATCCATTGCATCAATTCATTTAGGTTCATTTATCCATTTGCATCAATTCATTTAAGTTCATTTATCCATTTGCATCAATTCATTTAGGTTCATTTATCCATATCGCATCAATTCATTTAGGTCCATTCATCCATATATTTCCATATATTTTTATACCCATCTATGCATCATTATTAGGCCCATATTAATTACATCATACATACAATTGCATTACCATTCATAAATCATTAACATCATCCATAATCACATCATCCAAACACGCATAAATAAATCATTCACATCATACATTGTCACAACATCCATATCAACACAACTCATCATATACATGTGCATAACATACATCATCAGTCATAAAAACATAAATATATAACTATCTGCATAACATAAATCATATGTCACAAAAAATTTCGGCATAATATCAATGGGCACCATCACATATCATCATCAAAATAATACAATGATCATCTCACATCCACAATACAGTCACATCATAATCATGTACATCCCATCATCAAATAAGAAGCATAATCTTAGAATCTGTGCTACACCTCCATCTAGTACCTATCAAACACCTGTATCCTATCACCTGTCCTCTGCCTGCCCTGAGTTGCGCACACCTGACCTCCGAGGAGACTCAGGCACTGGTCCCCTGTATGTCGAAGTCCCCTAAGACTCACGAGCTGGAGTCCCAAATCGTGAAGGAGTCAGCTGAAAATCATTGTACCCTCTGGTACGTGTCCCTAATGATTGGGACGGTATCGACATTTGTGGTACCTGCCTAACATACTATGTTGTCTGCTGCATCGGATCTGGCACTTCCTGCTCATATGCACATCTCCAATAGCCCGCCTCATGCATATACTCGTCCCTCTGTCCAGCTTGGAACCTAGCGGCATTCCGCTCATACCTGTATCTATCCCACTCTCTGCTGATGGCTCACCGCTCCTGCTCCCATGCCTCTTGTGCCACTGTCAGCAGTTGTACCTGCTATGTGGTCCTCTCCCTCTCTGCCCATACAACCTGTAGTTCTACCTGCAAACCCTGGATGACTAACTTTGTCCCATCACCCTACACTCTTTGTGCCTACCTCTATGTTGTATCCCTCTTTGCATTCTCTGTCTGGCCCACTGCTGTATCTTTGAAACTGCAGAATTTGGACCTGTCTCAGCACATCATCCATCTCTCTCTACACCACCTGCACTTGTCCCTATGCACCATCTCTCTCTCCCCGCATTATCTCTAGCTCAGACTTTGTTGCCTCAGCCCTCACTCTCATCTCCTCTAAGGATACCTCGGCAGTAGATATCCTCTCCAAAAGGTCTACCCGCTCTCCCTGCAGTCCTACCATCTATCCTCTTAGTGTCTCCATCTCCCTCTTGGCTCACTAGAAACACTCCATTGTGACATGCTCTCCTCCCCCTACTGGTTCAAGTTGACCCCGCATCTAAGCAACTATCATTGCTGCCTCTAATCTATCTTGATCCCACGTCACCTGCACTAGCTCACCCCGCACTCTCTCCATCTCTACTCGCATCTCCTATATCTCTCTCTCTCGACCACCTGTATATATGTCATCAGATGACCCACAACAGGCTCAAACTCTATCAACTCTGACTCATGCACCCTCTGTACCTCTACCTTCACCCTCCTCAACTCCTCCTCCAACACCCCTATCCTTGCCTAGGCCCCTCTCAGTAACATCACTGGATCATCCACTCGAGCCACCAGTACTACTGCTAATGGATCCAACACCTGCACATCCATGTCCATCGCCTCCACCTCTACCTCCTCCCAAACACACTCCACCCAGCTCATCACTTGGATCCTCCAGCCTGCCCCTTCCCCCTCTACCTTCTCTTGTGCTCTCTCCTATGGGTCTTTGGCCCTCGCCTCCTCTGCTCCCTCTTGGGGCTCTATGGCCCTTGCCTCCTCTTGCTCAGCTCTCACCTGCACTCGCCTTCGCCGTACTCTACCACCAATCCCTGTCTGAGTAAACCTCCCCTCCACCACCCCGAGCATCCCCACCTCTGGCTCACTCCCTAGTCTCACCACCTCTATCTCTAGCCCTCCCCCATCACCTAGCCCTCTTGCCTCCATCTCCTCTCCCACATCTCTCCTATCCCTCCTCCGAGGTTGCCTCCTCCTGACCCTCCTCTGCCCCGCCACTCTAATGACCCGCATCCTCCTATCCCCCCTGCTCTTGCTCATCCTTTGGCCCCCACTCTACTGCTCCCACCACAGGCTCCCCTGTTGTAATCCTCTCCCATTGGTGGTTGTGAAACCACTGACCATACCGATCTGTCACTCCGACATCCACTGGACCCAACCCCTCTCTGGATAGGGCACCCCACCTGCCATCACCCACGCCTCCCTCGCTGCCCTCGTTGACAACCTTGCTCGCCATGGTACCTCTCTAGTAAGCCGACATAACATAGTCGGCGTTGCTAGAATATCCTGCATGAGTCCAAACTTCCTCTCCACCCTGTTCACACGATGCGCTTCCACTATGTGTCCGTGACTCCCAATCAGGAAACATCTACATCTAAAGAAAACCTAATGTCTCTCCTCATCGACCCTCCATCCCCTAAATCGCCGATACATATATGGCTACCATACTATGTCCTCCTCCCATATCTCATCAAACACTCTCCTCCACTGATCCATCTCTGCCTGCATCTCATATCGTAGGATGCAACCCCTGGTTGCCTCGAACTCCTAAGCCATCAACTCTCTATCATCCAACTCTCCTCTCCTCACTACTATGGGTCTCGTCACCGCGATATGCTACCACCCCCACACCTGTAATAATGTCCTGTGCATCACACTTTGCGTCCCCTGATAGCAAATCACATGCATGTCTCGGTATAATTGGGCTAAAACACATGACCCCCAGGAAAACTGTCCTTCCCGCCACTCGACAATATGTTGAATCACCTCCATATACTGTAAGTTGCAGAATCGTCTGATCCAATCCGACACTAGTATCCCACTAATCAGACAACACAAACTAGTGGTAATGTCGACACCCCCAAGGATAGACATATGTCTACATCTATCTAACCTCTCTATATCGGCAAATCATCTCACCCAAATAGTACCAGTACAGTCTCATCTAACTGTGTTCCTCTTGAAACCACCTCGCTCACTAACCGACCTTCTATCGACAACCTCAAAATCCACCACACGTCCTCCAGTGTCACTGTCATCTCCCCTGTCGGAAGATGGAATGTTGATGTCGTCGAACTCCATCTCTCTATCAGGGTTGTCAACATCACCCGATGCGCTCTCATCTTCTAAAACTAGACTAAGTGCAGTAATCCCGCCTACTCCAATGTTGCATGGTCTGTCCCACTCAAGGCCTCTATCATCTTCACCAGTGCCTCTGGCCTCAACTCATGGGTACATAATCGACCAAAATCCTGCAATCATACCATCCACCTTGTCAAATTCTTTGTCCATCTCTTTTTTCATCTTTGGAACTTCCTCTCTCTTTCCTCATCCCTACCCTCTAACTTCCCCCCTCCCGGGCTAGGGCGGATCCATCCCTAGCCTCGAGGTGGACCCACCTTACGCTGGGGCAGACCCGCCCATGGACGTGGGGTAGATCTGCCTTCAGTCGGGGCGGACCCGCCCCCGGTCGTGGGGCAGACCCACCCTCAACTGGGGAAGACCCGCCCCCGGCTGCAGGGTGGACCTGCCCCCAGCCGGGGCGGATCCGCCCCCGACTGTGGGGCAGACTTGCCCTAGCCGAGGTGGATCCGCCCTTGGTCGCGGGGTGGACCTGCCCCCAACTGAGGCAAACCCTCCCTTGGTCGAGGCGACTCCACCCGCCAACGGGCGACGGCGCCGCCTCTTGATGTGGGGTGGTGTCTGCCCGCTCGGCCCCGGGGTGGACCCACCCCTGGCCGCAAGGTGGACCCACCCGACCCCGGGGCAGACCCACCCGCTGGAGGGCGTATTTGCCCTTCTGCGGGCAAATTTCTTTTTCCCCCTCCCCCATTTTTCAACCCATATTTTCCTATTTTCTCGACTACCCATTTTTCCTCCCTAACTTGCCCACACAACCCATTTCTTCCATTTTCAATAAAACATTTAAAATGCGTTAAAATTACAAAAATAATGCATATAGTGTTTTGTCACTAACCTGGTGGGGCCCACCCTGCTGACTATAGGATCATCGCACCTCGTCTGCTCGGTGGATGATCTCGATGTCATTATCCTGCGACATCTTCACTCCTTGTCTGCTTCCTCTCTTCTCCTTTTCTCTCAACTACTACAGTGCAAATGAGGTGAGGTAATTTTTAAAATTACCTTATATTCTTTTTCCCACCCTTTTTAAGGGGTATTTTTTACCGCTTATTTACCTTTTTTTCCTTCGGCTAATCTCTTCCCTTCTCGGGGCCGCCATTTGAACCCCGTTTCTCTGATTGACTTCGTTCAAAAAAAAACTTGCCTAATTTTTTGCACTCTTTCCAACCATACCATTTGTTTCTTCCTATTGAGAAGTCACCTGGGAGCCCTATTTCTCCCCCATCATCCTCTCGAGGGGGCATACCCTTCACATTTATCCATTTTCCCTTTCATAGTCATTCCCTTGCAGGATTGGGGCATCTTCATCCATTCCCTCATTAATTGGACAGCTCGGGTCTCCCTCCCCATGTTGGGCATCATCTTTTGGTTACTTCCTCTATAGAGTCATCTGCATTTTCTTTTCTTCAAGCACGGTTATTCTAATGATACTTCGAAGAGGGGAAAAATGTAGACATCTAAATTTGATCACTTCCATATGATCAAAATCATCTACACTATTCATCTATGTCATTAATAGTGATTAAATAATTTATTTAATCATTATTTCATTTTCTGCCTAAGGTTCCTAAAGTATGTAATTGAATAAATTAAATACTTTACCTTACACCTTTTCTTCTCTAAATTAAATAAATAAGATAATTTGTTTAATTTAGTCATTTGACCTATTTGGATTAAAACCAATTTTTAATCCCTCTTTTCCTCTCTCCTTGTCACATTCTCCATAATCCTCTTTTAATCTAGATTAAATTAATTAATCTATGATTAGGATGTGCACCACTTAATCAAAGTTAGTGTCACATCCTCCATAATCTCCCACTTGCCTCTAATCTCTCATTAATTATCATAATATTGTGTTTGCACAACCTTAATCAAAATCATTAGCCACATTTGGCATACCTTTTTTGGTCAACCTTTCCACTTGCCTTTCTTGGCCTTGACTCTCTTTCCCATGTGAATTTTTAAT
Source organism: Sequoiadendron giganteum (assembly GCA_007115665.2). Classification (NCBI taxonomy): domain Eukaryota; kingdom Viridiplantae; phylum Streptophyta; class Pinopsida; order Cupressales; family Cupressaceae; genus Sequoiadendron; species Sequoiadendron giganteum. The sequence continues at coordinate 260,376,003 of CM021100.1, read as the reverse complement.
TCACATTTATTTACCCAAGGCTCCCCTCTTCCCCATGTGAATTTTTAATTCACTTTTATCTTTCCAAGGTCTACCCTATCTCCATGCAAGTTCTAGAAGAATTGACTTGTCACTTTACATGTGCCAAGGAATTCTAGAACCTTTTGACTTATCACATCACCCACATGTGACAAATCCCCAGCTTTTTGGAGACCCTCTCTTATCCAATAGACTCTCCTAAGAAAAATTTAATTCACATTTATTTCTCCAACCACTTCCCCTTTTTCCATGGATATTTTTGAGGAATTATAAAATCCCTCAAATGTTTCTTTAATGCTCATTTGGGGACAATAAGTTCTTTTTTGAGGAAATCTTCTCATCCCGCAAGGTACCTACAAGGTACTTGTCCTTCTTCCACCTCATGTACCTCTCTTCCACCTCACTCCCACATCATCTCCCCCTAAGCCATCTCACATTCCACATGTCAAGATGTGAGGGCTTGTGAGTCGTCAACTCACCATAGCCCTTCATCTTGGCTTTGTTGGATTAATCCCAACCGTTGAATTCTCTAGAGAATTCAAATTATCCTATAAATACCCCCTCATTTCTCTCATTTTGGGGAATCAAGTCTTTTGTTATCAAAACTCTTTCAAAATTACCATTTGAGCTCTCATCGACCATAACACTTAGCATTTCACCATTATCATGTCTTCACACATCTTGCATATCACTTTGCATATTTAGTTTAACTTGTCATCCAAAGAACATACAAATCTTCAAAGACCAAAGGGCCAACCAAGGAAGGAACAACATGAAGGTATAATCAGCTTTAATTTGTTTTATCTTGCTTTCATTTTTACCATTTCCTTAGGCTAATCATTGAGGTGTCCTCTTTTGTGTTATTTCTTTTTATTGCATCATTAGTTGTTTAACATCTTACATTAGGGAAGAACATTTTAGGAGATCACACATATATATAATTTCATTCATACTACCAAACATGGAAAGGGATTGATTGGTTCACAATTAGAGGGTTATATGTCATGCACTTGTATTTGTTTGTCCGACAATGCACAAACTTTCACTCTGCAATTTGTCTTTGCTATTTTTTTCATATTCCAAAATATGAAAATGATTTTACTAGTTTTTATTCGAAAATATTCTACCATGCAATTAAATATTTCATACCAAACCAACATTGAACATATAAATATATTTACAAATATAAAAATGCATATCTCTATATTTTCCAGTTTCCATTTATCACGACTCACTTCCATAGTCATATATACATGGAACTGCATACATTCAACTCCCCAAATAAAAAATTGAAGTTGTTCTTTTTTATGGAGAGTCTAACCAATGGAACTAAGGATGCATTACACTCTCCATCGAAAATAAGAACTTCACTATTTAATTAATTCCATATTCATATAAGTATGGAACTTTAGAAATTCAACTACAGTTGCCTTCTCCTCCTTTGTCACATGCAACCACCAAAAAAAATGTGTTAAGCCCACCATAATACATGCAATCTTTGCAATTGAAGGCATCTAAACAAGTTTCCAAATTTGATAAAGGAGGACACAAATTAAAGACTCCATACAAACTACCATTACGGATTTATAAATTCAAAAATGCATTTCTCAATCTTTTGCAATTTCCAATTTCCAATCTTACCATTACTTTTTTATTAATTCTTTAAGCCTTTAAATGCCAATCTATTTATGCAAAGTGGGATAGGGAGTGGGTTGGATTGGATTTGGTGGTGGGGCAGTCTTGGCTCTTTTTTGTTCTCCTGCCATTAGATGTGTTAAAATATTGGTGGTGATGTAATGCAAGTGGTGATATTATAGGGGAGTGTGGGATATACAATTTTTAAATTTTGGTTGCATGTTTTAATGCTAGAGGCCATTAACATGCAATATGTGAATAAAAAATGAAGTTGTTCTTTTAGATGGACTATGTAAGAGCATAAGCAACAATATATATTTAAGGGGAGTGTGGGTTATACTAATTTTATATTTTGCCTGCATGTTTTAATGCTACGGGCCATTAACAATCAATATGGCTTGTATGTTTGTGGTATCAAATGTGATTTGAATATTCTATGACATGTAAGAATGCGAATAACTATTTGTTTGAGACAAATATAAACCGATTATAATACTATTTTGGTGGTACAGTGATTCGAGTACCCTTGTTGACTTTGTGGGTGAAAATTGTTTTACAATTGCATATTAAGGGGGTCCTATACACCATATGTTTGGAGGTCCACATGTTTCTACATGATACTATTTACAATTGGTTACATGAATTATTTTTCTTACCAAGAACATAGAATTGCTAGAATTTATGAGGCAATATATATATATATATATGTATGTTTGTATGTATGTATGTATGTACATATATGTACATATAGATATGTATGTATCTATATATTTTTATATGTATGTATACATATATGTTTGTATATATATATATACATACATATATGTTTATATGTATGTATATATACATGCATACATATATATATGTATGTATGTATGCATATATATACATACATACATACATATATATACACATATATATGTATGTATATATCTATATATCTATATATGTATATATGTATGTATGTATATATGTATGTATGTATATATACATATACATATGTATGTATGTATATATACATATGTATATATGTATGTATGTATATATTTACATGTATGTATGTATGTATGTATTTACATATATGTATGTATGTATGTATGTATATATGTATGTCTATATATCATAGAGATTATGGTATATTCGGTTGACACCTTGTCATTTTGTGTCTTGTTCACTTTGCTTCATCGGCGTGTAAAGAAATACGTGTTCAACCCAGCCCATTGTTCCTTACAAGCTTCGTTGATGGTGAGTTGCAATTGAAAGGTATACAATCTACTAATTTCTTTGTGTATTAAGCTAAGCACTGCCTACATTTGTGTAATATTCTTTGTGTAAAATTCTTTATGTATTGATTCATCCCTCCTTTCATTTGTTCTTGCAGCAAGTAGGATAAAAGTGAGTGCAACAAGACACAACATCAAGAAAATCCATACTATATGTGTGAGGTTTCTAACCTCACTAAGGCTCTACCACTTTCTCCTATCAGTAAATGGTTTTTTGTTGTCTTGCTAGTTTTGATCATATTTTTTTGGTGTTTCTTAAATTGAAGGAATTTTATGGATTTCTTGGTGCATGCAAAATGTGCTTGATGAAGTGTATGGCATCTAGGGTGTTTATGAACACTTCCAAATTTTGTGTTCTTAAACACACTTTATTTTCCAAGGAAAATAATGCTTCTATCTAGCATCACTCTGTCTTTAATGGGTTGCTATTTATTATGTTTCTTTCCTCTCATGGTTAGCCATAATCTGTCATCATTGAATTGTCTGCCACGTGACTGTGCCACCTATGATTTTAATATGTATATGCACATATATTTATAGATGCTTATATGCACATACGTTTATATATGTATATGCATATATAAACTTTTATGTCTATGCATAATTGTACATATATTTATATGCATAATTGTACATATATTTATATGCATATATCTATGAAAGTATGCACATACATTTATATGTAATAAACGTTAATAAACAAGTGCACCTAAGAATAGAATAATACAAGTGAATGGCACACAACCTTCCAACTTAAACTACAAAGTTATTGTGCACATACATATATATGAATGCAAGTATGAATGTTCATAGATTACTACATGTACATACATATGGACATCCACTATGTCTATACGTGCAGTAATCTATGCACATAATATATGTATCTGCACAATGATTGATTGTGCAATGACGAACAAAAAAAAGGAAGTAGGGTGGGTCAACTTTAAACATATATATACACACATATATGTATATAACTAGGTATAGATATATATATGTGTGTGTGTGTGTGTGTGTGTGTATTTTGCCTCATCAATTCTAGCAATTCTATATTGTTGGTAAGCAAAATAATTAATTCTATCAATTGTAATCAGTATACCGGAAATTGCATTATAATCGGTTTATATTTGTCCCAAACACAAATATTTATTCGTAGTCTTACATGTCATAGAATATTCAAAGCACATCTGATACCACAAACATACAAGCCATATTGATTTTTAATGGCCCGTAGCATTAAAACATGCAGCCAAAATATACAATTAGTATAACCAACACTCCCCTAATATATCACCACTTGCATTACATCACTGCCAATATTTCCATACATCAAATGACACGATAACATCAAAGATCCAAGATTGTCCCATGACCAATTCCATTATATTATACACAAGAGGTTGTTGCACTTTATACATTCTATATCATGTAAATAGTGTTGCCAGTGTTGTGTACATGACTATATGAAGATTCAAGTGATATTGTTCATGGTTGTTAATGCATAATTTTCTATACATGCAATAGTTATGCGAAGTATATTGTACATTTCAGCCCAATCAAGTGATCACCATAAACAAAGTTTGAGTATAATTAAGAAGACTTCCATTAATAAGCAATTGCACTACACTGCCAACATGGACATAATTTTGCTAATTAGGCCCATACACATATCCATTTCATAAACCAATAAACAAATCCATTTGATATCAAATCTTAAATATATGAATATGCATAAGGTTGGCAACAACATTTACATATTATAGGACAAAAATATGTAGTGACATTGGAGGTTATAGCATTGAAGAGACTTCTTTTTCAAAAGAGCATTTAAGTATTAAACTATGTATCATTATAATTTACAAATTATTAGTGTATGTAACATGGTTTAATACTAAAAATGCTTTCATGAAAAGAAGCCTCGTTAATGAATGACCCAACATGTTTCAGTGTGAAACCAAACAAAACAATCAAGAATGTTTGCAAAAAAAAGGAATGAGAGTGGGTGGGATATGCAAGAATTGGAGCATTGAATGAACCTTGATCTCTGATTTACTTGCTTGATAGTCTAAGTAAATGTGAAGTGATGCATAAGGCAAGTTGGTTAGTGGATGAAACGAATGAGGCAATGAGTGTTTAATGCTCTAAACTGATGGTTCAGGGTGGCAAGTTCATCGTGTACATGTGGTCGTCTGATCCTGTGTATGTAGATGTTCTCATTGATTAAGGAGGCTAGTGGGCTCCACTTTCAAGCAAAGGGAAAAATCGGCCTGTTTTGGACACGTTGGCGTAAAATGTGCTTGATAGTGGCATGGTCATCGATTTTTAAAAAAACTTATATGGGTTGATGCACAAGTGGCAGGGTGACATGGCAGGAAAATTTTATCTACTTAATATAAGGGCATTACAGTCCCCAACAACAAAATTAAACAACCAACAATTGAACTATATATTGTTGCTCAAAATACACATAAAAAAAGTAACCAATCACTCATATAGTTGTAGTGATGGCCCCTCCCAACATCAATCAAGCATGCCAAGATAAACATTTGGAGATGTGTTCTCATCACCTGCTTGTGCGTTCTGAGTTGTCCTCACATGATTTGCATTTTCATTTGTAAATTGAGTGCTAATTACATGCAACGGTGTTGAACAACTATTTGCAACAGACAGTGGAGTGCACCCTACATTTGGGTTGAGACTTGAATCGACATTCAACTCCCCAAACAAAGGGATGTATATGTTCAATATATCCCGAAACAAGGCATGGTTGTGTGCTAACAAGTTTGCATGGCTTCTTATTTGTCTTTCCTTCCTATCTTGTTTCTTTTGAACCCTCTCTTGCTCCATCTTGTCCTACCTTTTCTTCTTATCTTGTTTCTTTTGAACTTGGTGTTGGTCCCTCTTTTGCTCTATCTCCTTCCTATCTTGTATCCTTTGAATTATCTCTTGCTCCTTCTGCTCTCCCTCCTTCCTATCTTGTTGCTTTCTAGCTCTTTCTTCCTCCTTTTGCTCTATTTTGTTGCTCATATCTGCATAGTAATCTAGCAGTTCTGTGGTATGGAAAAAGTGCCAGATGGAGAAGGCAATGAATAAGTTCCTTGCCCTTATTTGCACTGCAAGACAATACTCAATTTTTTGGCTCCATCTTCCAACCAAGATGGTTGGGTAGGGGACGAGAGAAGGCTTAAACTGTCATAACCCTCATCACTAGCTCCCTCTACCAACCAAGAGGGTTGGGCAGGGGGTGATGGAAGACTTAGACTGTCATTACCCATATTCATAGATCCATCTGCCAACCAAAATAGTGGGGTAGGGGTTGAGGGAAGAGTCAGGACGTTGTTATGTTCCTCATGTTGGTTGACCACCATTTCATTTGTTTGATGATTAACTATATCTTTCATTGTCAATTCCCAATGTCGTGATGTTGTAGTTCGCCTTCCTGGTGGAGAAGTAACAATGACAATTATCTCCGCTTCTACATTTTGTTCTTCTTCAGGGGGGGATGAAACCCCTCTTTTACATGTAGGCCACCTTGTGGTGGCTCTCTTCATTGGCTTGGACCTCAAACCAACTTTATATTGAACCTACACATTATTTAAACATGTTTGAAACAATGATAAGAAACAACATTGAAGACCCTTAAAGATAGAGTGATGCATGCTTTTTTTTTTAATTCCTTTATTGTGCTAGTTGATAGTTTATAATGGTAAATTCGGTAAGTGTTGAAGTTTTATGTGATCATACTATTTTGTTTGAATTACACATGTTTACAAAAAAAATCGAGGTGAAAGGAGTTTGTGTAATTCCATAAAGCCGATTCCAACTAACAATGTAGATATATGAAATTCATTAGCATTGATGAACATGCATGAAGCATGAAACAACGTGATATTGGGTTACAAGTTTGTGATATATGAAAATGTTGAAATTGAACATTCATACACAATCATAAATAGTAAAAGACGAAACCCCAACTAGTGAGTTAAAAAGAATTTGTTGCAAGAATGACATTGTCATTCATAAGAGTGACTAGGCCTTGTGCAACAATCACATAGGGTTTAACAATCACATTGTAATGAAATCGGAAGCATTGACATCCATAAACATTGTTAAGTTGAAACTCTAGATATTGAGTCATAGGGTAGTGGGTGAAAAATATTTAGAGTGCAAATAACTGATTTATATACCCAGGCATATAAAATGTAACAAAAATACTAGGAATTGAACTGAAATTACTTGAAATTCATAAATAAAGAAAGTTGAAACACCAGATATAATAGTCACTTTCATATGCTCGAAAAGTAGTTAGGGTGAATAGAACTGATCTATATTGACAACCATATTGAGCATAAGAAAATTCCAACAAACAAACTTAAATGACATGACACACATAAACTCTGTAAGTTGAAACCTCAAATATTGAGTTAGAAGTTTGTGGGTCACATAACTTTTACAGAGGATATAACATATCTATATTTGGAGGCATAGAAACGTAGTAAGAACCTAGAAAATGAAAAGAACTTCTTGGGCATTGACAAATAGTGTAAGTTGAAACCTCAGATGTTGAGTAACATGTTTTTTTTAGAAACATTACCATCACATACAACATATTGGCGTATGGACATGAATAGTTTATATGAAAAAGAAAAGGTGTGTACTGTATGGTGAAAATCACTTGCATAGCATTGAATAGAGTGGCATTCAGAAATAAAGAAAGTTGAAACACCAAATATAATAGTCACTTTCATATGCTTGAAATGCAGTTAGGGTGCATAGAACTAATCTATATTGGCAACCATATTGAACATAAGAAAATTCCAACAAATAAACTTAAATGACGTGACATACATAAACTCTGTAAGTTGAAACCCCAGATATTGAGTTACAAGTTTGTGGGTCACATAACTTTTATAGAGAATATAATAGATCTATATTGGGAGGCATAAACAACGTAATAAGAACCCAAAAATTGAAAAGAACTTCTTGGAAATTGAAAAAAAATGTAAGTTGAAACCCCAGATGGACATGATTAGTTTATATGAAAAATCAAAGGTATGTACTATATGGCGAAAATCACTTGCATAGCATTGAACATATTGGCATTCATAGGCATAAACAAGAAGTTTGAGATTGGCATTCATAGGCATAAACAATTTGTTTGTGTAGAGTACCTAGATGTTGATAGTGTGTTGTTGGTGTTGCTTCTTCTTGTCCTCCTTGTTCGTCTACCTCCAGGAAAACATTGCAGTGAATATGAAAATGAGACGTGGTAAATGGAAATGCAAATTTGAATTTGAAAATATCTTTATATGTTCAATGTTGTTTGGTATGGAGTCTTTAATTTTGTTCTCCTTTTTCAAACTTGATTTTTTTTTGGGTTCCTTCAATTGCATTGCATTGTATGTATGTATTTATGGCGTGTAGTTTTTGTTTGTTGGTCAGGTGATTGTGGTGGCCTTACTGCCATTATTTTGGTGGTTGCAGGTGGCAAAATAGGAGTTTGAACCAGTTGTCGTGTGAATGAATTTGACAGATGTGACAGTTATGAATGACTTCTTTTCATTCCAGGGTTGTATTGATGGCACAGTAGGATAGGGGGTGGGTTGGACTAGATTTGGTGATGGAAAATTCTTGGTTCATAGTTGTTCTCTTTGTGCCACTTGTATTAAAATAATGGTTGTGAGCTAATGCAAGTGGTGATATTAAAGGGGAGCGTCGGTTATACTAATATTTTATTGTGGGTGCAAGTTGTAAAGCTATGGGCCAGTAAGAATCTATATGGCTTGTATGTTTTTGGTGTCAGATGTGCTTTGAATATTCTCTGACATGTAAGACTGTAATTACTTATTTGTGTTTAGGACAAATATAAACCGATTATAATACAATTTTTACAATACAGTGAATCGAGTACCTTTGTTGATTTTCTGGGAGAAATCCAGTTTACAATTACATATTAAGGCGATCTAGTATGGGGCCCGCGTGGGACTACTTCCATCGCTAGTATAGGCTCCCACCCTACTATGGGCCCATCTCCCCTATTGTGCACTTCACACTCTACACTAAAATTCTAGCATTGAGTTCAAAGCCAATTGCAATTGATAAGATAGTATGAAATGAAATGTTAGAATTGGCTATGGATGCCAAGATCTATGGACCAAATGGAAAGCACAAGAAGAGAGAAAATAATGTGACAAGAATAAACTGTATTCTCATCAATATGAATATAATATGATATGAATTTACAATGAGAGACCCCTTGGTTATATAGCCAAGGTGAGAACATAGGAGTGCATAAGATTATGACATGTGTCATAATCTTATGACATGAGACAACAATGAAAATCTATCACTCCACCTAAAGTGGAAAGTGATAAAGTGATAACCACCACAAAGGGTGGATCTACCACAAAAGGTGGAAACCTAATCACATGATATGTCCATTAAAGGTGGAAGTGATAAAGTAATAAGATGATAAGTCCACCAAAGGTAGAAATTCTCCAACAACTCCTGTGTGGTCCCTAAGTAAACTTAACTAAGGTGTAATTATGACCTAGGACAAGGTACAACACATTTAATTACACCAACACCCCCCTTAAGTGAAACTTAGGGAGAATGAACACAAAAGCAAACAATGCAAGATGGGTCCCGACAACTAGGCCATATTAGGTACCATGTACATATGCAATGCAATCTCTCACAAACGGAGAAAAGGAGAAAACTCAGTGGGACAAAACTCCTCCCCAAAAGAGATGAAATAAAATAAAGAAATGCTCTCAATGATGCATGAGAAGGTACAAACCCCATGTGAGGAAAAATACCCCCCCATAAGAGAGAAGTAGAAGAGAGACAAGGCAGCCCCCCTCAATGTTGAGTCTCTTGCAATGATGATAGAAGCTCGACATTGAATGTTGAAGATGATCCAATCTCACCGAACAAAGTTCCTCCCCTTAGGAAGAAATAAAACCAAGAATGTATGCAGGATGTATTATGTCTCTGAAGCATGCTCAAGAGTCTCCATGTCGATGCCGAAAGATGACACACTCCAAACAGGCGTTCTAGGCCACACTGCGGAAGAGGACAATCCAACATCTAGTAGAGAAGAATGTAGAACATGATCCAAAGAGAAAGATATCCCCTCTAAAGACAAAGAAGCCTCCTCCAAATGTTGTCCAAAAGTATCCACACTCACGCCAAACTGCAAAGAATGATCATGTAGAGAATGAACAAGAGGGTCATAGTGTTCCCTCACAACAACTGAAGAAGGAGCATCTTCATCAAAGAGAAGATGAATGTCATCAATGATGTCCCCCAAATTTGCAAGATGAGACTCCACAAACAGGTTTGAAATACCTGTCAAGAAGCCATCCAAAGTAGCCATATCTAGAAGACAATGAATATCCTGTTGCATTGAATCACAAGGAACCCAAACTGTGGAATCACAAGCTTCATCAATTGCAACAATAGGTAGAGGAGATGAAATGAATGGCTCAAGTACTGGATTTGATGTGAGAACTCCCAAGTTCAACTAGCCAAATGTCTCCTCTGAATCATGGTTCACACTAAAAGTGTGATCAATAGCTGAAGGAACAATGTCATCATCGAAAGCAAAATCTACAAAGGTATACAATCGAGATGAATGATCAACCACCCCAGTAGCAATGATCTCTCTACTCTCCAAGTCTCGAATGATGACTGAATCAGGTGTGAACTCCACAGTTCTCCCATCCCCACCATGTGTAATCTGATATATGGAAAGAAGATTGTTCATCAAATGAGGAACACACAAAACATCCTGAAAAGTGTTGTCCCCAAAACTAATAGATCCCTTCCCAATTACACTCATGTATGTATTATTTCCCATCAAGATAGGAGACATAGTACAAGGCTAAAATGAAGAGAATATAGATTGTGAAGATGCCATATGATGAGATGCTCCTGAATCTAGAAGCCATCTCCCTGATCCTTAACCTAAAAAAGCACAAAGAGCTTGTCCTTTATATCCTGATGTAGATGAAAAATCAGCATGACCTTTTTCCCTTAAACTGTTTTGAAGAAGAAGGAGGTGATTTAGACATTCTAGAAGGCAAATCAATCTAATTTCTTTTGAGAAGATTTTTCAACTCATCAATATCCTTCTTATAACAATAATGTTCTTCATGTCCATCCTTCTTGCAATATGCACAAAAGGACCTCTCCTTCTTAGATGATTTCTCTTTTGAAAATGAATCTTTATGTTCTTCTATGGATTGTGTGTTCTTTTTAGGCTTGTTCTTTTTATTTTATTTGCTACTTGAAGACTTCTCATCTTTTACAACCAAGGCATGTGATTTTGAAGACTTCAAAGTACCCATTTGAATAAGCTTATTTTTCTCTCGAATCAAAATATATGTGAGAGCCTCAAAAGATGGTGATGTGAAGTTGCTAATTGTCAATTGTTGAGTCTGAAAACTTGAAACAAAGGTTGCATACTCAGCTGGAAGCTTGTCCAACAAGTTAAAGACCAATTGATCATCCTCTTTCTCAATACCACAATCTTTTAGTTGTGCTCTTAGCTCATTTTCTTTAGTGAAATAATCTTGAATAGTGTCAAATTTATTAGGATCAAGGCTTAGGAGATCATTTTCAAGTTTGTATCCCTTAACCTTATCAACCTTGCCATACAAAGTAGCTAGCTTATCCCAAGCTTCATTGGCTGTAGTACATTTATCAACATGAAAAATGAGATCATCTGAAATGAACTTTCTTAGTGTACCCAATGCCATAGAATTTTTAGTGAGCCAATCCATATATGCAGTTGGATCTATCTTAGGATCCACAGGTGCAGTTATGGTTCCATCAATGTAGTAAATTAAACCTTTTTCCATTAGTTTACTCCATGCACTTACTTCCCATGTAACATAATTATGTGCAGTTAAGAGTGGAACTTTAGAGGAACCCATGATGGAAAGAAAGAGCACAAAATAGGCACAATCACACAAAAGACACCCCCCCAAATTAACTCAATCAAGAGACCCCCCAAGACATATCTGATTTGGCACTTTATACTTAGTGCGTTTACAATTGCCACTGCCAAAAACAACAAAGTGGACTTTGATCTTGGTATATGCAGATGCCAAAACAGGCCATAGATTCAAGTACAATTTTTGGTACAAAATGAGATCAATCTAATCATACCACTGAGAAGTACACAAAAAATTATACACTTCAAAAAAAAATGGCACTAAAAATTGTTATCGTAGGAGCAAGTTATGAGCTCTCAAAGTTCCCAAAATGAGGACAAAGCAACAACACTTGTGAGAATCTGCAAATTCTGAGAAAACCAAAAGCCAAAACCAAAAACTGACTGCTAAGAGTACGAAAAATTAGCCCAAATCAAAAAACATTGCTCGAAAAAAAGAGCCAAAATGACCAAGTTATGAGCCTTTGAAGTCGAACTGCAAATTCAAAACTACAAATTGTGAGGGGGCCAAAAATTTCAAATGGGCGCTAACGTCAACAAATCACAGGCATAAATTTGACGGTTTTCCGACCGTCACCGAAAAAAAATACCTTGCTGGAAAATTTGTCGGAATATTTTGAAAGTCGACGGAATATTCTATCCGCTGCTGATTTATCCTTGTTGCCACCACCGGTGGAATCTGGCGAATATTCAATGTCTCCCCAGAATATTCCCCTGTCGATTTCAGAATCTACAAGATTTCGACGAGAATCTTTTGCCGACTTGCTGCTTTGACCATCGGAGGTGTGAGCCCGCCGTAGGTAGTGAGTGGACTGTTGGGGCCACGACCGTAGGCCACGTGGCATCCGCAGGGTACTCGTACCTGCAAGTACCTGCAGAGGGTACTCTGCAAATTGTCTTGAAAATTTTTTTTGCTTTTTTTTCCCAAAAAAAAGCTTTTACAAAGTTTAATTCAGAAAAATGAATTTTTACATAAAAAAATTTCAAAAAAAATTTCAAAAATTTTATTTAATTTTTTTTAAAATCGTACCTAATTGTAATTATGATGATCTGGGGGTCGTACGGCTCTTTAGGCAATTTTTTTTTGCCTCACTGGATGACTTGCTCGAAAATGGACAAATGGATAGTCAATCTTAGGGTTTTTGGCCCTTTTGGATGCGATGGCAGGGTCATATTTGACCCAAAATGCTCCAAAAATGAAGCTACCTTCTGGATTTGGCAACCACAATGTAGCTTCAAACCCTCATAGATTTGGCCTCATATGTCCGATTTGGACGAAACAAAAGGAAAAATCGACTTTCTCGAACCTTCCAGATGCAATGGTGAGCTCAAATTTGCACTAGCAAGCTCTGATATAAACCTACAATAAAGAGCCAAAAATGGAACCTTCCCAAATCTAGTATCTCTCCCCAGAAAAAGACTCTCCAATGGCACCTAACCCGCTTTGATACCATGTTAGAATTGGCTATGGATGCCAAGATCTATGGACCAAATGGAAAGCACAAGAAGAGAGAAAATAATGTGATAAGAATAAACTGTATTCTCATCAATATGATATTAATTTACAATGAGAGACCCCTTGGTTATATAGCCAAGGTGAGAACATAGGAGTGCATAAGATTATGACAAGTGTTGTAATCTTATGACATGAGACAACAATGAAAAGCTATCACTCCACCTAAAGTGGAAAGTGATAATGTGATAACCACCACAAAGGGTGGATCTACCACAAAAGGTGGAAACCTAATCACATGATATGTCCATGAAAGGTGGAAGTGATAAAGTAATAAGATGATAAGTCCACCAAAGGTGGAAATTCTCCAACAACTCCTATGCGGTCCCTAAGTAAACTTAACTAAGGTGTAATTATGACCTAGGACAAGGTACAACACATTTAATTACACCAACATGAAATATGGGGAAGAAAATGTTTTAAAAAGTTATTATCATATTACATATTGAAGTGTATGCCAGTAAACCTTAATCCTAGATGAAGAAACCCTCGATTAGATGCTCTTCAATGCATCTTATCTTCCTCTGCTCATAGGTATTTTCCATTGAAAACGATGCCATTCGTATTGTTTTGGAGACACGTAGTTTGTTCAGAGATAAATTTTTCATTTCTCCCTCTAACAATTAAACTGCATTCTCCATCCTCGCCACTTTCTTCATTGTCATCATCTCATTACACTCCTCCCTTCAATGTCATTTCAGATTTCTTAACAAAAAAATGTGGGTTTTCTTCTTCTCAAGTGACATCTGTCATGAGAATAAGACCTGAGCTATTGAGGAGAAAATCCGACCAAACCGCCAGAGAAGCCATTCATCTCCTGAAAGATTATGGATTCACTGAAAATAAGCTTAATAGTATTATTATTAAAGCCCCAGATATTCTTTTACACAAAGCAGATAGGTAGTTGAAACCCAAAGTGGAATTCCTGAAAAAATGGGCTTGGCTTCTCAAGACATAGCACATATTATATTTCACAGACCCAAATTGCTTAACTTGAGCTTAGAAAACTATCTAGCCCCTAGAATCCTTCATTTGAAACCCTATTTGGCTCAAAGTTCCATCTGTGCAAGGCTCTTAGAAGAGTGCCTCGGCTATTAACAAGTGATTTCGAGAAGCACATGATACCTAAAGTGGGGTACTTGAAGAATAGTATAGGCATTCCAGAAGATTCCCCAACATTTGTACGAGCCCTCGATGTGGTTGTACGTCTTAGTTTTGAAACCCTGGAAAAGAAAACTAAACTTATAGTAGGTCTTGGTCTGCTCGAGGAGGAAATTGATCTAATTCTTAAGTGACATCCTAACTTGCACTTGATAAATCAACCGATAAAATGACAAGAATCATTGATGTTTTGATATGCACTGCAGGTCTTGAGCCCAAGGTTGTTGCTTTGTATCCCATGATTTTGGATTTAAGTGTAGAGAAAAGGCTCAAATCCCATTATGAAGTCTATAAATCTCTGGGGACAAGTTGCCATGCCAAGGGTCTACCTAGTCTGGTTAGGATTTTTATGCTAAGTGAGCAAGAATTCATTAAATTTTTTGATCAATATAGTATCAAGTCAAATCCAACGATCATTTTAGAGCATTGGCGGGTGTTTTTTCTTTCCTAAAGGATTGGATTGGTGCTTAAAGGGCTCTTGAACTCGTCTAGACCAAGGTAATGTCCCAACGATTTACCTTCTTGATTAAAAAATATTATAGATACTTTTTTCACCTCTACACTAATATTAGCCTTGAGGTTGTAATGTTATTTGGACGCTCCAAACATACTAAAAACCCTATTTCCCCCAGAGTAATATCTTGCATGAATTATCTCATGCAGATTTTCACTCCATTTTGGTGGGAGACAACACCAACAATTAACGATAAGAGTATCTATTGTTAATGGAGGGAAAAATAGAAAGTGGGATCAATAAAATCCATTTTGGAAGAGGTTTTCATGTTTTTTCAACACATGTAGGCAGCTGGGAAGCACTAAAGAAGAAGTAAAATCATTTGTTGGAGAGAGCAGCCAGGCAGGACGCTGTGAAAGGGACAAAAAAATATCCTTTTGCTCGAGTCTATAGTAGGGCGAAGGAAATACAAACCATATCTCTTTGTGAGTATATGTAAACAACTGCCCTTGAGTATAAGGGTTCATTAGTAGTGTTTGTGAACGTGCATGGTGTTTAAAGCACCTTATTTTATGTAAATTTACAAAAACTAAGCCAATTTGTTTGTGTTGTGTGGATAATGACATTATGGTTGGTTTTACCTTGCCTTTGTTGACTATTTTAAGTTGTAGGATTGAATATTTGTTCAAGACTACCAAGATTGCTTGTCATTTTAGTTGGGCCACCCCAGGGTCTGCATCAATTCTTTTTCGTATAGTTGAATTGCAAGTCATATTTCTCTACCTATGTACTTAAATCAAATGCAACAGGCATTAAATCCGTTTAGCTCCATCTACAGTTTAGATTTCAATTCATAAGTAAGATACCCATTTATAGAGTAAGTTGACAATTCATTTCTTTTGCACCATCTTGAACTTTAACAATAAGCATGATATTCACACTAGTCTATTTTCTCAAAGTCCAATTGCAACCCTAATAGGCAAGTGCACTTAAAATTTGTTTCCAATATTGTACTTTCGTTGTGGTATTAACTTTAATTTAGTTAATCATGGGTTTCTAAGTCAATCTCAAATTCTTCTTTTTACATATTTATACATTCCACTGCTTGCACCTAATAGTATAATTTTTAATCTACATTATTTTTCCATTTTTTGCAAATCCATTACAACAATGACTTAGTTAACTTATCTTAGGTCAATCTCTTACTCTCTAGATGATTAATAGTGCTTTGTCTGAAACTACTATTGTATATGCATCTGTTTGATAAAATAACTTTCTTTCTTTCATTAATAAGCTTGGGTTAGTTTCATACTTCGACCTATATAATTCAAAAATGGTTTGTTATTGCCACTATGATTTTCACTATTAATGATGCTTGCTACATTTGACATGCTAGTAATTTATGTATGTTTTATCCTTAGAGGCTCTAGTTTAATCCCTGCATGCAAATAAATGGGCTTGATATAAGTCCCTTTTTAGGTTGGGATTTACATCACCTGTACTTGAATTATTTCATCCCTCATATATTATAATATTTCATATGGTACAATTGTTCAACACTCTTTTTTAAACTTGGAAGGGTATGGTCAAATAAGATGGATTTATATTCGCTGGTTCTATTTTTAGACATTTGTGTGGAAACAATGTTTTCTATCCACAATGTGGTAAAAAAAGTGTATAAAACACAGTTGTTTCTAGATAAATTCACCCAAAATAAGATGGATTTGTCCTTTCAAAAGATATGTTTTGATTGCAAACATGCAACATTATTTGTTTAACCGAAAGGGTATGGTCACATAAGACAAAGTTATATGTGGAAACAATGTGTTCTATGCATATTTGTTGTTATGAGTTAGTTATCGGGTAAAGCTTATATATACAAGGTTTATGCTATTGTAAAGGGAATTTTTGACATTTTTATAAGTTTGTATAAGTGGATTTTTAGAATTGTGCAATTCTACAAAGAAATAGAAATAATTTTTGAAGGTGCATTTATCATTTTTCTATGTGTTATCATTGATATTTCCATATGTCAAGTTGGTGATAACATTTGCGATCTTAAATCTTATTTGTGAATGTGAATGGCCAGTCTTTCATGAGTCACATTTGGAGCATGCTCATTTCTTGGTATCTCAATTTGAATGTGTTGCCATTTGGAAAATCTAAAATCATTATGAAGCTCATATGTGTAGTCTATGATCTTGGTAGTGAACTTGTTTAAGTCTTTTTATTTCTATTTAAAAATCTAAATAAGATCATGCAAGGGAGTTGCCCCTCTCAAACGTAGAGGAAGATTGTTGTTTCACAAACAATCTATCCAATTGTTGGAGCATTATTGCCACTTTCCATCAGACAAGTCAAGTATTATTTCAAGTGCCAATCTACTTACCACCATAAGGAGATGCAAATTAGACAATTAATTGGATGAATAGGAACTTATTTGAAATCAATTATAAAAGAAATTATTGTGTTATTAGGCAATTGATGATGTGTAAATTTTAGGTGTCTGCACATATATTATCTCTAATCTACACAATCACAATTATGGAATACCACGATCCAACAATCATGATTAGTTTCTCAAAAGAAATGCAAGTGGTACTCTAATGAACACATTGAATCAAAAAATGACATCACATTAGCCAAGCATGGTTCTAAACTATAAACTCCATTGTATTGATATAATCAATAACACGTTATTAATAACATGTTAGCAAATACAAAAACATAGACATCTCATGTCCAAAATGTAATGCATATATTAATAAGATAATCCATCCACTAAATAGGTTTGAAAAATATGATAGCACACAACATTAATAAACAAATGAGGGACATGGTAGGAAATGGACATGGGTGGCCCTTACATTAGTCATTGAATTCTTATTAACTTCTATATATCTAAAAATTGGTGGTGATAAATAAAACATTATTAGAACTTTTTATGTTAGTAGCGACTAACTTCCCTTCTTGTGCCCTAGTTAAGCCCCTTGATCAATTTAATAATGTGTAACAATTTGGTAAACATGCCAAATAAAATGTAAATGCCTAGTTTTATTCATATGAATGTAGATGCTAATGCAACTCTTTAAGATAATATCAGATCTCTAAAATGAACTAGGACATTATCTTTTTATACAACACCCTAGAATATTTTGTGTTTGAACTTGTGAGAAATGATTTAGAGGAACACAATCAAATTAGACCTATAATTAATTTTAAATTTGATAAAAAAAGACCAAAATTACACATATAATCTTAAATCACATTAACTACAATCTTAAATAAGATTACAAACAATATAATTAAATTTTAAATTCTATTTTTTAATAATAAATCCACATCGAATTAAAAATACTATTAATGCACTTTTCACTCTACACTAATTTTAGCCTCGAGTTCAAAGCCAATCGCAAATGATAGGATAGTCGTGAGTGATGAAATATGGGGAAGAAAATAGAAGTTATTATCATCTATATTGATGTGTATGCCCGTAAACCCTAATCTTAGAGAAACAAACCCTCGATTAAATGCTCTGCAACACGTCTCGTTTTCCTCTGCTCATACCTTCGAATGAATACGATGTCAATCGTGTTGTTTTGGAGACGCATAGTTTGCTCAGAGGGATGTTTCCCTCTAACGATTAAACTGCATTCTCCAGCATTCACATACCCTCCATCCTCACCACTTTCTTCATCGTCATCATCTCATTTCACACCTCCCCTCAATGTCATTTCAGATTTCTTAACAAAAGAATGTGGGTTTTCTTTTTCTCAAGTGACGACTGTCATGAGAAGAAGACCACAGCTGTTGAGGAACATATCCGACCAAACCGCTAGAGAAGCCATTCATCTCCTGAAAGATTCTGGATTCACTGAGAATAAGCTTAAGAGTATCATTCTTAGAAACCCACGTATTCTTTTACTCAAAGTGGATAGCCAGTTGAAGCCCCAGATGGAGTTCCTGAAGAAAATGGGCTTGGCTACTCAAGACATAGCACATATTATATTTCACAGACCCGGATTGCTTAACACGAGCTTAGAAAACTGTCTAGCCCCTAGAATCCTTCATCTTGAAACCCTATTTGGCGCAAAGGTCCAACTGTGCAAGGCTCTCAGAAGAGCGCCTAAGCTATTGACGAGTGATTTCAAGAAGCATGTAATACCTAGGGTGGAGTACTTGAAGAATAGTATTGGCATTCTAGAAGATTCTGCAGTATTTGCGCGAGCCCTCAGTGCGGTCCTAGGCCTTAGTTTTGAAACCCTGGAAAATAAAATTAAACATATGGCGAGTCTTGGTCTGGCAGAGGAGGAAAGCAGTCAAATTCTTAAGAGATTTCCTGGAGCACTTTTAATGTCAACCAAGAAAATAAAGAAAAACATTGATTTCTTGATACACACTGCAGGTCTTGAGCGCAAGATTGTTGTTTCAAATCCTGTGCTTTTTAATTTAAGCGTAGAGAAAAGGCTTAAACCCCGCTATGAAGTCTTTGAATCTCTGAGGACAAGCTCCCATGCCAAGGATTTACCTAGTCTGGCTACATTTTTTAAACTAAGTGAGCAAGATTTCCTTAAATATTTTGTCCAATACAGTAAAGTCCAGTCCAGCGATCATACAATCTCCTAAAGCAAACATTTTAGAGCAGTGAGGGGGATTTCAAAATACAATTAACCTAGTTTTTTTCGTTCTTCGAGGGTTGGATTGGTTTTCAAAGTGTTCTGGAACTGATCTAGGCCAAGGTAATGTTTCAACGATATTTACCTTTCTGATTCAAAAATAGTATAGATACACTTTTCATCTCTGCACTAATATTAGCCTCGAGGTTGTAATGCTATTTAGACGCTCCGGATATCTTCAAAACCCTAATGTCCCCAAGTTTTATTTTTATTATGCCAGAGTAATATCATGTATGACTTATCTCATGCAGGCTTTCACTGCATTTTGGTGGGAGACAGCACCAACAGTTAACGATAAGAGCATCTATTATTGATGGAGGGAAAAACAGAAAGTGGGAGGAACAAAATCCTTTTTGAAAGAGGTTTTCAAGTTTTGTCAACACATGCAGGCAGATGGGCAGCACTGAAGAAGAAGTAAAATCATTTGTTAGAGGGAGCAGCCAGGGAGGACTCCGTGAAAGGGACCAACCATATTCTAAGAGGAGAATACGAGGGACTGCGTTGGAAGAGGAAGCATCAACAGGAAGACAAAAGACAGGATTTGAAAGCATGGAATTTGCGTTGAAAGCCCCTCGATCTCCTCCTTTCTGTATTGATCGCATCAGAACTAAAAGTTTATGAGTTTCATATTTATTCAGTCAAAGGATACGTAGAGCAGAGTGCTATTCAAAGCTGCCCCAATTTATCTTTCTATGAGTATATGTAAACAACTGCCCTTGAGTATAAGGGTTCAGTAGTAGTGTTTGTGAACGAGCATGATGTTTAAAGCACCTTATTTTAAGTAAATTTGCAGAAACTAAGCCAATCTGCTTGTGTTGTGTGGATAATGACATTATGGTTGGTTTTACCTTGTCTTTGTTGACTGTTTAAGCTGTAGGATTGAATATTTGTTCAAGATTGCCAGGGTTGGTTGCCATTTCAGTTGGGCCACCCCAGGGTCTGCATCAATTCTTTTTCATATAGTTGAATTGCATGTCATATTTCTCTACCTATGTATTTAAATCAAACGCAATAGGCATTAAATCCGTTTAGCTCCATCTACAGTTTAGATTTCAGTTCGCAAGATATCCATTTATAGAGTAAGTTGACAATTCATTTCTTTTGGACATCTTGAACTTTAACAATAAGCATGATATTCACACCAGTCTATTTTCTCAAAGTCCAATTGCAACCCTAATAGGCAAGTGCACTTAAGGTTTGTTTTAAATATTATACTTAAGTTGTGGTATTAACTTTAATCTAGTTAATCATGGGTTTCTAAGTCAATCTCAAATTCTTCTTTTCACATATTTATACGTTTCACTGCTTGCAGCTAATAGTATAATTTCTAATCTGCAATATTCTTCCCGTTTTTGCAAATCCATTGCAACAATGACATAGTTAACTTGGCTTAGGTCCATCTCTTACTCTCTAGATGATTAATATTGCTCTGTCTGAAACTACTTCTGTAGATGCATCAATTTGATAGAATAACTTTATTTCTTTCATTAATAAGCCCAGGTTAGTTTCATACTTAAGCCTATATAATTCAGAAATGGTTTGTCATTGCCACTGTGATTTTCACTATTCATGATGCTTACTGCATTTGACATGCCAGTAATTTATGTTCGTTTAATCCTTAGAGGCTCTAGTTTAATCCCTCCATGCAAACAGATAAGCTCAATATAAGTCCCTTTTTTGGTTGGAATTCACAGCACCTGTAATCGAATTATTTCATCCCTCGTATATTCCATATGGTACAACTGTTCAACATTATTTGTTAAACTGGAAGGGTATGGTTAAATAAGATGGAGTTATATTCCCTGGTTCTATTTTTCCAGACATTTGTGTGGAAACAATGTTTTCTATCCACAATGTGGTAAAGAAAAATGAATAAAACATAGTTGTTTCTAGATAAATTCACCCAAAATAAGATGGATTTGTCCTTTCGGAAGATATGCTTTGATTGCAAACATGCAACATTATTTGTTTAACCGGAAGGGTATGGTCACATAAGACAGAGTTATGTGTGGAAACAATGTGTTCTATGCACAATCTGGTAAAGAAAGGTGAATAGAACACAGTTATTTCTGGATAAATGCATCTAAAATAAGATGGATTTGTTGTCTCAGAAGATATGGTTTGATTGCAAGTATGCAGAAATATAGAAGAACAATATCGTTCAGAATGCTCAATGGCATAAAATTACAGTTATGATTGATTATGTGCTTTGCAAATTATGTTTCACCTGTCTTTGGTGTGACTGTTTTCGTTATGGATTATTTCACAAATTGTTCAAGTTAATCATGGAAAAATTGTGAAGAAGTTGATTCCACCATAAGTGAGAAGCAATTAGCAACCTGTTTGTATGCCATGTACTTTCTACTTGGACAAAAGCTGGGGTGACTGGATCCTAATTTATCATATGGATTTATGATGCCTTTTCATGCAGGCCTTAATGTTTATAATATTATATTATATTTTAAATATCAATCACATTTGAATTTGTATTATTATACTTTAAAGAGCTATTCGTATAAAGAGATTTAATCCACAATTCTCCAGAAAATCTACATTAGCACGATCCAAGAGGTTGAGATGAGTTTCCAGAAAGATTTTCTTAAGCTCCTTTAACACTTTCCAAATGAACAAACAGCTGCCTGGAGTTCCATAGAAATAGATACAGTATTGGATATAGGTATGGTATCACAGATAGGTCAAATTTTCAAGATATACTACATTCAAATTATGAATATTTAGGGTATAGAAAGAACATAAGTTAAAGTATTTTGGTTTTTCCTTATTAGGGGATAGGATCTAGCATCTGCACACCCTATTTTCGTGGACTTCAAGTTCTTAAAGTGTATACTAGAGTTTCCTAAAAATTTCAGGACATCTTGGTAGGTGACTTAAGAACTTAAACTTATTTGGGCTTGTAGATAGTAACAATGACAGCGGGATGAGTCATTACGGGGGAAGTCCTTAAATGGTCATTAAGGAGTCAGAAAGGAGCCAGAAAAATGTAGTTTAGAGAGGTGAAGGGGTTGAATAATAAAATATTGCAGCTTTCTTATTTAAATAGCCTGATGAGGATTTTAGAGTATTAATTATGGCACTCTCAACTTCAGGATGGATCACTAAAAATAGTATTTGCAGTTTAGTTGCAAATTGATTGTTTTTGTGGAAAAGCTTTTCAAAGATTTTGCTTTAATGAAGTGGTCAATCTTGCTCGAGACAGAAAATTTCTAGATCTTAGTGGTGTGGAACCTCTTGGTAGCCCAAACGAGGATTACTTCTTTCATTCAAATTTCTGTTTGGTTCTTGTTTTCACAATTCAGGGTTTTTGCAAATCAGAAACAAATATTTTTCAAAAATTGTTGGAGATCTAAGCATTCGTGTAACAGAAAATGGAAAATGCAGTAGGCGCACAGATTGCATATTTTTCAAATCTGTTTCCTCTAAGAGTGGAGTCAATTCCAATGGTCACGTGCGTAATGCAGGGTGGAATGTGGATTCCTGGGACTCAAACATCGTGATGCTCACTTGGTACTTGAGGAATTCCAATATTCATAATATTGCAGCTCCGTCAGGAAATTCAAATGTTAGTTTGTATCTATAAACTGACAGCAATAAAATGATCTTCTGAAGAAGAAGATGCTGGAAACCTTAGTTGAAGCTCAGGGGAAGCTCATATGGTGATGACATTAATTCAAAGAACAAGTGATTCAGATCTGGCTCTGCCGTCGCCTCATATCCGTGGACAATTGCAGAACAGATCTGGCTTCTAAAACACTCGTTGAATATATTATTAACCTTTCTTTTGGATTTTCTGGTAAACTCTTGGAAAAGTTTACGGTTGATTGTGTTTTTGAATTGGCATATAATAGGATTTGGCAAATTATTTCTAATTTGAATTCTGTTAAAATTAAGTTTAACTAACAGTTATAAATATTCATAAAAGCTGCTCTATATGTACATACATACAAATTTATTCTCTTCGTGATTAAATACTGTTCTACATAGTTTATGTAGAACATAAAAAATAAATTTGTTTGTCAATTTTGTAACCTCTAAAACTACAAATTCTAGAGTTTAAACTTTTAACTATTTACAAATTGTAAATTTACAGAGTTTGTCAATTATTGAGTACAGCGAATTTAGTGATTTGTCAAGCCCTAACTCAGGTCAGTGTGGAGATTAACAGCCATCACTGATTTCAGGCCATTCAATCCCAATGCTAACCACTTCATTGTGACGCCATCTCGAGGAGGGACATTCAAACCTAGATCTGAGATTCCAGTTTTCTCCCAGCACTCTCAGAGCATCAGTAGACAAACCACAGTTGGTACAGCGGTTAGGGCACGATTTTCTCTTCCCATTCCATCACACATATGCCTGGGCGGGTGAAGACATCCATATTTTTCACCAGGTCGGGGGTACACAAGTAAAGGCATTACCAAACCACACGAATCACTCCCAGCGCCCAGTTCTCTGTTAGCAGTCACCAACGACATGCTTTAATTCATAAGCAGATCACACCACCGGATCGGCCTTTTGTTGTCCAGCTGTATATGCTTACAAATACACAAAGATGTAAATGTTATTTATAGTGTTTATGTTTACAGATTCTATTGATGTTTGCTTTCAATTTTGTCTATACAGGGTTGTCCAAATATATTGTCATGCCCAGGGAATTACTATAATAATAATAAAATATTAAAATGCAAATAAATAAATAAGATAAATAACAGATAAATATAAACATTAATTATTTAATATAAATTATTATAATCATAAAACTAATATATAAATTAATATATTAACAATATATTAAATTTACAAATATAATAATAAATATTAATATAAATATGTAGTAAATATAACTGCAACCTTCCACGTGGACATATAAGGGAAGTAAAATCATTTGCTAGGGGAGACATGGGAAATACAAGGAAGTAATCTATAATATATTTATGAGTACATTAGCAGTTAATAAGAACAGATTCGGGTCAATCAAGGGTATAGCATTCAAAAAATAATGATAAACCATGCTCACAAAAGAAGCAGATATAATAAAGAGATAAAAGGAATATTTTTTAAGGGAGGCGGTTAATTTTTGGACAAAACGCATCTAGGGGAGATGATCCATAGTTGTGCATCCTAATTTTGGGCTTCTCAAAATTCTACATGGAAATTTCAAATCACTCCCAATTTTTTACAGTAGCTTAGGGGAGAAGACCCAGTTACCGCCACCTCCATGTTCACTTAACCTCCCAAAAATAAATTCACTTTGATCCATTAAAAAACTTTATTTGATTGAGTAAATAATTACAAAAACACCAATTGCTGCTCATTATAATTACAAAAACACTAATGGTTGCTCATTAAGTGTTAAAGTGCATGTTTTAGAGTGGATTTAAGGCATAAACAACTATAATTGATGGAAATTAGAGTGGGCGGATACTGGGACATTAGGTGGCGGCAACCGGACGACACCTCTAAAAGGTGTATTTTTGACCTTCGCGCTCATATCCAACGTTCCCGCACTCTACCGAATTGCCCAGAAGCCAAAAGCTTAGTTATAAGCTCTTAACTCATGGGTGAAAAAAACCCATAAATTTTTTTTTCGATTCGACGCACGGTTCACATTCTATGATTGCGCGAAGTTAGCCCCGGCGGGTACTGGGTTTTCTCCCCTACTGGGCAAGTCCCTTGCTTATAACTTTCGTTTTAGGGTCACATCATCAAATATGATGCCACACCAACATGTTTTTTGTTAAGGTGTCCAAAAAGGCCCAAAAAAAAAGCGAGACCAATACTTGTGCATTCATAGCATGGGTAGTTGAGTGTTGATGTGGCATCACATGATTGGTTGCTTCTTAGATCAAATGAATACATTTTGTTTAATTATGGGTAGTCAAGTCAAAACTATTGGGCATTATATAAACAACTATTATCACAACTATTGGACATTATATAAACAACTACTATCACAACTATTGAAACATGCTCAACTATTGGGTCCTCTCCCCTATACACATAGGAAAACACATAAAAACATACATAAAACATTGTATGACCTGCACAAAACGGCCCACCAAAATGCAAGCAGAAGGGATGACGTAAGTCATGCAGATGGATAGATGAAGGTTTTAAAAACAGAGCAGGAGTTTTTAAATGTTGAGAGAATACAAACATAGTGGGAGTTTTTAAATGCTAGGAGAATACGAATAGAGTAGGAGTTTTTTAAATGCAGGGAGAATATCCAAGTGAGTCCCACGTAAACATGTGTATTATCATGTTATACACGCTTCATAGTCATACATAGTTCACAAAAAATTGATTCAAGGATTCTACCATTCTCCAATAAAAGGTTAGCTGTTTCAAATCTTAACTATTACAATTAGCCAAAAAATTCTACAAATGAAGATTTATGTGGCAAAAAATATGAAGTGAAAGGGGTTTTCATGCCAAATGTGGCATCACTGGAAGGTTGCGAAGTTATGGAAGATGGCACATGTTGGTTGTGGGAGTTCAACAAAAAGAAATACCTTAATGTCTTCTCCTATCATTGAACATTAGTGAAACCTTTGGTAACATCCTTTGTTCTTGTAATCAAAGAATCCATTGGCCAGAAGCTCAATGGCGTGTTGCTTGGAAATGGTGATGACCAGAAGGGGATATGCAAATTTGTTTCTACCTGGTGAAACTGCTCAAGCTCCACGCTAAGGCCAGGGCATATCTATTCAACCTTAAATCAATATATCTATGCAATACCCTTGTGCCAAGGATATCAATCTCTAAACAATGTTGCTTCAGTTTGGGCATTCAAATTTTTAAGAAGCATGAACTATTTTTCGGGAAAGAGGCCACATAACAAGGTAAACAAATCCAAACCCTAACTCCACTACTCAAAATCGACCTAAAAAAGGCATATTATTGTAGATAGACCTCTAGTATGGAGATTGAGAATGTTTTAGTCGATGAAGTCGCGGAGGTCAAAGAACTTGTAATTTTGGAAGATTGTTAAAACCTATGGAAACAATGCCACTGAGATTTTTGGAAGGCAACATGGAAATCACCAATGATATGCCAGAGTAGATTAAAAGAAGTAGGGACATGAATCGTGTGTCGCAAAACTCCATGCTTCCAACCGGTGGCTTCTCTAATAAATTCAAGCCCTTGTGGATCTACAAACTAAGACATGGGACAAAGATGTTGCTCTTAAGTAAAAAATGCAACTTAGATGTCATGAAGAACAATGAAAACTGTCAATTTGACCTTGCTTAAACCCTCAAGCATAAAAAGACATGCTAAAACCTTTCAAAATTGTATTTCATTTTCTTCATATGATCGAAAAATAAATGCATAGTATAATTGGAGGTTGGAAAACAAAATGTTGGTTATCAATTAGTTCATTGTGCTTGTTCAAAGATCAAGGGCGAAGAGGTCGAGGAGGATTTGCAGGTGGGGTATACACAAAACTAACAAAATTGAGTTGAGGGGTAACTAACCATTAGGGTATTTATGTGTTGAGGGTTTTACAACAATACACGTGGGTTGCAGGTTTCATAACACCCCATGATTTCCAACCTGTAATTTTAAAAAATAGTAAGAATGTAATGAAAAACTTTTGTTATTTACATATTAGGAATGTAATGAAATTCACCTTCAAAATTTATAACAAGTCTTAAAGTTAGAGTAAAAATTATGTTTTAATTTATTCATATGTTTGAAAGATAAATGAACAGTATAATTGTAGGTTGGAATACACGATGGGTTTTGAGTAGATGGTTTATGAAACCTACAACCAATGCATTATTTATCTCATTCACTTTAGTCTACTTCTTTTCAAGTGTTTTTAGAGCAGATTCCTTTTTTCATTTCATACATTTTATTGCAGGTGCTGCTCCAGTTGGCATCAACAAGATCTCAGGAGGCTTCATGTTCGAAACTTTAGTGATGCACCCTTGCATAATGAGAAAATATGGGTTGTTGATATTGAGTTGCATAGAATGAAAGGGTTTTGTACACACGAGGGTTGTGCAAAGTGGCCATTGATCTAGCACTTATTTCTCCCTCCCACAACAATATTGGTAACATAATGTAAGGGACCTTCAAATATTACAACTCTTAGAGGAAAAAATATATTTCAATTTCTTCTTATGATTGAGAAAAAAATGGTTCAAATATTTACAGGTTGGAAAACACAGCGGGTTTTGAATTATTTCATTTTAATGTTCAAAACGAAGTGGTGGAGAGCAAGGAGAGGGTTTGCAAGTGGGGGATACATAAAACTAGCCAAATTTGAGCTAAGGGGAGACTAACCAATTGGGTTGTTGCATGTTTAGGGTTCTAAAATTGTATGTGGGTCGCAAGGTTTTATAACACCTAATGTATTCTAACCTACAATTTTCAAAAACAGTTGTAAGAGAGGGGAACCAACCACGTCAAGGCCCCAGGTCACGGAGGGCTGAGAGCAGCAAGCTGCCCTAACTTATTAAGGGAATGTTAGGAAAGGTGGGATGAGAATGATGAGGACTATAAGGTCCTTCGATCACTCTGCAAACTCAAGATTCTAAAGGAGACTAGGCGAATCGATTTTCAGGGTTAACTCTATGTCTCAGATAGCTCTTTGTCAGAGGACAAAAGTGTGGTTATGGGATGACAGTGCGGCGCGCTAGTGTCCGTACAACTAGAGAACCAGGAAGACAAGGTCTGACCACTAAAAAAAAAACTAACGGCCTAATTAATGATTCCTAGGCGAACAAAATAACACTATGAAATATGAAACATATAAAAGGATATGATAAAACAAGTATATTAAGACAAGGGTGACAAGAACGATCTCACACAAAAGCTTGTTTTCCAGCTCAATGTAAGATGTCTCCACCTACACACAGAAGAGAGAAATTGTTGGGGCGCTATTTAGGGATCTGCCTAAGTCAGACCCCTATTTTGGTGTTTCCACCTCCATGGACAACCAAGTTTGCAATGACATAGAAATAATATGATAAAGAAGGAAATGAAAGCAAAAGAATACTAAAACACTACAAAATAGTAATGTGCTAACTCAACCAAGTAATAGAGAAGGAAAGTAGAGAGCTTACCACCTCTACCAAGAGCGCTCAAGGCTAATGGGGGAGAAAATGAGAGGAACTCAAGCCTCTGTTGCAATGTTGTTGTTCTACACTTTCTCTATTGAAGTGATGTAGTGATGGAATTGGTGCTATGGAGTGCAAGAATGTGCTTGAATGCTTGAAGTGAATGTCTAAGAGTGTGAAGAAGCTTGAAAATGGATGAAGGTGTAAATTTGAAGGAAAGATGAAGAAAACAACCATATTTGGGTCAGTTGACCGAAGAGGGGCGTTACAATTTGACTTCCAATGGGAAGTGTAATGCCTTTGTAGGTTCCAGCCACAAGAATTTGCTAGGGATGTAAGCACACCGTGTAGACTGCATGCTGCATGGGCGTCTCTGATAGTTATTCTCCCACTGACGCTCAAAACGGGTGCCAAGTGGAATCAAGACAACGAGCTTATGTGGAATTAAGCCTCTGAATTTGGGTTTCTAAGGTGAGGGTGTGTAAAAGGGGAATTTGCGTTAGGGGTGAAAATGCACTCCTATATATTTTTCCCCCTCTTTAGCAAGCACAAATACTGATGAGTGCTTCGGTAAAGTAGATCGAAGAAGTAGTAGGGTTAGAAATGTATACCTGAACCGTCGAGGAAGCAAACCATGATCTAGCGAACCCAAGAATGCTGGACAAGAAAAGGACTTCATAACTCCACAAAACTATGAAGTTGAAGAAAGCACCTTATAGGCCCACAAACCTGCAAGGGAGGTATCCTCCAAGAACTCTCACATGAAGGAAACTAAGAAAAGCACCTTACAGACCCACAAACCTGCAAGGAAGGTGTCATCCAAGAACTCTCACATGAAGGAAACCAAGGAAAGCGCCTTACAGACCCGCAGGCTTGCAAGGAAGGTATCCCCCAAGAACTCTCACATGAGGGAGACCAAGGAAAGAACCTTATAGAACCACAAGCCTACAAGGAAGGTATCCTCCAAGAACTCTCACATGAAGGAAACCAAGGAAAGATCCTTATAGACCTATAGGCTTGCAAGGAAGGTATCCCCCAAGAACTCTCACATGAGGGAGACTGAGAAAAGTGGACTCCACAAAGTAGAAAACGGTGACATGTTTATCCACAGATAGAACATGTCAGGAAGCGACCGTATAGGCTAGTAAGCGGGCACTCACGTAGATCGTCGTTAAGCTAGAATAATTTCAAAGGGGTCCCTTGGGAATCCTTCAAAAGGAAGAGGGGTCAACTCAAGGGACACATTGTTTGAAAGAAAGGTCTAGTTGGGCTGCCCCAAAGCTAGACACAAAGATGTGAAGCAGGTCTAGTCGGGCCTCCTCCGAGCTAGACACAAGGATGTAGAGTAGGTCTAGTCAGGTTGCCCCCGAGCTAGACGCAAAGGTAAGAAATAGGTCTAGTCGGGTTGCCCCCAAGTTTGACGCCATAGAGAATATTTTCGAAGGGGTCCCTTAGGAACCCGGTGTGAAAAGAAAGGGTCCACTCAAGGGATGCGTTGTTCAAAACGAGTGTCTTCTTTCTTGAATAAATTCATCATCAAAAAATCCTTTTGAAAGATGTTCATTTCATCAAGGAATTCGAAAGGAAGAAAATTCCCCCACGTGAGGGGGAGATCAAAGTTGTTCCCGCTTCAAAGGAAGGAGTCCAAGTTCTTTCTTTACGAACCTATGATGAAGGAAACATGTTCCATTAGGGTTTCAAGTTGAGAATGCAATTCTAACAAAGAAGTGTGTGAAAATTCTTGAGAAAAGATTCATTGGAAATGAATGCATTTTCTAAAGATCAGAGTGATGTAGAGGTGGCGTTGTCACACATGAGAGGGACAACTCAAGCAAAGAAGAGAGAAAGACAAAGAGAAAGCAAGAGGAAAGAGAACATGAACAAAGGGCACAGGGGTAGCTTGATATTTCGAGGTCAGAATTGCTAATAAATATATATAAGTATAATAATAGTATATAAATGAATTGTCATCAACACCCTACTATATCAAGCCATGTGAGGAATGCATGAGAAGACAAAGTAAAACTAAAAAAATGGGTCAACATGGAAGGGAAGCCTAAATGCTCCCAAAGCTTTGCATTGTCCTCAATTTGTCTAAAGTGAATCACAAACATAAAAGAATGATGATACAAATAGAGTAAGGTTTACAACACAAACACCATGCTTGTATCCAAGCACCAATAGCGGTGACGAGGGTCATCCAAACACATAGCATGATCATGGGGGAACACATCACGGCACACACATATAATCTAAAGATAAAGAAGGGGTCTCCCCCTAACACTGATCAACCAATAATTTGTCAATTTCCCACTCTAGATCATCATAGGGGGAAGGAGGACGAGCCTGCAGCTGTGGAATGTTAAGGGGAGGAGCTTTCGACCCTTCCACAACAAGGGCTAAGGAAGAAAGACCTCTAAGGTCTCCGTCACTCAGCTCTTGTGGGTCCAAGGTCAGGGACTTCACGAAGATCGCTAACAAGTTCAAAACTTCATCCATCAAGTTAAACATGCACTTAACGGGAGTGCCATGTTTCTCCTCGATGAACGAAGGATTTTGCACCTGAGGTTCACTGCTAAGCTCACCGAGTGATTCAAGAACGGTGACAAACTCATGGGAGGCCAAGACTGGTTCTGTTACTAGGACAGAACAAGTTAGCACGAGGCCACCTTTCGGAGAAGGTGGGATCCTCTTACACCCTCTATTGCTAGAGGGACCACTCTCTACTTTCTTCATCGAAGGAGGCAAAATCCCCACAGATGAGGTAAAAAGGGTAGAGGAAGAGGACGAAAGAACCACAAAAAATATGATTGAGGTGTTAATCTTATCTACGGGCTTCAAGAAAGGTGGGACATCTGGAACAGATGTCAGAAAAGGCAGCTCCACTGAAGGAGCAATGAACACTTGCACCTTTTTAAGGTTAGACGCATTTACGCTCGCAGTGGAAGATGGGAGTGATACAGAGCTGGTTCAAATGGGAACAGAGGGGAGGAGAGAGGAAGATGTAGTAGAAGGCCCTAAAATATGGGTTGTCATCTCCTCTTCCTTCCTCTGTGAGGCAGCCTGCTCAGCTAGGAGAGCCTTTCGTCGGTGCTTGCGCTTGGGCGCAAGGTTGTTTTTGTGACTCTTCGAACTAGATGTCGAAGGTTGTGAAGGAGCGGAAGGCTCCTTCTCAACCATGGGAGTGTCTTCCATAGTTGTTTCCAGTGGAGGGACAGACTCTTGCATGAGAGCGGGAGGGACAGGTTCAGAAACAACGGGGGGAGTCAGCTCTAGTGCCTCGACAATGAGCCTCTTCTCGTTCATTGCTTTAGAAGCAAGGGCAGTAGGAGGTTGCAAGGGCTGGGACGTAGAGGATTCCCCACAGGGGGCTTTCTCCCTGCCGTATAAGTAGTACCAAGGTCTAGGAGCCTTGGTAGGAAGATCCGATATCTTGATCTTGGGTCTACACCAAGTGGGAACCATTAGAATCAGTGGATAAAGACCAGGCTTACTCATCCAATACTCCTCCCAAGAAGGGGGAGTGGATGAGGCGCTTGAGAAGGAGCAAGCTTCTCCTTTCCCTTTCGAGAAGAGGAGGCAACCGACTGTTCTGCTATAGGAAGGGTCAGTGTCAGCTATCCCTTGTCCCTAGTTTTATACTTCACGTAGTTCTTGTAAAGTAGGTCCATTCTTGGAGGGAGTGGACCGACTAGAGCAAGCTAAAAGTGATCCAAAAAATATCCCCCACGAGACACCATAGGCTGGTATCCGGTGTCATGCACTACATTCACAACACCTTCATGGGAAAACTTTGTGAATTACAAAGGCAATCCCATTCATGGAAGCTAGCCATGGTATACCTAACTTCACCCTAAACAGGTCTGACTTGAGAATAACATCAAAAATCGTGTCTACGTTCCTAGGTCCAACCAAGACGGACATGGTTATCAAGCCATATGGTTTAAGATTAAGGCCGTCATCTGTACATATGACAAACTTTGTTTTTTCATATTCTTCCTTTTACAAGGAATTCAAAAACAGAGTTTCCTTTGTGATGACATTCACCCTACTCATGGGGTCGACTAAGATCCCAATCACAATGTTGCCATTGAGGTGAGCAAAAATGTATAGCAAAGAAGGTTTTTTCATTTGTCAGTACATCTTGTGAAGTGAAAGTTATATACGGTGAACCAGTCGTAAGACGAGGAGTCACAGTAACCATGTTAATGTATGCCTCAGGCTGAGTAACAAAATTAGAGGGACAACGAAAATGGGTCCATGTATATCTGCAATTCACTATTAGCTTTCGCCACTGATTTGTTTGTATTTTGTTTGTTCCCATCAAGATGAATAGTATCGTCCTCGATGCGATCCTGTATCTCATGATGTAGGCACATGCAACGCTCGGTATCATGTCCATTGACTCGATGGTACTAAAAATAGGCATTTGCTTCATACTAGCTAGGGTAAGGTTCCCTAATGGGCTTAGGACTTGGCATGTTGACGATCTTATCCTTCAACAACTTTTGTAGGATAGAGGAATAAGATTATGATAATTCTGTGAATTTTTGGTTGTGTCTGAGGCTGTTGTTAGCCATAGCGGCTACTACATTCGCAACAACTTTTCCTTTTCTATAGATTGATACGACGGACTTCCCTTCAATATGGGAGCACGAGGAAGGTCCCTCGAATTGAACCATCGTCTGCTGGTACTCCCGTAGGGTAGCACACAAATGCGTGAAAGAAGGGTATTTCATAAGGGAAAACTTCTCTTGCCAAGGCCTTTGCAAGTTCTCTATGAAAACCTTCTGCACATCAAAGTTTGGTAACGAGTATGAGATTTGTGAAAAGAGCACCTGATATCACGCTATAAAATTGATAATCTTCTCATTATCCCCTTATTTACATTGGACAAGGTCAAAGAAGGTCATCTTAGGTCTAATGTTGGCTTGGAACTGTCATAGAAATTGGTTCACAAGCTGATCGAATGAAAAGATGGAATTATCGGGCAAGGAATAGTACCAATCAAGTGTTGTGTCCTTGAGAGATCGAGGGAATAGTTTGGTCATCAATGCATCATGATGGAAGAAATCGGTACACAAGGCATTAAAGGTGGACACATGTGTTTGTGGGTCCCCTTTGCCACCGTATTTCTTGAATTTAGGAATCTCCATCCCTTGCAGGAAATGAGTGTTTAAGATTGCTACCAACAATGGGCTATTTCAGAAGAAGGGCTAGAAGATAGGTTGGGCGAAAGCTTGAGCAAGGTTCACCAACTGGTTCTACATCTTCCCCATATTTTGAAGAAGGGTATTCAGAATTGGGTCATTAGAAGATACAAGACCAGCAGAACCACCAACAAAGGCACTATTAGAACTACCACCAGAGCCTCCACCGATGCCATAACCACTAGTGTGGCCTCTGCCAGAGCCACTTCCACTCCCAAATCCACCACCATGACCTCCATCGGAACCACTTTCACTAGTGCCACCCTTGCCACCCTTGCCACCAAAGCCACCACCACCAAAGCCTCAACCCATCATCCCGCCTAATCCCTCACCACCGAGGATGACAGGAGGGGGGAGGTGGAAACCCAAAGGGTTTCTATTTACTTTGATAGTTTCAGAACTTTTGGAGGTAGTAGGGATACTGATCAAAGGGATTGTGTCGGCCATGTACACGGATGTGGGAGGCATCAACACTCCTAATTGTCTCTCATGTTCTTCGAAGGGGCCACCTCGTATAATGCTACCATGGTTCAAAGGGGTGCACGCTTCAACCAGACCAATTAGACTAGCCAGGAGTTCTATGCATGTTTGGTCTTTGCCTACCGTATATTTTATTTTGTTGATAACTTTAGTAGCCCTATCCAGCTTCGGGTTTTTCTCCAAGTGATTTTCTAAAGCACCCAACCCCTTGCTTAGACTAGTGGCATATTCGAAAAGAATATGGACAAATTCATGCTCATCTATGGAAGATGATGTAGGTGACGTAGAAGGAGTAGGGACGCGGTCAGTTTCGTCAAAGAATCTCAACTCGCCCCGTGATACCTGCTCCTGTATGGATAGGCCAATCGCAGAACCAGAGAAAAGGCTTGTAGAGAGATTAGAAGTGACCTTCATCTTCTCCATCGAAAGGCATCATAGAATTCTCCTAACAATATACCCAGAAGTCATGGATTGGGTTGTGATGCTCATAAACCTTCACAACACACAAGGGTACAAAAATCAACGGGTACAAGAGGAAGATCCCAACACACCAACAAATTAATAGATGTTGGTTCACGTTAGGTTCACCAAAAATGTAAGAGAGGGGTATCAACCACGTCAAGGCCCTAGGTCACAGAGGGTCGAGAGCAGCAAGCTACCCTGACTTACCTTAGTTTAAGGAAATGTTAGGAAAGGCAGGATGAGAATGATGAGGACTATAAGGTCCTTCGATCACTCTGCAAACTCAAGATTTTGAAGGAGACTAGGCGAGTCAGTTTTCGGGGTCAACTCTGTGTCTCAAATAGCTCTCTATCAGAGGATAGAAGCATGGTTGTTAGATGATACTGCAATGCGCTGGCATGTCTCAGGTGCACTGGAGTCCGTAGGACCAAAGAACTAGGAAGACAAGGTCTAACCACTAAAAAATAAACTAATGACCTAGTTAATGATTCCTAGATGAACACAATAACACTATGAAATATGAAACATAGAAAAGGATATGATAAAACAAGTAGATTAAGGCAAGGGTGACAAGAACGATCTCACACAAAAGCTTGTTCACCAGCTCGCTCCAAGATGTCTCCACCTACACACAAAAGAGAGAGAAATTGTTGGGGGGTTGTTCAGAGATCTGCCTTAGTCAGACCCTTGTTTTGGTGTTTCCACCTTCATAGATAGCCAAGTTTGCAATGATATAGAAATAATATGATAAAGAAGGAAATGCAAGCAAAATAACACTAAAACACTACAAAATAGTAATGTGCCAACTCAACTGAGTAATATAGAAGGAATGTAGAGAGCTTACCACCTCCACCAAGAGCACTCAAGGCTAATTGGGGAGAAAATGAGAGGAACTCAAGCCTTTGCTACAATGGTGTTGTTCTACATTTTCTCCAATAAAGTGATGGAATTGCTGCTATGGAGTGCAAGAATGTGCTTGAATGCTTAAAGTAAATGTCTAAGAGTGTGAAGAAGCTTGAAAATGGATGAAGGTGAGTGAATTTGCAAGAAACATGAAGAAAATGGCCATATTCGGATCAATTAGCTGAAGAGGGGCGTTACAATTTGACTTCCAATGGGAAGTGTAATGCCTTTGCAGGTTCCAGTTGCAGGAATCTACCAGGGACGTAAGTGCACTATGCGGATGTCTGCACATCGCACGGGCGTCCCTGACAGTTATTCTCCCACCGACGCTCAAAACAGGCGCCAAGTGGAACCAAGGCAATGGGCTTATGTGGAATTAAGCCTTCGAATTTAGTTTTCTAAGGTGAGGGTGTGTAAAAGGGGAATTTACGTTAGGGGTGCAAATTCGCTCCTATACAATAGTATAGATGTAATTAAAAAAAATCTTAGATAGTAGGAATGGAATGTAACCCGCACCTTCAAAATTTAGATAACAACTATTAGTGAAAGTAAAATTGTGTTTTAATTTCTTCATATGATTGAAAAATAAATGCACAAAATAATTACATGTCAGAAAACACAATGTGGGTTGTCTGTTACTTCATTCTGCATGTTCAAAGCTATTACCTTTAGGTATCATTTTACTATGTTATTTTAATGAATGTCATTTTTTTAGGGTATTAAGTCCTTCATCTCGTATGGGTCTGAAGTCCTTTTCCTTTGTCGCGGTATTCTCTGAATCCCTAACCTCTTGTCACGATCTCTTTGAGTTTTGTAACCTAAGTCACTGGCGTCCATTATATCCCAACCTTTTCACAGGGTTTGTAAGTTTTATAACTACCCAATAGTCCGACTTGGTCCTTTTCTTAGCGTCAAGTGTGTTGATAGGGTTGTTTGTCTTGTGTGGGCGTGTTGGTTCTAAAGTTTCAATACTCCACAACTGGGTGACATAGTGTTTTTCGCTTCTTTCAAAGCACCACCAATTCATTTAAAGATATGTATGGTACAACCTGGAGATGTCTTGTCAAGAGTCTTCAAAATGGGTGTAAATCTTTAGGTTTCTTTTTCCGAGGATTAAAATAAAGTACCATATTAATGCAACACCAAACACACGTCTTATTTGCAACATAGCTTGAGGTGGCAGAATTTTCTCAAAGGTTTTTTAGTTGCATTTCTTTCTTCTGCAGCTACTTCTCCTAGTATATGTGTGCTTCTTTCTATGTTGGGAGCTCATGTAGTTTGGAATTAGAAATCATTGGCTCG
Organism: Sequoiadendron giganteum; assembly: GCA_007115665.2. Classification (NCBI taxonomy): domain Eukaryota; kingdom Viridiplantae; phylum Streptophyta; class Pinopsida; order Cupressales; family Cupressaceae; genus Sequoiadendron; species Sequoiadendron giganteum. The sequence goes on along the minus strand of CM021100.1, from coordinate 260,338,861 downwards.
GCGTAAGGGATACTGAGCTCAAACCTTTTAAGTTGGAAGAATTTTGGGAACGTTTGGAGAGTGACAAAAGGTTTGAGGTGGATGGAAAGCTGATGGAAAATGGGCTAGCTGATGCTGGAGGATTTCCAGAAGTTGTGCATAGTGTGGACCTGATAGGTGCATGTGCAAGAAGATACATTCCATAAACATGAGAGACTAAAGCCATGGATGGGACTGTAATTGCAAATATTTCTCCTAAGGTCATTTTCCATGCACTGAAGATTCTAGAAAGGGAACCTGTGGAAGACATGTATGTGGTCGTGGCTAGTGATTTCTTCAGAATGAATGAAGACTGGTGTAGGAATTCCATGGCCAAAACCTAGTTGAAGTCAGAAAAGAGAGGTAAGTCACAACTATTGACCAAACTTAAGAGAATGCATTTAAAAGAGGAAATTTTAGATGCTATTTCTTTGTTACACCATGTAGTTGTAAGTGCAAAAATTGAATCATTTAAGGATTGGATGTGCCATTTTATCTTGACAATCTGTGATGAGAATATTTTTATTAATTGGGCTGAAATTATTTGCTTCCACTTGAATGAACAATTAATTAATTTCCATAAGACTTCTACTTTTTGTATGTTTTCTTGCCTGATATATGTTGTAGCAAGCAAAAGGTCTTTCTGGCCTGGGTTGGAACCGCAAGGGTCCCCAACTCTAGACATGCCCGCATATAAACTCTATCTGCAGTTCTCTAAACAATTTGGGATGAGGAATTTATCTCGTGTTAATGATTTTCAATGAAGGTTGTGAGGAAACTAGATGGAAACCCAGAAATGTGTTTCTCTCCTGAATCAGTTTACCTTGTGTCCAAGTTTGGGAGTTTTTATGTTCAATTTGATAAATTTTCCTATCAAAGAATTGGGGGTTTTGAGAATGCCCCATTGAAACTACCCAAATATCCTAAAGATTTGCTGGTATTCCTGAAAGTTTGTCGGTAGATGGCCACATTCAATATTAAGTATACAAACATGGGGAAAAAGGGATATGATTTCCCATTGATGACTCCTTTTGTGTGCAAGACTAACCAGATGGGTAGGGGAGCTAAGGAAGTCTTGAAGGAATATAATCTCTAGTATATGTTACTAAGAGCCAAATTTGATAATAAGGGTTTTGTGAGGAAAAATTTGTATGGATGGAATTCATATCAACACCTCTCATCTATCGAGGACTTCTAGGAGGATTGTATCAATGAAAATGAAGTCTTGAAAAGAGATTATATGAGACTAACCCTAAGAGAAATACATATCATTGGTCTTTCATTTCAAATTCCTGAAGATGTGAATGAGGATTCAGTGGTCATGGATCTTGAATATGCAAAATTTCCCAATAAGTCTCACCCTAAGGTCGATTGGAATAAGAATGAAGTCTTTGATATGACAACACATCCTACCCTAGTGCTTAAACAGATTTAGGGCTGGTTGGATGAAAAATGGCGACAGGTTGTTGGCTCTGCTTAGGAGCCTAGGTCATTGCAAAAGAATGAATAGGGGTCCACACCAACATCCATGTGAGTATATCATCGGGGAGACCGACTACTAGATCTTCTAGTGAAAATTCATAGTCAAGAGGTGATGGTGAGAAGCTAGAAGAAACAACTAAGTTGAATTCAATCTGTGAACAAGACAATATTCCCTCTTTGACCCCTAAGAAGAAGGACAATCAAGTGAAATCTGTGCTTGTAGATTCTCAAACAATTTTCCAACAGATTGTTGAAGATAATATCTTTCCTCCTTTGTGTGAGATGCCCACTTCTCCGATTGAGAATAGACCAATTACTCCTGGTAACCCTCATGAAACTACTAGTGGAAACAAAGATTTTGGTTTAGTAGTAGCCTCCCTAGGATGGTTGAAAAAGGCAGTAGAGAAGAAAATAAATTATACTCCCACTATGACAGTTGAATTAGATACTATTGCAAAGTTGCTTCAGGGTTCTTCAAAACCCAAGAAAGCTCAAAGGATGTCAAGGATGTTGACTGATACTACTTCTGGAAATCAAGTGTTGGAAATTGCTGATCCTATGAAGGAGTTAGGTGATAATGAAATAACAAAGGCAAACTACACGATTACACATGTTGATATGGGGCCTCCAACACTTGAAGGTGATGTATACCATGCTAAATATTTAGTCAATGCTTTGACTAAGAGAGTGAAAGAAGAGAGAAAAGAGAAAGTGAATTTACAATCTCAAGTCCTTGATTTGGGAACTTTATCTCTTCCATGGTTACTCCTCCGACACCCAATGAGGCCTCAAGTTCTCAGGTAGAGGGTATTGATATTCTTGTCATTCAAAAAATTAAAAAGAATCTGATTTACTCTAGAGCAACCAATGAATGGATTTATAATATGTCTTGGGAGGCTATTTTATTTATCGGTAAATCCATACTCTTCTACACTTAGGTTAATAATAAGAGGAAAAAATTGGTGGTAGAACTTCAACAAGTCAAGAAAGAGCAGACCAACCTATATGTTCTCTTTCAAGAAGTGAAAGAACTAATTTCAATGCATCGGGCAACATTAAGCAGTGAGAAAATTGTGAATGATCCTAAAGAGTTGGACCCTTCTTGGTCTGATTCATTGGAGTGGAAATGGAATATGTATGATAAACTGGTAGTTGAAATTAATAAAACACTTGACCGATACTTTGAAATGTTGGTGGAGATTAAAGATAGTTGTCATAATCTAGATGTAGAAATTACTGATGAGTTTGATGAAAAGATTCTGGATATGAAGGAGGTTTCTCTAAATTTAGGGGGATATTCAACAAGGAAATAGTTGATACTGCCACAATGAATTAGGAATCCTTTCTATAGATTTTAGATTCACGTATGTTGGATGTTGTGGTTGTGTTGCTGATATGTCGTTGTCATTGATGTCAACACTATTAGCATTGATGTCTTGAAGGCTGTATATATCGAGGATATTGAGAAAATTATAATAAATATGTTGAAGGATGTTTGTGAAGCAGTGAAGGTTAGAGTGTTAGAAATTTCAGTATGTTGGTAATCAAAAGTTGCACATTAAAGGTTTTATTGTTCAGTGTATCTAGTTTATCCACCGTAAGTTTCAGAGATCTGCATGAAGATTTGATCATGTTATGAACAGTTGTGTTTTGACAGTTTTTTTGTGGCTTCAGTTAGTGTTCCTGATTGAAGTTGATGTGATTCTAGTTAGTTCAGTTGTTGTGGATTCTTATCTATTGATTCATGATGCTCATGGATGTTTCTAGATCATGCTCTATCTTTGTTGCACGTCTGCATTGATCAGTGTGCTCGTGATTAGATATTTTTCCTTTGCATGTTCGGGTTTTCATGTTCTTGGCTGACATGGTGGTTGTAGCGTGTTGTGGATCCTCATGGAATAATGCTTGAAGGTTTTTCGTGTTCGACGATGTTGTTTTGGGTCTCTATTATGTTGTGGTTGACTTCAGTTGGTGCGCATTGAGATTTGATCATGAATGGGGCCAATAGTTTGTATTCATCTATTATTTTATTTTTGACCTACGAAGTTGTTGATGTAATTCCATGTAGCAGATATATAAGATTGATTGTTTATCTCATTTGAGCCATATGTGATGCGAAGTATGAAAGTGCTATGTGCAAATAAAGATTAGATCATTCGATTGTAGAGTAGAGTGTGAAGAAGATTGACCGAAGTGTGAAGAAGTGTTTCTGTGCTTAACCAGAACTGTAATCAGGCATTAGCAGATGCTATTTTCTTAGTTCAAATTCTTCAGATGGTTTAAATTTGAATATTTTTGTAAGACAGTGTGTCTTATTTGAGCAGTGAGCTCTAGGCAGTGTGCCTGAATGCATGTGCATTCCCATTATTTATCTTTATACTTTTAACAAAGTATAATATTGTGGACTGGCATCCACCGTGGTTTTTCCCCTAACAGGGTTTCCACATATAAAATCTTCATGTTCTTTGTGTTTCTGATGTGGTGATTGTTTATGCTTAATGTTATTTCATCAGATCTAAGAATGAGTTGAATAAAGTTTAATAAGTTCAAGAATATTATGTGACAACTGATTCAACCCCCCCTCTCAATTGTCCATCCTTGTTTTTCCAACAATTGGTATCAGATCGGGTTCCTCTGAATAATTTTAATAGCTTGAGGTGATCCGAGATGGCATCATACAAGAAGGTTAGTCCGAGATTTGATGGAACAAACTACTCTCTGTGGAAGGCTAGAATGGAGTGTCATTTGAAATGCATTAGTGAACCCTTTTGGAAGATTATAAAGAATAGATATTTTATTCCTCATAATGGTCCCTCTACTCCTAATGAGATCAAAGAAGCTGAATATAATATCAGGGCTAAGGAAGCATTGTTGAGTGCTTTGACTAATTCTGAGATGATGAATGTTGTGGATCTGAAGACTACTTATGAGATCTGGAAAAAGTTGGAAACCTTGCGTGAAGGTGATGCTAATATGAAGATTGCTAAGCTACAAATTCTGAAAGGGAAATATGGATTGTTGAAAATGAGCGATGATGAGAATATTACTACTTTCATGCAAAGAGTGAATGAAATTGTGATGGGTATTAGATGCGTTAGTGGAACATTGGATGAAAAAGAGATTGTAGCTAAATTTCTCAGATCATTTCCTACCTCTTACAAATTGAAAGCTCAAGACAGTAACAAATGTGACAAGAGATATGTTGATTGGTAAACTTGCTGCCTTTGAGTTGAGTGAATTTGGTGACTCTATCCCTAAGACAAAATTTGAATTTAAAGCTATTGTATCTTGTAGAAAAAAATAGAGATATGATCCAGGAGAAAGTTCTAGAAAGACGTTCAAGTATGAAGATGAGATGAAGCAGATTGAAGATGAAGAAAGAGAGGTAAAAGAGCTGGAAGTACTAATTTTGAAAATAGAAGCTAGAGGACAAGGTAAGTATAAAGGAAATTTTCCTATTAAATATTTCTCTTGCAATAAAATAGGTCATTTTGCTTCAATATGTCTTGAAATAGTTCCTAGATCCAACCCTAACAAGCCTAGATTTCAAAATAAAATTTATTATGTTGAAGAAGGTGTTACTGATGAAGAATCTGATAAAGAAAATGGAAATGAGGATGGATTGGTATTCATTTCTATCAAGGAAAATTGTTTGGTGTCCACTAAATTTTCTAGTAATAAGAATGTTGAGAAAGCTCTTGCAACCAGAATTGAAGAAAAGGATGAGTGGGTGATTGACAATGGATGCTCACATATATGACTCGTGACAAAAGCAAATTTGTAAGCTTGGAGAAATATGACGGTGGTGTTGTAAGATTTGGAGACAACAATGCTGGTGTGATTTGTGGCAGAGGAACTATTTCTCTGGGTGGTAAACATAATACTGATGATGTCCTTTATGTAGAAGGCTTGAAAAGGGATACAATCTTTAGTTCAAAGATGGAAAGTGTAGGATACTAGGAAGTTCTGGAAATGTAATTGCTTCAAGTACAAGAGGTAATATTTTTTACCTGAGTGTTGCTAGTTAAAGTTGTTTAATTTCTCAAGTTAATGAACGATGGTTATGGCATAGGAAGTTGTCATGTGAATTTTGATAACATTGTCAAGGTAAGCTCCACTCAAGTAGTAAGAGATCTTCCTAAGCTAGTGAAGCCTACTAACACCATACACAAGGAATATCAGATGGGAAAGAAGACTAGAGTTTATTTTTAGAGAAAACAACATTATTCTAATGGAGTACTGGAGCTGGTGCATACTGATCTATGTGGTCCCTCCAGAATCAAAAGTCTATAAGGAGAAAGGTACTTTATGTTTCTTATTGATGATTACTCTAGGATGATATGGGTTGCTTTCTTGAGAGAAAAAAACATGAAGAATTAGAGAAGTTATTTTTTTTCAAAGCTATGGCCAAGAATGAGATAAATTTGAAGATTAAATTCCTAAATTCAGACAGAGGTGGTGAGTTCACTTCCCGGCAGTTCGTTTCTTTCTATGAAGAGTATGGAATCAAAAGATAGTTATCTTCTCCATGGACGCCTCAACTGAATGGAGTTGTAGAGAGAAAGAATAAAACAATTCTAGATGTTGCTAGAACCATGATGTTCGAAGGAAATGTGCCTCATATCTATTAGAGAGAAGCATTAAGCACTACTGTGTACAATATTAACTGGGTAAATATCAATGGTAATTCTAGTAAGACACCTTTTGAGCTATGGTTTGGTTATAAGCCTACTATTAAGTATTGTGATATGAGGGGGATTCACTGCACATGAGTCTCTTTCTTCTGAAGAGATCACTAGGGAATGAAATTCCCTTATATACCTCAAATTGAATAGGTCAATAGAATCATGAAGAGGAATGGGAGAATAGGTTTGAGATCCGAAAGAATAAGACTTATGAATTCCGCTATTCTGGTTGAAGAGCTCTCGACCAAAAGACGTCAACGCAGTTCTAGGACACCAGTGCGGTGTGCTGTCGTCTACAAGACGTGCTTGTGTCCCAAGTCATGGAGAACTTAGGATCTCAGGTAGACATAATAGAGTCTTATTTCTTGACTCAGATTAGGGGACTTGAGGAATCAAATAATCAATAGAAAGTTAAGAACTAAAGGAAAATACAAGAGAACTCGAAACAAGATCACCTTTGTGCGTTCAAATATTTTGTCCAATCTCCCTTTCGTAACCTACACACAAAAGACCAAGGGGAAAAGGTTGGGGCTGTATAGGGGCTTGCCTCAATCAGACCCCCGTATTGGTGTTCCCACCTCCACAGACAACCAGGTTTGGTAGAGAGTGTAAAGAAAATAACAAAGTAAGTGGTGAAAACAAAACTTGCTTCGGAGTAGAGCCCGCACCACAAAGTAGTAAATGAACTAGTAGGAAAGAGTGATAAGGAGAGAGAGAATTACCCATAGGTCGACACCCTCTTTCGGAGCACACGGGTACACCGCAATGTGCTTTCTTGAGAGCTTGTAGCTGCTAGAGAGCTGGTAGCTGCTGGAGGGACCTCAGTTCGACATGGATTTGCCAGTAACAATGTTATTCAAGGGTATAAGAGCTTCCCCAAGACTAGAGCAAGTGGTGAGAACGCTTGAATTGATGGCTTCCAACCCCAAAGTGAGGGCCAAAAGGAGTTTTTAATGCATGTAAGGGTGGCACAAAGCCATTTCACTCGAGATCTAATTGCTAGGACACGTGTCACAAGGGTCAAGGTTCTAGATTCATCGTTTCAAACTCAGAAAACCACCAAGATGATAGCGCACCGCGTGAACGTCTACGCGTCGCACAGGCGTCCAAAGCCTAGATTTTGAGGAAATGCCTTGTCAGGATTCTGCCATTCCACCATGCGTTTGCATTGAGTCAGAATCATGAAATTTTGACTCATGGGATTTTGTCATTAATGCTCTTAAGGTGTCATAAATGCTAGGCAAGATGCGAAAATGTGGAATTGCCCCTAGGTGCAATTCTGTGACATTACATTTTCCCCCCACTTTATTGGGCTCGATTTTGGAAAAAATCAACCTCACTAAAGTAGAGAAGGAAAAATCCAGCCTAATTCTGAATTTTATGGAAATACATTGCCAAAAAGAGGTATCGCAGAGGTCACCGAAGTTGAGCCAAACGGTACCAAGGATGCCCCCAGCTTCCGAGCTCAACAATCAACAACACAATGATCATGAAAAACTATTTAAAATTGTATCCTGCAAAACTAAAATTTTGAGTCAGTTTCAAAAAATCGGAAGAAACTACCATGGATAGAAGAATGATCAAGAAAAAGTCGTTGATTCGTAGGAGAAAAAATGATCAAGAGGTGACTATATGCCCCCCTCCTATGTTTTCCCCCAGCATGGTGGGGTGAAGTCAGGAGAAATCGAGGAGCCACGAGCTCTAGGAAAAATGGGCGTCGGGGGGCCTATATATACCTAGGTGGCCCCCTAGAAGGGTCATTTTCACTATTCACTGCTAGCGGATTGTTGAATTTTGTGAGAGAAAAGTCAGAAAAATGTTGAGTAGGAGAGAGTATGAGGCGCCAAGGCTTGAGCAGCTACGTGATGACATCGTCGTGGGTAGTGAGGTCGACCACGTATTCTTCCTAGTCTTGATCTTGGTGCCTTTTTGCTCATTTTATTAGGTTTTTCACGCTTCGAGGTGCACAAACATTCAAAATGTGCACCTGCGTCCTCTTACAGTGCTGACATTTGGGAGATGTGATGGCATCCCAAATCTACATTGTCATCCCGAGGATGCATTGGCGTCCTCTGGGCGACTATGGCAGATCCAAGATGCCTGCGCGACATACATGTGTCCTTTTGCATAGCTTTTCATTGTGATCAGGTTTCTGACTTAAAATCTTTTTAATTTTTTGTAGGATTATCTGGAGATCCAAGAGCATCTTGGAGGGCAAGAATTTTGCCTCATCCATGAGCAAAGAGAATGGTTATCCTCGGATGAGGTCACAAATTTAGAGCGAGTCGGTCTCTGGCATGTGTTCATTATGCCAAAGATAAGGTATCATGATAGGATGGTCACCGCTCTGATGGAGCAGTGGGATGCTACTACCTCCTCTTTCCATCTACCCTGTGGGGAGCTAACTATTACTTTGGAGGATGTTTATCGAATCCTCAAGCTTCCCATCCGTGGACAGTGGGTGGCTCTAGATGACACTTGATTGGCATGGGAGCGCAGCAAGGGTGTCCGCTACTTCACAGGGTGGACTGGCGATGGTGACGACACTGGTGACATATACACATTGGTATGACCATGTGAGGATGACAACACCGCTACTAGGTTGGGTGATGGCAGTGACCATTGCCTTTAGGATCACCATAGATGGGCAAGGCTCACACCTGCATGGGGGCCTCGTCCCGATTGTGAGACATGGTGGAGCACATGACTATTTTTTTCTGGGGGCACAGTATGTTGGTGCACCTCTACCAGGAGCTGGGGTGGTACGTTCATTATGAGTATAGTAGCCTCATAGTGTGCAAACTTTTGCAAGTGTGGGAATTTTCCCATATCATGTACACCTAGCCAGTCGGTTTTCCTCAGCGACGATCGTATCATGTCCCGATGGCCCACTGGTATGATATGATAGGCTAGTGGCACTTTAGAGACTTACAGTTTTGGAGGTTGCATTTTGACACTGTCGTCATGGGAGAGGTTCGTGGGAGACCTCACCACTATTTCAAGTGGGTGGATGACAATAGGTTCCTCAAGAACCTACAGTGGGACCATTTTTTAGTGGGTCGCCATGATTTTATCATTTTACCATACTACTAGAGTCGGGTCATGCGGCAGCATGGTCGTGTTCAAACCATACCACCCGACATGCCCACGTACACCAGGGCGCACCACAATGCAGCGAGGGTTGGTGACCACCCTCGCCCTTCCATCATAGACATCATCTTTCCAGATGATAAGGAGCTCGACTATGATCTACTGGCTATGGTGGTGGTGGATAATGTCAGGGTAGCAACTGATTTCACCCGGTGGTGGGAGAGGCATCATCTTGCTCCTATCTTCAATGAGGGTGCTCCAGGAGGGGACCCAATCCAACAAGAGGAGGAGCCCCAGTAGCCTTCATAGGGCAGGAGGAGACCTTTCCAGCAGGGTGGAGCAGAGGAGGAGGAGGAGGCGGCGCTCGTGAGGCTGTGATGATCGAGGAGGTCAACTCCCCCCCAACTACCCCTATTTCATTAGCATCACCAGCCTCCACCATTCCAGTGGCAACAACACTAGCATCTTCTGGGACGACCACCGATACCAATGCTACAGGTCCCAATGTTGATCCACACCTCAATCCCACCTTGCAGCCAGGGGATCCAGGTATACATAGTGCATTATTGTTACTTTCCTACTTTTCGTATTTCTGCTTACACTTTTTTTATTTATTTACATACACATGCCATATGATACTGATCCCCTTCTCTCTCTTTATGGTTGCAGGGGATGGTCCTAGGTGCTTATCGGCCTGTTTCAGTAGGGATGCATGCCCCCACTTTTGAGTCGGTGGCATCTCTGAGGACCACATACAAGGAGCGGGGTGCAGAGGTGGTGCAACTGACTGCGAAGTTGACAACCTCTAGGGGGCAGCGAGATCAACTGTTGGGGGATTTGTAGACAGTGCTCACTGAGCGAGATGCGGCAATGATGAGGGATAATGTCATCGAGGTGACACGTGACGCCCTTCAAAGTTGCATTGATGAACTCGATGCGTAATCGACCGTTGTGATCCCGACAAATGTTCAATGGCTGCAGCAGGAGCTGATCCAGACGAGGATGGATATTCTTTTGCTACAAGGGGAGCTTAGAGGGATATAGGTGGGTCTATCAGTGTCACGTTCACACCAATCCCAATCATAGACCACCGTGCAGCCTCCTCCTAGAGCACAAGAGTGGCCACCAGAGCTAGAGGGCTCGGGGATCCACATGCTTCGGGGATAGGACCCATATTTTGTATATCATTTTTGTAGTTGGACATACACATACATACAAATTTGTAGATCTTTTGCATAGACACATATTCAACAACCACTCTTTTTTTATAGCAGTGGCACGATACATGTATAGGAAATTTGATTCATACATTGGACATACATATATATATACATCGGTTTCAATATCATGACTTTTCTTATGTGTATGCTTTCCATTTTCATATATGTTCATGCTATGGATGGTTTTTACTTATGTGCATGTATGTTTTCATTAGATGCTAATCATGATTTGATTTAACACATTTATCCACATGTTAATTAAATGCTATGATGATCTAATAATGTGATGTTATGTATGGATATAGTGAGACACATGTATGTATGTTTTTATATGTACACACACATGGTTATGTCATAATCATAAAAAAATTCATGATGTGAAAATGGGTAAATGTTAATATATGTAGTATTAATACCTTTTAGGGAGAACACCACATACATGGCACATTAGGACACTATGCATAGTATCAACGAAGATGCATCACATTAACAGGTTCTTTTAAAGGTGTTCCATCCATAGATGATAACCCATAGGAACCTGAACCATATACAGAGACCACGGTATAAGGACCTAACCAGTTAGGACTAAATTTCCCTTTTTGGTCGGGTATTGCATTCACATTCCACTGATTTTCATATAGAACCAAGTCTCCTATCTTGAAGGTCCTAGGAAGAACGCCCTGATTATATTGTTTAGATAGCGACTGTCGATAAGCCTTAAGGTGTTTGAGGGCCTGTAAATGGTGCTCATTGAGCATCTCAAGCTGATGCAAGCGGTTAACCCAATAGGTTCCATCATCAATCACCCCCTTAAGGGAAACCCGTAAAGATGGGATTTCCAACTCTAAAGGCATGATAACTTTGGTGCCATACATGAGGTTATAGGGCATCATTCTTGTTGTCATGTGAACACTTGTGCGATAAGCCCGCAAAGAATAGGTTAACTAAACGTTCCAATCCTTATCGTTTTTATTAATTGTCTTATGAAGAATTAGCTCAACCATTTTGTTAGAAGCTTCTGCTTGGCCATTGGATTGTAGATAGTACGGTGTAGAAAATCTATGTTGTATATGAAATATTTCTAGGAACTACTTTACTTCCTTGTTTTTAAATGGTGTACCATTGTCAAAAACAAGTGTAGCAGGTAGTCCAAACCAAGAAATGATGTTGTTCAATAGGAAGCTAAAAATAGTTTCAGCACTCGTGGAATGGAGCGGTATGGCTTCAACCCACTTTGTGAAATAATTTGTAGCAGTGATGATAAAGGTATGTCCTTTGGAAGGAGGTAATATTTTCCCGATAATGTTCAACCCCCATTTTGCAAACGACCAAGGAGAAGTTTGATTCTATAGCTCCTGAACGGGAGCGTGGATAAGGCGGCTATGTTATTGACATTAAAGGCACTTTTTGATGAAACTGAAGGAATCTTGTTCCATCATTTTCCAGTAATACCCCATGTGTGTCAATTTCCTCACCAGGGATCTACCACCGAAATGTCCACCCCCAAAGCCTGCATGGGCTTCTTTAAGGGCAAGGGGTATCTCTTCTATAGTGAGGCATCTTAAGAGCAAGCCATTATATGCTTTTTGATAAAGAACATCAAATAAGATGACATAGTGGGCTCAAATATTTTGTATACAAGTGCGATCATTTTTTGTCGCCGCATTGGGAAAATTTCCATTCCTCAAGTAATTGTAGATGCTAGAGAACCATTCTCCTGAATCTGCATGAAGGCAAACCAGAGATTTGGGTGCGAGTTGATCAAGAACTGCTGAGGTTCGCACGACCTGCACCATGAAGTGGTATTCCTTTGTGTTTTCCTCTGAAGGTATCAAGGAATCCGTGCTCGCCATGGAATCCACATGTATGTTTTCTCGCCTACGAATGTTTTTTATTGTGAAAGAGGGAAACCGATTAAGCAAGGAAAAAGCGAGGTCTCTATATCGGGACAACTTACTTTTTTTAGCTTGATATCATGATCTGATTCATAATAAGCTCAGAGTCGCCTAGTATACGAAGATGTTTAATTTTTAACGCAATTATGGCACACAAACCGATAATGAGGGCTTTGTACTCGATGATATTACTGGTACAATGAAAGTCTAATCGAAAGGATAGGGGGACCGGTTTACCTTCGGGGGATATAATGACTACACCTGCTCCAAAACCGGCCCAACACCTTGATCCATCGAAGTACATTTTCCATTCGAGGTCCTACTTGGTTGTGAAGATATTCTCATTAGGTAATAAGTCCAACCTGGGGAAGGAGCAAGGTGAGGGAACGTCCACCAATTGGTCAGCAATTGCTTGTCCTTTTACTGATTTTTGAGTGATAAATTTTATATCAAACTCAAACAACAAAATAACCCACTTCGCTAATCTCCCTGCAAGGTCGGTGCTAGAGAATAGATGTCTCAAAAGATTTGTTTTTAATATAATGTGAGTCTCAGCATGGAGGAGATAACGTCTCAGCTTCTGTATAGTGAATACAAGAGCAACACACTACTTATCCATGGATGAATAACGGGTTTCACAATTGACCAGGACATGGCTAATGTAGTAAACTGCTCTCTCTCTTCCTGCATCATCATACTGGGCCAATAGGGCTGCGAAAGCATATGGTGAGGTAGCGAGGTAAATCAGGAAGGGTCTATCTTGCATAGTCGACATCAATATAGGAGGATTGGTCAAATAAGCTTTGATGGATTCAAAATATTTCTGAAATTCTTCTTCCCACACAAATCAAACATCTTTCTTCAGGAGACGAGTGAAAGGAAGGGTACAGTCAGCCAACTGAGATATGAATCTATGGATTGCCTAAATCTTCCCTTGTAATATTTGCAACTCAGTGATGTTCCTTAGAGGAGACATGTTAACAATAGCATCAATCTTATTCGTTTCAACTTCGATCCCATGATAAGAGACTATAAACCCGAGAAGCTTGTCGGTGTCAACGTCGAAGACACACTTCAGGGGATTGAGTCTCATCTTGTAGAGTCAAATCTTTTCAAAGATAAGATAGAGATTCCTCACATGATCTTGATGCTTTACAGACTTCACCAAGATTTCATCGACACAATCTTCCAAGATTTTATGAATGAAGTCATGAAATATCAAGGTCATTACTCGTTGATATGTCTCTCCTACATTTTTTAATCCAAAGGGCATGACCACATAGCAAAAATTCCCCCACGGGGTAGTGAAGGTTGTCTTGTACTGATCATCCAGATTAATACGGATCTGATTATAACCCGAGAAACCATCCATAAAAGATAATAATGCATGGCCTGCGGTCGAGTCCACAATCATATCTATATTAGGTAACATAAAGTCATCCATAGAGAAGCCTTGTTAAGGTCCCAAAAGTCAATGCATATACAAATACGATTGTCAGGTTTACTAACAACTACTATATTTGAGATCTAGGGAGAATATTCAATGTGACGGATAAATCCTGCTTTCAACAACTTCTCTATCTCGGTCTTGACCATTAAGGCTACCCTAGGATTGATCTTTCATATTTTTTGTTTAACGGGCTTGGCGTCGGGACATAGAACAATATTATGGACCACTATAGATTCATCTATACTGGGCATATCCTCATACGTCCAAGCAAAAATATCAGGGTAAAAATGCAAGATAGCAAAGTGTTCATCTGCTTCCTCAGAAGAGCAATCTTGATTACTTTTTTTGAAGATTTTGCATCAACAAGGATTTTGACAGTATCCCCTTTAAGGAGGGAAATGTGGTCCTCGGGATGAGATATTGAAACATCATCACTGACGTTAGATAGAGGGTCCTCCTCATCAATGCTTAGAACATATCCTCCAAAGTATGCTTGTTTATGTAAGTGATACAAGAATCATTTGTTGTGATGATAAGGAGGCAACGAGGAATAAGCACCTAGAAATTCCCCCAATGCTTCATCTGAAGAGAAGACATCTACAGGAACTTTATTGGATCATCCCCTTTTTTCTATCAACTCAGGATGGATCAAGTTTAACAGTTCAGCTAAAATCATATTAACACTCCACCAGGGTTTTTGTCTAGACTGTTCAGTAGGATATCTCAAATCTAGGTATCACTTTTGTTGCTTAAACTGGATAGGGACTTGTATTCCTTACTCGATACGTCCTAGGCCTTTCTGCCCATAGCCATACCAACAAGAAATTTTATAACCAAACCCATAGCGAGGTTGTAGAGTTTTAGGAGGGGGAAACTTTGCGTAGAGTGTTTCATTCCACCCATGGACATCGAAGGTTTCTACGGGAGTGGTCCCACTTCCCTTACTCAGTTTGCAAGCATTAACCTCATTTACGGGGCTAGAGTCGCTCTCCATGGGATGAGTGGTTTCCTGGATAGGATCACACTTCTCCTCCTCTACGAGAGTGTAATACCCCTCTGTTTTGCTTCTCGTTTCATGTTGTTTTATGCTTTGCTTGGATTGCAACTACTTTGATACTGGACACACTTTTATCATGATGTTTTGATCGCTACTCTTGAGCGACAAATATTATTGTGTGATGTGATTATCTGATTTTATTTCACATGTTTTGATGAATTAATGATGTCAATAGAATTATCATGTGATTATTTATGTGAATATTGTTTATGATGTTAGTGTCAGTCTTTGATGAGTGTATTGGTGAAGAAGACGAGTCCGCATCACTCGCTTGCGAGCGCCCTGCGAATCCGAGATTTCTTCTTCACTGTGTGAATTATATGTTGGATATATTATATTGTTTACTTGATTTCAGGTTGCAGGTACATGACATCGACTCCACCTGGTTTCACAGGTTTGAGCGTGTCGATCCAACGATTAAGTTGAATGGGAAATAGTAGCTTGGTAACATGTGTCAGGTCTACACCCTAGCCTTAGTGTGTCGTCAGTTCTGAGTATTGAGTCATGTTGTCTCTTATTTGATGTTAAATAATGTTTTGAAAAGTGTTGTCTTATTAAATAGTTCTTTTAGAAAATTGCATTGGCTGGAAGAAATGTTTATTTTTATAGTATATTAATGTTATGCTTATTGGTTATTTTTAAAATGATTATTGAAATTAAAGTTAAATTATTTAATTTATTAAATTTAAATCTCAAGGGATTAAATTTAATTATTAAATAATTGTAGGTAAGTTAATTAAAGTTAAATTATTTAATTTATTAAATTTAAATCTCAAGGGATTAAATTTAATTATTAAATAATTGTAGGTAAGTTAATTAAAGTTAAATTATTTAATTTATTAAATTTAAATCTCAAGGGATTGGATTTAGTTATTTAAATAATTTAATAATAATTATGTAAGTATATTTGATTGTTAAATTAAATTAAATCAAAAAGGGAATTATGTGAAATTGAAATTTTTCTTTAAAGTCAAATTAGGGTCTTC
Source organism: Sequoiadendron giganteum (assembly GCA_007115665.2). Classification (NCBI taxonomy): domain Eukaryota; kingdom Viridiplantae; phylum Streptophyta; class Pinopsida; order Cupressales; family Cupressaceae; genus Sequoiadendron; species Sequoiadendron giganteum. The sequence goes on along the minus strand of CM021100.1, from coordinate 260,322,978 downwards.
CAAAGAGGAGAAATGAAATTAACTTTTAAATTCAATTTCTTGTATTGAATGTGAATTAGGGTTGCATTAGGTTATTTTGGAATTTTGAGGAAATGATGTTTTATAAGATTAGGGCAGAAAAATTTGGGGATTCTTCTTCCTTCTTTTTTTCACAGGTATGAGATTTTTGGAGAGGGTTTGCACATGAAAGTTTTGGGAATTATTTTCTGTTTGGAGATTTAAATTGAAAGGAGAGAAAATTCTGTGAAGAAGGTGGAGCTATTGGATCAAAGCTTGCTGGAAATTCTTTGCATTGTGGAAAAAGAATTGTGAGGAGCTCAAAGGAAACTCTGCATCAAGAATTTTGGCTATTTCCTGTGGCTGCAAATAACCAGGTTTTCTTTTATTTCTTGCTTTATTGTTCCTAGTTTAATCTATTTTCTAAATGATAAGAAATTGCAAATGGGTGATTTTTCTTGAAACCCTAGGTTAAACTTCAACATTTTGGTATTCAGATTTGTTTTTCAAAATACAAACCCTTTTAGAAAATTTTGTTGAAAAACTCAAAATCAATGTATTACTTTTCCTTTGTTTATATTATTTGAAAACATGAAGGATGTCTTCTTTTAATATTTTTGGTCTTTAAAATCTCTTGAGCATGAGATGTCTATTGTTGTAAATTTTATTACTGGTTTAAATTTATTTCTTCAATTTCACCAGTAAATGTAATTCTGGAAAAAAAATTATATGTATGTAAATATACATTACATATATCATATTTTAGATATGATACATATAATCTATATTTACATATATATAGATTTTTATTTTATTTGTTGTAATTTCTGTTTTGTCGCCGGTACGGCGAACGTACGAAAATTCGTACTGCGTACGAAATTTTCTTGGAAAATTTTATTTGAGGAAAAAATGTATGTGTGGGGGGTTCGGCCCCCCACTGTTTTTTTTTTGTTTTATGTGGGTACACAGTACCCACTGGGCAGTGCGCCCACCACATGGGGGGACGCACTGTCCAGTGGGGACTGCGGCCCCCTCCACCACTATTGTCGGCCGCTGTACATAGAGTACAGTCGGCGTAGGCGTTGCAGGTCTGCGAACTGTCCGCGGGTACCGGCGGTACCGTCCGTCGGACGAGGTACCGTCCGGACCCGTGTGCTTTGTTTTTTTTAAATTTTATTTTTTTTTTTGTTATTTTAATTCGTTTTAAATTTTATTTTATTTTGATTTTTGTTTATTTAATTCGTTTTAAATTTTATTTTTCGATTTGATTTATTTTATATATATAATATTTAATTTATATATATATATTATATGTATTTTATATTATATATGAATATATATAATATTTAATATATATATATATATATAGAATGTAATTAATATTATATATATTGTTTATGTAATTTTATTTAAAGTTTTCTTGTATAATCGATTTATTGGATCAAGAAAAATATTGATTTTAATAGTGCATATTAATATGAGGTGCTTTTCTTTGTAAATGTGTGTATTTTATACCTTGTTAAACATAGGAGCATTCAACAACTTAGACAATTAATTATAGTCGAATTTATTATTGCTCATGATTTGATTTAGTTGTAGAGATTACGTATTTAATAAAATATTGATTGGTTAATGTAAAGTCTTGAATGAATTATTTTACTTTGCTGCGAAAAGCATTAGATAGGAACATGGTTTTAAGATAACCAAATATAGAACTTTTCATTGTCAATGCATGAGTTCATTTATGTATCCTTTAATGAGTATGTTGTGAATGAGTGTTGAGTAGTTGGGTTGTAAAGTCTTCCAGAAAAACGTGGGTCATTTCCTTGTTAAACTATTGTTTTGATTTCCCTTGGGTAGTGTTACAAGTATCTAGTGTCCTCCTAGTGTTGGAGTGGATTTCTTTGTGGTTGCCTCCTAGGATAGGAGAAAGCATGTTGGTTCTGTTCTGTAACACTTGAGTAACCCTTGGAGTTAGATTGTGTAGTGTGTTATCCAATTAGAAGAGTGGCTTTTATTAGGGGTCGGAGCCCAAAGAGGTAAATCGGGTAACCTTCAGAAGTGATTTTAACAACTGAGAACTAAAGTAAATGTACTTAGAGGACTAGGACGTAGTTCACATTAACCAAGATAAATTAACCTCACTTATAGACACAAGGGTTTGTTTAGACTTGGGGTGAGTGAGAAGGCCTAGAATGGCAAGATCACTATCTTGTCCTCATGAGAGGTAGTTGATTCCGCTTGAGTTAGTATGAGTGTCGGGATTCGGTTGAGGCCACCAGGATTTTCGGAGCCTATGAAGAATGCCCAGAGGATATCTCATGACAAACCTTGCGATGACACTCTGTCTAGGATAACACTGTGTTATATTGTGCGTATGTTTTCTTTAGCACACTTGATTATATTATGTCTGGAAGCAATGTAACCATGATTAGAGATAGACTTATATTGTGCTTATGTGTGGTTGAGTTAGTTTGTACTAGTATGAGTCTGCCTTTGGCTTGAGGTAGTAGGTATCTCGTCCATGTTACCTTGTTACTATCTCCTAGCATGGGGGGTGGGCCTACGGGTACCACATGGTTGGGTGGAACATGCACCAAAACCGTTGGGTCCCCTTGATCTTCAGTACTTGGTGGCGAGACTTCTTGATGGACATCTCGCATTTCTTACTTTTAATTCTTGTACTTTGTATCTCATATTGTAATGATATTGATTTACCCCCTCTTGTGTTATGAGGTGGACCTTGTAATGATCATACTTATGTATCTTGACTCATTCTGGGAATGAGGATTGTAATAGATGTATGTAATAGATTTATGTAATGAATGCTTCATTTTTATCTCATATCTTTTTATGTTATTGAATGTTATTACTTGAGTTATTTACTTTCAATGTATTTTTGATGTTGTATGTTAATGGGGATTTATGTAATCTTAGTTATGTAACCCTAGGGGATGTTGTCAACTATAGTTGAACATGTGGGTTAATTCACTTCTTTTAAAAAAAAAATTAGTACGCTTGTTTAGTGAATTGAAACTTCCTCTAGGGTTGCATGGCGGGGCATTACAGAGAGGGTCACTCGTTATCATGTTGGCAAAACTTGGAAAGTCCATAGTAGAGGGGTTTGCCCTATACTCCACTATGAAGAATTTAGAGAAATTCAAGGAACCCCAATCATCACCTAAGAGAGAATTCACTCTAGGGGATGAAGGAGCAGACAAAGCGGATTCACATCCTTTCATCTTAGGTGGTTCATCTCGGTTGATACTCGCTTGAGGAACTTCAAATAAAGGTGCATAGCCTCTGGATTTGCTTTAACCACTCGATTGTTAGCAATGAACTTCAAGGAATGATGTAGGGTAGAAGTTACTACCCCCATATCGTGAATCCAAGGTCTTCCTAAAAGAAGATTGTACGGTAATAGTCCGTGCATTAAGTAAACCAACGTAGGTAAAGTAATGGGGCCCGATTGCAAAGGTAACATTATTGTACCTAAAGCTTGTCTACCAACATTATCAAACCCACAAATATATAAGGAAGAAGCCACCAAGGAAGATGAATCAACCTTAATTTAGGTAGTAGATCTATACCAAAAATGTTGAGGGTTGAACCAGTGTCAACGAGGGTATGCCTAATACCAATGTTGTTAACATTTACTATGATCATCAAAGGTTCTGCTTATTTCTACACATTTAAAGGCGAGAGTTCCTAGGGGTGGAATGCAATATTCAACGAATCCGCTTGAATATGTGCCATCAACGCATCAAAATACGTAGGCCTAGCTGAGGCAGGCCTGAGAATATTTTGTAAGGCTTCTTGTAGCATCTCTTGATAAACCAGAGCAGTCTATAGCAAATCCCAAAGCGAGATCTTAGCCAGAGTAACACAGAGTTTCTCGACGAGATCGTAATTGCCTGGTTCTTTGATCGTGGGTTTAGGAGCTGAAGGAAGGTCAGGTTGAGACGGGGGTAAAGAAGTAGTAGTTTGGTCTGGCTACGATGTAGGAACAACAACTTATTTTTCTAAGTTTTGTAAATTTCTCCTTGTAGGGTATGTGTGCCCCACAACATTATAAGAAGTAGAGTTAGTAGCCTTCACAAATCTTGAATATAAGTCTGATGGATTGCTATGACCTCAAACCCCATAGACAGAATAGTGCTTTCTAGGGAGCGAATCAGTTAGGGTCACATAAATGAAGGGTTTCTTAAGGCTTAGAGGAGCCACATAAACTACTACCACATTTACCGACTCTTCAGTTGGTGAGGAAGGAGTTTGTTTTGAAGATTTACAGATAGGGGAAAGTGCTTCTAAGAAATCATCTAGAGCATCTTTTAGCCTATCAAAATCTTGTTTAGAAAAAGACTTAGCCAACATTATGAAGATGGATCCAACTATTCACGTCAGGTTAACCAAAATGTGATATAAGGGGGATTTGCTGCATACAGGTCTCTTTCTTCTCAAGTGATCACCATGGAACGAACTGCCCTTATATACCTCAAATTGAATAGGTCAATGGAATTGTGAAGAGGAATGGTAGAATAGGTATGGGATCTGAAAGAATAAGACTTCTAGATTCCACTATTCTGGTTGAAGAGCTCTCAGCCAAAAGACGTCAGTGCGGCTCTAGGATGCCAGTGCGGCACACTGTCGTCTGCAAGATGCGCTGGCATCCCAAGTCATGGAGAAATCAGGAGCTCAAGTAGACATAATAGAGTCTTATTTCTTGACTCGAATTAGGGGACTTGATGAATTAGATAATCAATAGAAAGTTAAGAATTAAAGAAAAATACAAGAGAACTCAAAACAAGATCACCTTCGTGCATTTGAATCTTTAGTCCAAGCTTCCTTTCGTAACTTGCACACAAAAGATCAAGGGGAAAAGTTTGGGGTTGTATAGAGGCCTGCCTTAGTCAGACCCTCGTATTCGTGTTCCCACCTCCATGGAAAGCCAGGTTTGGTAGAGAGTGTAAAGGAAATAACAAAGTAAGTGGTGAAAACAAAACCTGCTTCAAAGTAGATCCCGCACCACAAAGTAGTAAATGAACTAGTAGGAAAGAGTGATAAGGAGAGAGAGCGTTACCCACAGGTCGAGACCCTCTTTTGGAGCACACAGGTGCACTGCAATTTGCTTTCTTGAGAGCTTGTAGTTGTTGGAGAGATTGTAGTTTCTGGAGGGACCTTAGTCTGGCATGGCTTCGCCAGTAATAGTGCTACTATTCAAGGGTAGAGCTTTCCCAAGACTCGATAAAGTGGTGAGAATGCTTGAATTGATGGCTTCCAACCCCAAAATGAGGGCCAAAAGGAGTTTTTAATGCATGTAAAGGTGACACAAAGCTTTTTCACTCGAGACCTAACCTCCAGGACACGTGTCACAAGGGTCAAGGTTCTAGATTCATTGTTTCAAACTTAGAAAACCGATAGGACGCTAGCACACTGCACAAGCGTCCAGAGCCTAGATTTTTGGGAAATGACTTGTTAGGCTTCTGCCATTCTACCATGCGTCTGCATGGAGTTAGAATCATGAAATTTTGACTCATGGGATTTTTTCATTAATGCTCTTAAGGTGTCATAAATGCTAGGAAATATGCGAAAATGTGGAATTGCCCCTAGGTGCAATTTTGCAACATTTCAAGTATTTCAAAATCTTTGGAAGTAGATGTTATATCAAGAGAGATGAAGATATAGGCAAGTTTGATGCTAGGAGTGATGAAGGAATATTTCTGGGTTACTCTACTAAAAGCAAGGCCTACCGGTGCTATAATAGAAGATTGAGGAAAATGGTTGAAAGTTCAAATGTCAGAGTTGATGAGGACACTGCTAGATCATCCAGATACTATGGATATGATTCAGATGACCAGCATGATAGTTTTGATAAAGGAAAGAATGCTCAGACATAGAATCAAGTTCAAATTATTCCAATGAATCAAGAGAGTCTAGAAGGAGAGGCTAGTAGAAGTGCAAAAGAGAGAATAGAAGAACTAGAAGTTCAAGAGAATCCTAAAGTTTTGAGGTATGTAAAGATAAATCATTCTGAAGATCAAATTATAGGAGATAAGAACAAAGGTCAAATTATAGGAGGTAAGAACAAAGGTGTGCAGACTAGAAGAAGAATTGCAGAAGAGTACTATCTAATTTCCAAGACTGGTCCCAACAATTTCAATGAAGCATGTAAAGATGAACATTGGATGGAAGCAATGAAGGAGGAACTGATGCAGATAGAGAAAAATGATACATAGATTCTTGTCCCCAAACCTCAGGATAAAAATGTGATTGGAAATAAATGGGTCTTTCAAAATAAGATGAATGAACAAGGTGAAGTGGTCAGGAATAAAGAAATATTGGTATGTAAAGGGTACTCACAGATGGAAGGTATTGATTTTGAAGAAGCCTTTGTCCCTGTTGCTAGAATTGAAGTTGTAAGATTGTTTCTTTCTTACATTGCTATCAAGAACTATAAATTCTATCAAATGGATGTAAATTCAACATTTTTGAATGGTGAGCTAGAAGTATATGTTGAGCAACCAGATGGATTTCAACTAACTGATAAAGGAGATATGGTTTTCCGATTGAAGAAAGCACTGTATGGACTCAAGAAAGCCCCTAGAGCCTAGTATGCTAGACTGGATAAATACTTGTTGAAGCTTGGATTCAATAAAGGTACTACTAACAGTAATCTGTATTTTAAGATGGATCATGATAAGAGTTGATTATTGAAGCCTTTGTTGATGGAATCATTTTTGGAGGTGATGATGATTTATGTATGAAGTTTGTTGATAAAATGAAAAGTGAATTTGAAATGTCTATGATTGGAGAGATTAAGTTCTTTCTGGGATTTCAAATCACTTAGTTAGATAATGGAATTTTTATATCTCAGTCCAAATATGTAAGAGAGTTATTGAATTTTTTTGGCATGGAAGACTCAAAGCTTGTTGGTACACCCATGGTAACCAGATGCAAGTTAACACAGAATGATGATTATCCTAAGGAAAATTAGACAAGATACAGATCAATGATTGGTGGATTGCTTTATTCGACTCAGACTAGACTAAACATCATGAATGTTGTATGTATGGTTGCTAGATATCAAGTTGATCCGAAGGAATCTTATGTGACTGTTGTAAAGAGAATTTTTAGATACTTGAAAGGGATTGTTGATTTTGGCCTTTGGTATCCTAAAGATGATGATCTTACCTTGAGTGCCTTTACTGATGCAGATTTGTCAGGAGATGTGGATGAAAGGAAAAGTACTAGTGGTGGTGTCTTCTTCTTGGGGAAGAAGCTGGTGTCTTGGTTAAGTAAAAAGTAAAATTCCATTTCCTTGTCTACTGCTAAGGCAGAATATATTGTTGCTGCAAACAATTGTACTCAAGTAATATGGATGAAGCAGATGCTGAGAGATAATAAAATTATGTATGATGAGCCTACTGCTATATTCTGTGATAATTCAAGTGCAATAATATTTCTAAGAATTTGGTGTTGCATTCAAAGACCAAGCATATATCTATCAAATATCACTTTTTGAGAGACAAGGTGAGTGATAAAGAAGTCAAACTGGAGTATGTGCCTACTAAGGAACAAATTGCAGACATCTTTACTAATCCATTGCCTAAGGATACTTTTTAGTATCTCAGAGAGAATTTAGGGGTGATTTCCCCTCCTAACCAGAACTAAGATGCAAGTCTTTGCATCAATCCGGGCATTTACAATCATATCTTGCTTCGAATTGATTTCATGGTGGCTGCTACTTAGGGGGAGTAGTTAGATTATTCAGATATGTGGTTCAGAGCTTATGTGTACCTTTTCCATTGATGTCAAAGCGGGAGAAGAATAATGTGAGAAAGTATGAATAGGGAAGAAGAGCTGGAAAAGTCATCAGAACCTAAGGGGGAGTAAGTGTTGATTGAGAGTTGCTTTGATGGTGTTTTTCACATCATGTGTTGCCATCAATTCCAAAGGGGGAGATTTTTGGATGATGTGGTTGTGTTGCTGATATGTGGTTTTCATTGATGTCAACACTATTAGCATTGATGTCTTGAAGGTTGTATATGTTGAGGATATTGAGAAAATTATAATAAATATGTTGAAGGTTGTCTGTGAAGCAGTGAAGGTCAGAGTGTTGGAAAGTTTGGTATGTTGGTGATCAAAAGTTGCATATTAAAGGGTTTATTTTTGAGTGTATCTAGTCTATCCACTGTAAGTTTCAGAGATCCGCATGAAGATTTGATCGTGTTATGAATAATTGTGTTCTGATAATTTTTTTGTGGCTTCAGTTAGTGTTCTTGATTGAAGTTGTCATGATTCTAGTAAGTTCAGTTGTTGCGGATGATTCTCTGTTGATTCGTGATTCTTGTGGATGTTTCTAGATTGTGCTCTATCTTTGTTGCATGTCTGCATTGATCAATGTGCTCATGATCAGAGATATTTCCTTTGCATGTTCGGGTTTTCATGTTCTTGGTCGACATGGTGGCTGTAGCGCGTTGTGGATCCTTGTGGAATAATGCTTGAAGGTGTTTCATGTTTGAGGATGTTTTTTTAGGTCTCTATTATGTTGTGGCAAACTTCAAGTTGTGCGCATTGAGATTTGATCATGAATTGGGCCGATAGTTTGTATTCATCTATTATTTTATTTTTGACCGATAAAGTTGTTGATGTAATTCCATGTAGTAGATATATAAGAGTGATTATTTATCTCATTGGAGACATATACGAAGCAAAGGATGCAAGTGGTATGTGTGAATAAAGATCAGATCATTCGATTGTAGATTAGAGTGTCAAGAAGATTGGACAAAGTGTGAAGAAATGTTTTTGTGCTTAACCAAAACTCTAATTAGGCATTAGCACTTGAAAATTCAGCTTCTTGGCTCGGCATGTGAGGGATTCCCAATCTTCGTCACTCTTGGCTACATCCTATAGAACCTACTCTGACTGGGCGAAGGCGTGAGAAATAAAACTCATAAAGTCTATGGTGAGTTCGCTCATGGTTCCATCTTCCATTTTCTTGTGAAAATGAAGCCTCACCTTTCCTGGATCTATCTCGGTGGATGGAATCTCAAATCCTATCATTAGTTTGAGGTAATCATTACATGTTTTCATTATCTCCTTCACCCAGTCAAGATCTCGCTCAACTTCATGGAGCACTTGTTGTAGTATTTCCTTCATGTGCTCCAGGCCTAGTTTCCAATTCTCCATGAGCCAGAGATCCTTCTCAGCCATGGCAAGCTCTTTCTTTACCGTTCTCCCAAGCAACCCGAGGATTGCCTCGATCTTAGGATGCGTGATCCTATATATTTTTGGGAAGTCAAGGCAGGTTTTTCTTATGTCCTCGAGGTAATTATGGACATCCAAAAATTTATTTGTTTCCCTGATAGCATGTCCAATGCCCATATTACCATTGTAGAGGACCTGTTGCAACCAGTCCTCTATGGCCTTAGTCCAACTCTTTCTTTTCTCTAGTTTATTGATATGTTCTACTAAGAGCAACAATGGAGGATTCGACGATGTGGTGGGAAGCTCATCGATTGAGGACCACTGCTATATGTATGTTGTCAAATTAGCTACATGTTCCTTCAATTCCTTTTTAGAGGCCTTGTCCTTGTTCATTTGGTGCACGATGGTGGCAATGGATCCCTATAGGTGATCGATCTTTTGCTCCCTCATGGTTGTCCCTAATTCAATGGTAGAGATGTTATAACTGACCCCTTCCTCACCCACTACTAGGGTGGAAATTTGTACGGTCCTCGACCCTGAGACGTCCATGGTTAGCTAGGATTTGACCTTTGTCATCTTCTTCTTCTTAGTTCTAATCTGTTCTCGAGCCAGGATGGCCTCTAATCTTTCCTTAAGATCCATTGGTGTTGGGGTTTTCTCTTCTAGCTATTTCTTGAGTCACTCGGGCATTTGAAGTTCTCCTTTAGGTGATTCATGACCCCCTTCCTCTTCGTGGGCTTGCTACAATTGTGATGTTTTATCCCCCGAGGTTTCTCGTTCTGGATTCTCCCCCTCTTCTTCATCTGAATCCTATCTAACAATTGTCACTTTTGGGGAATTAGTATTTGTATGCTTCTTGGGACTAACTTCCTTTTCAGAAGTTTTCTCCTCTTCCTCTTCCTCATGTCTATGCTCTTCATGATGCTCTAACTCTTGGTCCTCTCTTGCTTCAGTCTCTCCTTCTGGCTTACCTTCCTCTTTCTCCTCTTCCTATTCATCATGAAGAGACATCTCCTCATCAGGTTTGGGGCTTTGATTGTGCTCCCCTACTGGGGAATTAGTGTCCTCCATTTTTGTGTCTGCACCCTTCTCTTCAATGATGGGTCATTTTTCAACCTCCTTTTCTTCAATATCCTTGAGCTGCTGAGCCAACTCCTCTTCTAGATCAAGATCAGAGGTTTCTTCAACAATATTTCCATTGGAATCCTCATCATCCTCCTCAGAGGACTCATAGATGACCTTGTCAATTATCAGACACTCAAATAAAGGATGCTCATGATAGTCATTTTCCTCCTCTTCTACCCTCTTGGATGCCTCCCTTTGTTGTTTGTCCAACTCCTCATAAATTTTCATGGTAGCCTCCATCGAGGGTGGCTCAGTAGGAGGAGGAGGAATTGGGAGACCAGTTATAGCATGGGCAATGGCAGCCTGCACTGTAGGGTTTGCGAACATTCCAGAGAGCTCTAGTGGCATATTTTGCATGTATTTGGTAAAGGACTCTAGAAGAGTGAGAGCAGGCACTATGATTGTTGCTATGGAAGTCGAAAGAGAGAATGATGGAGACATGGATGATGAGGAAAGTGAGGAGGTAGTGTCTAAAGAGGAGTCCACAGTTATAACTTGTGCCATAGGAGGGGTAGAGGCAAGGTGGACGAAAATTTCCACCGTGGGCAAAGAGGTGGCAATTGTTGACTATGGAGTAAGCAGGGTGGTAACAACAGAACCATGGTTGTGGAAGAGGAAGTAGTAGGTAGAGACTTCGGTTTCTCTTCTCCTTCATGGAGAGGGTCTTCTTGTATAGTGGGAATTCTTGCAAAATTTTCCAACTTCTTTGGCTTCTTCGAAGCTCCAGCTTCTGTAGTCTTAACCTGAGACCCCTTTGATTTGGGCTGATCTTTAGTTCTCTCCTTTCTTTCTTCAATCTTGTGATGGGGGGAGATGTTGAGGCTTCTCCCAATGGGGCATCATCAGTAGCGACACTTTCAGATTCGCCCTTGTGTGGATGCTCGTGCTCTACAAATGTTAGCTCTATTCCTCACTGCTTCAATTGGGCAACTTGCCTATCAATCCATTGCTTGGTCCTTGCCTCAACAGGCTTGGTGATAATATCGAGTTCATTGAACTCTTCTTCGTCCCAATCTATTTTTGGTAATGGCAAGCTGGTGACGACATTATACCTTGGATCTATCACAATGCTTTCCTCCTCCGCCACTTGCTCCGGCACAGGAAACAACTTAACCATTTTGACGAATTAGGTTGTCATGCACATATATTGCCACATACGCACCTCCTTTTCATCCTTCCAATTTTCCCAGAAGTCCTTGACATTATGTAGTTGAGCATACTCTACTTCCACCATCTTCCTTAGCTTGCCATATAGATCCATCCATGGTCGAGCAGTATAAAACTTCAGATTGTATTCGTTGAGCTCCTTATCAAATTTTTTTACACATTGAGAAGTATGTAGCTCATATTGTCCCTTCTCAAAGACAAGAGGATAGGGAACTCCTGCCTGATGCTTGTCACTTAGAAGGGTGTGTGATCATTGCAGCTATTGGGAGACTTCAAGCAGTACTATCTGGTCATTTGGATACCAGGGCAGCTTATATGGTTTGTCTGAGAATGCCTCGATTCAAATGTAAGTGAATTTTAGAAAATGTATAAACAGGAATCCGAACCGACAGATGAAGGCATTGGCACTATGTGAAATCCTTCTTTCAGGATCACCCCCAAGAAATCTGATGGCATGGCCTGTGAAGGTGTCATTAACCTTGTAGTACTCCCTCTTGAAATTTCTATATTGAAGCTGAAGGTACTTGTCATATACTTTCAGCTCTGTTCATGGATCTGGGTTTGGTGCTGCAAATAGGCCCCTATACTGGGCATGGTCGGTGAGAAAGTATATAAGATATGATGTCATATAAAAATTTGATCTCTTCTTTACGACCATAAATTTCTCATGTAGGTTTTCATTGATCATTCCTTCCCAGTAAAAGTATGTATCCCCCTAGATGATTTCCTCAATGAAGTAAAAAATCCACTCCTGAAAGAAAGAAGAGGTCAGAAGGCCCATGAACATGCTTAGAAGAGTCACCAAGTCATGGTAATCTTCAAAGAAGTCACTATGGTATAATTCTTGGGGGACCTTATAAGCACTGCCCCTCTTGTCCTTCAACCAGTGTTGGTTAATCATTTTTTTGCACCTAAGGGGATCTTCATCCCATATCTGCTTGTTGTATTCCATGGAAGTTTATACCATTTTTCTGAAGGTGGGGATGTGGAAGGTATTTCCTATGGATTTGGTGGACATTCAGCCAATATGTTTTTGTCTCTATCCACGATGGTTCTAGTCTCTTCCTAGTAGGCCTCTCTGTAGGCCATTACGAGATCGGGAGCAATAAGGGCGATGAGAATCCTGCGGCCTTGTCCAATCCACTTCCTTTGATTTTTTGGGCATTTTCTATTTTGGGATTGATCCTACCCCTTTTTTTGAACTCATCGATGTCTATATGCCCCAATTTGGTATCTAAAATGTCTTTCCATTCAGTGAGGAACTTGGAGTTAAGGGGCTCCCCTTGGAACTTATACTTCATTTGGTCTTTCTCATCCTTGCCTCGAGGAGCCTTTGTGACCTTCTTCCCTTTATCTTTCTCTGCGGCCACCCTTGAGGATCTAGTAGTTGGTTCCATATATCTTGCAACCAAGGGAGCAGTAAATGATACAATCATAAGGTACAAGGAATGCCAACCAACATCCTACAAAATAGCTTTAGATCAGATAGTTCATGCATAAAGATCCCTTTAAAGATTACCTTCACCTTTCGTGTGCGGAAATTGGGCAAGGTAGTCCCCGGAGTGTGGACTTCCATGGGCTGGCAATGGTTTTAGTGTCTGTCGTTAAAACGGCACTGAGAAGATGGCATCCCACGAACAGAGTTTCGCATTACGGGATCTGCAAGGGTGATGGACAGTGAAGTACGCAGGTCAGAGGATGCGGAAAGACGTGAAAGGTTGGCCATTGAAAATGGCAAAGAGGGCACAATGTTTTGCATACGGACTCCCACATCATGGGGCCCACAAAGGGTCATGGCAGATCATCCTTCGTTTTCATTTGATTTTTCTTTAGCCCGACGGGGAATAAAAGTATGGGATCCATAGCACGGGAAGACAAGGGTTGGAAGCCATTTGGAATGGTGAAGGAGTGACAAAGTTTCACGGATGGAGGTCTGCAAGATCTCACCCACAGAACTCAGGAGTTAGTCATTTTTGGCATTTTAAAACTTCAATAGCATTTTAGGCAGCGGGGTCTGATAGTCGGGAGGATGGCACTAGATGGTCATTTAGAATAGCAGGGGGAAACAATCGAGAGCAGATGAAGGTTCACATTGGTGGGCTTGAGAGAGGTGGTAGATGATTCTTTTGCTGAGTGGATTTTATAATATTTTTAATGACAAAGGCAGGTGCGGGATCCGACCGACGGGAGGACGGGTTCAAAAGGTTGTTTGGAATGGTGGTTCTGAAAGGGCAAGGAGTGGAAAAACACCCGCACAGTCAGGCTTGACGGAGCTGAAAAACAGATGGTTTTAGCTTAAGGTTTTCCTTTGTCTGACCGTTTGGTCGGGTTCCAACAAGCGGAATGACGCGAGGAGATAGTCGTCTGAAACAGACGTCCCAAAAGGCGAAATGCCCAGGGAGACCCACGTTGGCAGGTTCATGAGGCTTGATGGACGGTGTGTTTTATGTGTGCATCCTGAAGACTTACACATCCAAGAGGGGAGGTCTCCCCGGGGAGGCGAACTCGACGAGGTCGGTGGCTAATTTGCAAGGTTTGTGTTTTGTGAGGAAAGGGACGACTGAGAGAGTGGAGCGGGCCTGATGGGTGAGGATGTCGCACCACAAAAATAGTGGTGGGGTTGTTAAGTTCCGAATGTGATCCTATCATGATTTTCAAGGTTTTCAGGGTGTTTTAGTTCATGGGTTTCATAGGGAGGACGACCTTTAACCTAGGTTCATTGTTTTAATTGAAAAAGGCACTTAATCATATAGCCATTTATGAGAAGAAAGGAAGGCATGAAAAATTGTTGACATACTTGATGATCCCATAAAGAACATTGATGAATTCCATGTGAAAGATGCATTATGTGATGGATGGGGGTGCAACGACGGTGATAGCAGTGGTTGGACTCCTCTCTGTGAAAGAACCTCGATAAAAATGATAGGTTGAGGTGGGTATATATAGGGACTTTGAGCATTCAATTCCTGCAATTGATCCTCGTATGGTGGTCGTCGAGTGGTTGAATGATCATTTCCAAATGGTGCCAGGGTCAACAAAGTCTGAAAGGCAGGGTGGTCATCACATGATTGTCGTTCAGAACGACGATTGATAAAAGAGCCAACAGGGGTGTGAGTCCCGTAGGGTGGGTGGACGCCAGTCGTCCACCGTCTGAAACGACAAAGACACAGGGGAATTCCGCATACGGTGGCCTATAGGGGCAGACCCATACCAACCCAAGGATGTTAGTGTAAACTTTAGGACTTAGAAAACTTGGGGGAGGGCCAAAATGTGATTAACTTGAGGTGATTCTTCAAAAGCTCCTCAATCACTTAGAACTCAAAATAGGGGCACGCAAGATGAGATGAAGCAAAAAGTGACCCGACACAGGCAAAACAAAGAGAGGTTCCCCATTTTGAATGGGGCATGTGTGCTATAGGCACAATAGGTTTGATATCACTCTAGACAGTCCATCCTTTGCTGCAATCTTCCTCACCCTCGACACCTTCCTTTTGTTCATTCTCATGTGCTTCAACAAGTTTCCATGTATCCATCCACATGAGATACAAACATGTCCTCAGTCATTATGACTATCTTCAAACAAGTGGCCATATACTTGGTGTAAGCCTCCCATTGTTCATCAACCCACTCTTCATCTTCTTCGTCATCCTTAGGTTGGCACTCACTTCATTCTTTGGCTGCCTGCTCTTCTTTTTCCTTTTGAGCCTCTTGGTCCAATTCTTTGGCCAGGTATCCCTTCTTTATGCTTTCATATGGGGCCATGAATTTCTGGTATCCACCCACTCATCTCTAGAGAGCGGGTGTCCCGAACACCACATTTGTCAAGTGCTTGTGCACTTGAGGCATTGTAATCCCTTATACTTTCTTCTTTGCCAATATTTATTCAATAATCTGGTCTCTACCTGATCCCACCCAAACTCCTTTTGTTACGTACCCATGACCTCCCAAGCCCTAATATTGTTCTTCTATGGCCTTTTCATTTTGTACTGGCCAGTCTTCCCTGGTTGCATAGCCCAACATGTTTATTTGCATAGGTTCCCTCCTTTCTTTATAAATTTTCAATTTTGACCTGTTCACCGGATTCTTCAGCACTGTTTCGTATAGTATTTCTAACTTGATTGCTTCGTTGTCTCCTATTTCGTGGATCCAAAATGGTCCCAATCATCTAATTTTAAACTTGCCCGACTTGAGTTCATTACAATGGTTGTATTTCAACACTAACTTTCTTGGCTAGAAGTTTTCCCGTCGGAGATGTTTGTCATGTCAAAAAATTTGTTGGTTTTGATGTGCCTCCATTGCCCATTGAGTGAGCACTCGTCGTTCATCTAATTTTTTTAGCTAGAACAACCTTTCCTTTATACTTTATGTATTGCCCAATCTATTTTCCACTGCAATTATTAGCCTCGGCATTAAGTACTATGTTGATAAAACAACTTCTTATATGTACATTAACTAGAAAGGTGTGTGGTTGGTCATTACCTTGTATGTCGTATGGTAATCCCAAAGCATAGCTGGCAGTCATTCCTCCCAATCGGTCTCCTCAATGCCACAAGACTTGTGAATGACTGATACTAGTATTTTGTTCATTGACTCTACCTGCCCATTCACTCTTGGGTAGTACGAGATAGAAAGGTTGTGTAGGATCTTGAACTCTAATGTCATCATTTGTATGATGTGATTCACGAAGTGACCTCCTCAATCAATCATAATCTGAATAGGTATCTCATACCATGTGACAATTTGCTCGTACATAAATCTGGTTGTACTAACTATAGTGTTTTTCGGCAGTGCTCGAGCCTTTTCCCACTTGGTTAAGTACTTTGTGGGTACAATAATATATTGGCATTGGTGCAATTGGCTAACCTTCAGTGGTCCAATGAAGTCGAGCCCCCACCGTTCAAATAGCTCTTGAGGCTATGATGGGAAGAGTGGCATGAAATCTCTATTCATTGGTTTACTAACCCTCTGGTAGGTGTCACATCCTACCACCCACTCCTGTGCATTTGTGTCTACCATCAGCCACCAAAGGCCTACCAATAGAGCTTTTCTAGCTATGGCATCCAGACCCATGTGTCCTCTTGCCAATCCTTTGTGTGCTTCCTTCAGTACTCTTGGGATTTCTTCCTCCATGACACATCGTCAAAGCACTTGATCGAGTCCCATTTTATAAAGCAACCCATTGATGAGTTGAAATGTTTTACTCTTTAGCTCCAGTTTATGTCATTCTACTAGTGGCATGTCCTTTGAGAATGATGAGGTGGATAAGTATTCCCCAATCTTCTCATACCATGGGGGCAGTGCTGCTATTTAGAATAGATGAGCATCATGGAAATCTTCATTTACTTCGTTGACTAGTTCACCAGATCATACTCTTGATAGTTGATCAGCGATGATGTGAATTTTCCCCGACTGTACAATGATGGTGAATGTGAATTCATGTAGGAGTAACAACCATCTATGTACCCTTCCTTGAATAATTGGCTTGTTCACCAGGTACATCAATGCTTGATGATCCACATAAAAAGTGAAGGGAGTTTCCAATAGATAATGCCTAAACTTTTGTACGACGTACACCATTCCCAGAGCTTTCCTCTCCATCATACTGTAATTTTTCTTTGCTCTAGATAGTAGTCAGCTGGTGAAGTACACCGGATGGTCTAGTCCTTAAATGCCCACTTGTGTGAGTTTTTCTTCGATGGATAATTTTGAAGCATCCATTTGCACATGAAATTCCTTGTCCCAATCCGAGTACACCAAGATCGACGAACTAATCATCCATGTCTTCAATTCCTAGAATGTAGCTTCTTGTGCTTTCGTCCATTCAAATAGTTGCCCCATCCTAGTGAGTATGTCCAATGGGTACAAGATTTGAGCAAAATTCTTAATAAACCTTCTATAATATCCTATGTGCTTGAGGAATTATTTCACTCTTGTGACATTTTGTGGAGTTTCCATTTATACGATCACCTGAATCTTGTTTGGATTAGTCTTCAGTCCTACTTTACAAAAAATGTGTCCGAGCAGTTTTCCTTGAGGTACCATGAATCGACACTTCTTGGAGTTGAGTTCCAACTGGGCTACTCTGCATCGTTCCATACATTCCTGGAGGGCCTTCAGGTGTGTTTTCTCACTGTTGAAAATGGACCAATAGTCGAGGAATGCCTTGAAATTCCCTATAGAGATCTTGTCGAAAATGTGCAATATGATCCATTGGAAGGTTGTGGGAGTGTTGCACAGACCGATGACACTTTTTCCTCCATAACAAAGGTTATCTTCAGTTTTTCCTCCTCAGCTATGCTTATTTGGTTATATCATAAAAACCCATCGAGGAATGAATACATCTCATGCCTAACCACTTCCTCCAAGATTGAATTAGTGAATGGGATCATAACGGGATACTTGATTGTCCGCATTAAGGCTTTAGAAGTCTACACATATTCTAATTTGTTCAAACTCCTTCTTGAGAGATATCACTATAGGTGACACCCAGTCACTCACATTGACTTCAAATATAATTTTGGCCTCCAACATTTTCTCAATGTATTGTTGCACCTTCACGACGTAATTCTTATTCATCTAGTATGGCCCTTTTTGTATGGGTTGTGCTCTGAGTATGAGTGGAATTTAGTGTACACACAACTCTAGAGGTATGCCCTTCAAATATTTGTAGGTCCATGCGAAGGTGTCGTTGTACTCCATGAATATTTTGAAGGTGATTATTTTCAGTACGGAATTCCAATCATCTCCCACCAATATCTTACAAGGGTTACCTTCTTCACCTAGATTAACCTTCTTTATATTCGGTTCCTCGTACTTGATGACTTTATCTCCTTCGAAGTGGTGTGTTGGTGTGTCGTCCACTCTAGCTACTCTTATGGGGAGTACTATCTCTCAAGAGCACATTTTATCTTTCTAAGACCTAGACTTTGGTATTACTAGGGAATTCTTCTCTACCCTACTCAAAGGTCACTCCTAAGACCCCTATCTCCTTATAGAACTCTCCACCAACTTCAAACACTCACCTTTGCTCTCACACCCCTACTAAGCACCTTTGGGCTCAACTTTGCCACAAAATTTCCCAAGCCATTCTTGGGACTAGGAATAGGTCTTCCAACTATTCCTTGTTTGATCTTACTTCACTCTGACCCATCTTGTTGGATTCCTTCTTCATTTGTCCATCAAATTCATGTAAACCTTGTTTTTAGGCCTTGTAGCCTTTTTGGTCAATTAGGCCTCCTAAAACCAGTGTTCTTGGAATAACTCCAAGACTTCCTTAACAAATCCCCAAACTCTTTAGGGATTCTCTCTATAGGCCTCCTAGGCTCCAAGATTTCCTAGGTTTTAGACCTTCTTGGTGTCTGTACATAGGTATGTCACCAAACCCCTATTTTCAAGGGTTTCTAGGGCATGTGACACTGTCTAGTTTCTTTAACTTCATTGAGTGCTTTAATGGCCTCCTCTGCACTTCTCCTTGCATACACATGTCCAAGACACATACCCCTACACCTCTACACCATTAATTGGCACAAACCAATCCGTTAAGCAAGCAATCTTGCTTCTGTTATGTTTAAGCACCTAGCCAGAATGCCCCTGCACTCGCCTAGAGCTTGATGGAATTATTACCTCTCCTACAAACAAAGACTCCATAGACCATATTTACACTATATACAAGGTCCCCTACTTGATTCCAAGTGTCCATGGAAGTTCAACCATGGGAATTCAAGTGGGGTGCATCTTTACAGAACTGGCCCTGAACCGGGCAGTGAAATAGATGAACACAAAGAATTTACAAACTGTTAACCAGTCATACCAAACAACTAAACCAATGCCACACAAAGTAGTTACATGTCACAAATTAAAGATTCAATGCATTAGTTTAGTCCTTTCAATCCATTAATTGACTAGATCAAGGCTCTGTTTCAAAAACACAGTCAAGAAAACTTGTTCTTTTTCAAGACACAATCCGTACAATAGTACTTCCAACTTTTCCAACTCTTCCAACTATCAGGTTAGGGTTTTCTTGACCTTATATATCCTATCCCCACATGTTGGGACCCTTAGGTCGGGCTTAGAACAACATAAATGCTTCCTAGTGTTTAGGAAAAGTTGTCATGACAACTTTGTAGGATGTGCTGAGAATACACAAAACTGAAGACTCTAAACAAACTAGCCACAACACACACACCAAATCAACCTCGAGACTTTATCAAATAGTCCTTATTACCTTGGTGGTTGGCTAGAACCACCTACAAGCCAAAATTTTCTAAGACCTTTCAAAAGACATTAAGGTGCTCTTGCACAATTCTGCCCCTGCAACAAGGAAGTTAAGGAGCCTGTGGTGTTAAGAACTCCTCACTAATACCGTGCTTCTTGAAGTCACTCTCTGCTATCCAGGTAGCCTCTGACTCTGGTTGGTGTCTCCATTTCACTAGGTGCTCCATGTATGTCTTGTGCCTAGTCTTCTTCTTCACCCTTGAATCTAGAATCTTGTCAACCTGTGGTATGATCTGATCAGTTACCTTGAGTTCTTCCACATCCTTACTCACCTCAGTACTGTATTGCTCATCATTCATCTCTAGTCCTTTATATTTCACTAAGTCTTTCACATTGAAAATAGGAGAAATGGACAACTCCTTGGGTAGTTCCACCTTGTAGACATTTTGACCATATTTAGCCAACACTTTGCATGGCCCTATCCTTTTCATCTGTAGCTTACTTGGTATGCCCTTTTGTAGTCTAGCCTTGTTCAAATATACCATTACCAAATCACATATCTCAAATTGTAGATCTCTCCTACGTTCATCTCTTTTAGCTTTCAACTTTCGATTAACCTCCATTATTGTCTTCTTTACTTGCTCATGAACTTCTCTCATTGATTGAGCAAAATCATCAGCATGACCACTAATTTCTTCATAACCCTTTAGGTCTCTTAGCTCAAGTACACCTCTTGGATGTAACCCATATACAATTTCAAATGGACTCTTTCCAGTAGTCATGTTTGTGCTATCATTATAGGCAAATTCTGCCTATGGAATAACTTGTTCCCATCCTTGTCCATACTCTTTAGTCAAACACCTCAACAAGTTACCTAGTACCCTATTTATCACCTTTGTCTGTCCATATGTTTGAGGATGGTATGTAGAACTATGAGACAAGTTGGTTCCTAGCCTCCTCCAAAGACTCTTCCAGAAGTGTCCCATGAACTTCACATCTCTGTCCGCAACTATGCTCATTGGCAACCCATGTATCCTTACTATCTCCTTGAAGAATAGGTAGGCAATGTGACTAGCATCATGTGTTGTTTTGCATGGGATGAAATGACTCATGTTACTGAATCTTTCCACTACCACAAACACACTGTCCAAACTAGTTGGTGTCCTAGGTAGCCCTACTATGAAATCCATACTTATGCACTCCCATGGTCTATTTGGGATGGGAAATGGTTGGTAAAGATCTGCATTTGTTGATGTCCCCTTTTCCTTCTGACACACTCCACATTGCTCAACATACCTTCTTACATCTCTCTGCATTTTAGGCCATGAATAGAATCTCTCCACTAAGTCTAGGGTCTTGTTTAACCCAAAGTGTCCACTCAAACTATCATTGTGCTTTTCTTGGATGAGGTTCTCCCTCATAGAACCTCTTGGAACACATATTTGTTTCCCTCTAAACAATAGACCATTCTGTAAAGTGTAGTCTGCATACTCACTATGAAATCGATTTTCAATATCAGTACACACCTTATAAATCTCTGAGAAATCTGAATCTCCTTCATAAAGATCCTTGAACCCCTCAACTTATGTACTCTGCAGTTGTATCTCCTGAATGGTAAGTAACCTTCTGCTAAGGGCATCTGCAACCTTGTTATTGACCCCTTTCTTATGTTTGATAGTAAAAGTGTATGATTGTAGAAACTCCATCCACTTTATATGCCTCAAACTGAGCTTCTCTTGTGTGTTTAAGTAGCTTAAGGCCTGGTTATCAGTGTATACCACAAATTCTTTAGGCAACAAATAGTACCTCCACTTCTTAAGGGATTGTACTAAAGCATATAGCTCTAAGTCATAGGATGAATATCTAGAGTTTGCTTCATTTAGCCTCTCACTAAAGAATGCCACTAGCCTGCCTTCTTGGCTTAGGACTACACCCACTACTATGTTGCTTGCATCACATTCCACTATGAATAGTTTATCAAAACTTGGTAAAACCAGTATTGGTTGGGTAGCTACTTCCTTTTTTAATCTCCCAAACCCCTCATTGGTTTCTTTGGTCCACAAAAACTTTGTCTTAAGTCCTCCTTTGATGGTGTCAAGGATTGGTGCACAAATTTCACTAAATCTCCTAATAAAATTCCTATAGAATTGGGCTAACCCATGGAAATTTCTGACTTCAGTCCCTGTCTTGGGAATAGGCCAACTGAAAATGGCTTCAACCTTGCTCTTATCCATCTTAAAGTCCCCTTGAGATACTACAAATCCTAGGTATACTAGCTCTTGTTTCATAAACTCACTCTTCTCAAGATTTATGGTGAGCTTCTCCTCTTGAAGTTTCTTCAACACAAGTTCCAGGTCCTTCATATGTTTGTCCTTTGTTTTACTAAAGATGAGGATATCATCTAAGTAGACTACCACAAAGACTCCTATATAGTCCTTCAAGAACTCATTCATCACCCTCATAAAAGTGCTAGGTGCATTCGTAAGCCCAAATGGCATTACCAACCACTCATATAACCCCTCTGTGGTCTTAAAAGCTGACTTCCATTCATCTCCCTCTTTCATCCTAATCTGATAGTAGCCACTTTTTAAATCAATCTTGGAGTAATACTTAGCACCCCCTAAACAATCCATTAAATCTTCTATTCTAGGAATAGGAAACCTATATCTAATAGTTATCCTATTTATTTCCCTAGAATCAGTACACATTCTCCACTTATCTCCCTTCTTAGGAGCCAACACCACTGGGACAACACATGGGCTTATGCATTTTTTGATCAACCCTTGGTCCAAGAGCTCTTGAACTTGCCTTGCTATCTCTTTGTTCTGCTCCGGTGTCATCTTGTATGTAGCCTTGTTAGGCAATGTTGCTCCTGGCACAAAGTCTATTTGATGACTGATTGCCCTCTTAGGTGGTAGTGTGGCTGGTTTCACAAATAATTTCCTTGAACTCTCTAACAGTTGCTTCACTTTTGCTGACATAGGTAACTGACTAGGTGACTCCTCCTCCTTTGGCTTCAACATGATAGCATATCCAACTCCTTCTTCCTCCTTCATGTCTTTTAAGAATTCCTTCCCACTCATCAAAAGTGTATGGGATTTTGCCTTCTCCATTGTACCTTCTTCTATTAAAGACCAAATCTTGTAAGTTACTCCATTCTTTTTGAATGAGTACTTGTTCTCCTTGCCATGGTGTAATGCCTCCATGTCATATTTCCATGGTCTACCAAGCAACAAATGGCATGCATCCATTGCTAACACATCACATAGTATCCTATCTTGATACTTCCCTATGGTAAAATCAACCCATACTTGCTCATTGACCAATATATTTTGCCCCTTATTCAACCAAGTAACTTTATAGGGACACACATGAGGTATCTTAGTGAGGTTCAAATTTTGTACTACCTCCTATGAGATGACATTATCAGTGGATCTTGAATCAATGATGACCTTGCATACCTTGCCTAGTATTTTGCACTTGACTCTAAAACGAGCCCTCCTCTATTTGTGTTCATCCTTTATGGGTGCTTTGATCAAGATCCTTCTCAACATGAGATTCTCTCCTTTCTCTGAATCTAAACTCACCTCTGAGTGTTTAGAACAGTCCTCATCTTGGACATAAGCAATCCTTTTCTCACCTTATGAAGATGTTGGCTTATCAATACACCTATATGCAAGGTGACCCAATTGCCCACAATTGTAACACTTCATGGAAGCAAAGTGAGAGTTTCTCCCAAATCCTCCTAATCTGCCTCTTCCACCATTAGAACAACTTCTACCTCTATATCCCCCTCTACTATTTCTCTCATGGGATTTTTCACCAACCTTAGAATCTCCTTGGCCTCTGTTCTCATTGCTCCTTCCACCAAAACCTCCTCTATGTCCACCTCTAGGGTCTCTGCCTTTTCCTCTGCCCCTAGTACTTGAATCTTGTTTCTTTTTCAGTTTTTCTTCCACTTTAATAGCCATCTGATAATAGCTATGGAGGGTAGTAAGTGTAAAGAGACTCAACTCTTCTTGTATGTTCCATTTAAGGCCGTTTAGATACCTGGCAACCTTAATGATTTCACTTTCTTGCACTCTAGACCTCAGGCTTAGTTTTTGGAACTCTTCTATGTAGGCAGCTACATCTAGTTCTCTCTATCTGAGATTTTTCCTCTTCTTATGCAATTGGATGTCATAATTCTCAGGTAGATAGTTTTCCTTTACTTTAGCCACCATAGTTTTCCAATTTCCTATTGGCTTCTTGCCTTCCTTCTCTCTTTCTTCTTGCAAAAACTTCCACCAAGTTAATGCTTGTCCTCTTAGCCTTGATTTGGCTATCTTCACCTTTTGTGCCTCTGTAACCCCATCACATTCAAAGTGATTTTCCATTCCCTCAATCCATTCCATAACTAATTCTGCATCCATTCTTCTTGTGAAAACAGGGATGCCTTCTAGTGCCTTGCCACTTAGTGCCTTTAATGCTTTAAGGAAGGGTTCCTCTGCTAATGGAGGGTCAGGTTCTGGTTCTATTTCTTCCTCAACTTGGTTCTTACCCTTGTCTTTAACCCCTACTAACTGCACTTTCATCTTGCCTGTAGTCTCTGCAACCTCTTCTAGTTTGTGCTTCATCTCCTCCATAATTTCTTCAAGATGTCTGTTCTTTTCTTGTTGCTCTGTCAAATCTCTAGCCAGTTCTGCATTGGTCACCATGGTGTTTTCCCCTATGGATTCACATCCCTCTGACATATATTTCTCAATTCCCAAGCCTTTTAACATAGGCTCTGATACCAATTTGATGGGGAGTACTATCTCTCAAGAGCACATTTGCTCTTTCTAAGACCTACTCTTTGGTATTTCTAGGGAATTCTTCTCTACCCTACTCAGAGGTCACTCCTAAGAACCCTATCTCCTTATAGAACTCTCCACCAACTTCAAACACTCACCTTTGCTCACACCCCTACTAAGCACCTTTGGGCTCAACTTTGCCACAACGTTTCCCAAGCCATTCTTGGGACTAGGAATAGGTCTTCCAACTATTCCTTGTTTGATCTTACTTCACTCTGATCCATCTTGTTGGATTCCTTCTTCATTTGTCCATCGAATTCATGTAAACCTTGTTTTTAGGCCTTGTAGCCTTTTTGGTCAATTAGGCCTCCTAAAACAAGTGTTCTTGGAATAACTCCAAGACTTCCTTAACAAACCCACAAACTCTTTAGGGATTCTCTCTATAGACCTCCTAAGCTCCAAGATTTCCTAGGTTTTAGACCTTCTTGGTGTTCGTACATAGGTCTGTCACCAAACCCCTATTTTCAAGGGTTTCTAGGGCATGTGACACTGTCTTGTTTCTATAACTTCATTGAGTGCTTTAATGGCCTCCTCTGCACTTCTCCTTGCATACGCATGTCCAAGACACATACCCCTACACCTCTACACCATTGATTGGCACAAACCAATCCGTTAAGAAAGCCCTCTTGCTTCTGTTATGTTCAAGCACCTAGCCAGAATGACCTTGCACTCGCCTAGAGCTTGATGGAATTATTAGCTCTCCTACAAACAAAGATTCCACATACCATATTTACACTATATACAAGGTCCCCTACTTGATTCCAAGTGGCCATGGAAGTTTAGCCATGGGAATTCAAGTGGGGTGCATCTTTTACAAAACTGGCCCTGAACCGGGCAATGAAATAGATGAACACAAAGAATTTACAAACTGTTAACCAGTCATGCCAAACAACTAAACCAATGCCACACAAAGTAGTTACATGTCACAAATTAAAGATTCAATGCATTATTTCAGTCCTTTCAATCCATTAATTGACTGGATCAAGGCTTTGTTTTAAAAACACAATCAAGAAAATTTGTTCTTTTTCAAGACACAATCCGTACAATAGTACTTCCAACTTTTCCAGCTCTTCCAACTGTCAGGTTAGGGTTTGTCTAAACTTATATATCCTATCCCCACATGTTGGGACCTTTAGGTCGGGCTTAGAACAACATAAATGCTTCCTAGTGTTTAGGAAAAGTTGTCATGACAACTTTGCAGGATGTCCTAAGAATACACAAAACTCAAGACTCTAAACAAACTTGCCACAACACACACACCAAATCAACCTCGGGACTTTATCAAATAGTCCTTATTACCTTGGTGGTTGGCTAGAACCACCTACAAGCCAAAATTTGCTAAGACCTTTCAAAAGACCTTAAGGTGCTCCTGCACCATACTCCTTTATATTCTCTGTACTCTAGAGGGAATGGTTGACTTGTTGATGCTTCATCCTCCCCCGTCCCTTCCTCTTTTACTTGTAGCATATTACAATCTTGTTGAAAGACTTCGTAATCGTCCATTTTCCAGTGGAATAGCCCACTCAAGGAATTTTTTTCATCTTCCAAGCACTCCTAGAGTTCTACGATTCATTCGTCATTTAGCTCTATAGTCCCTCCTCCCTCCATTCCATCTCCTTTCTCCAATTCATAGTCTGATGCCAGTTCTTCACTCACTATTTGATTTCTCGGGTCAATCATGTACTTCCTTCTATTGCTCTCTATGGACAGTGTGTTTCTTTTCCAATTGTGATTTTCCCTTGCTGCCACTAACCATCCTTATCCAAGCAATGTAGCATACACCTTCCTCTATAATGGAATGACTACAAATTTCAGTAGGAATGGTTGTGTTCCAAATGCCACCTTTTGCGCCATCAGCATTCCCAATGGTTTGATGCCATGTTGATCGACACCGACGAGTTGGAATTTTGGTGGCTAGAGTGTTGGCTCCCTGATACTCTTCCATGTGTCTTTTGGTAGTATGTTGACTCTCGATCCTCCATTGATGATAGTATTTGTTAGAATATTCCCTTTGATCTCCATTTGAACAATCGCTAACATCTTCCCAATGTTTGTTGTCAACAGTCCAAGGTTGATGGTTTTTTCACCGTACGATGGTGGTTTAGGTACCAATTCTTGCCTTTCATCTTCTGATCCTGGATGCTTTCCATCTCCAAAGACATTCGTCATTACCAGTCCCAACTGCAGCAAATTCTAGAGAAGGTCGGTTACTTTGATGGGTAAAGTGATCTGCAGTACCTGTCGTATGATGTTAGTTTCCACCTCCGACTGCCGAGAGGTTCCTAGTTTCTCCAGAGTTATTTTGTTCTCCTTCGCCATCACCAATTCCACTTTGGCTTTTGCTTCCTTCATCCTTTTTTTTTCATACGTGGATATAGGTAGGTTGCCTTCTTCTCCTACACTCTAGTGATCCCCAGTACCTCTTATTCTTCTACTTCCAGCATATGGATACCCTTCTGCTTGGTGCATTCATTATATTCGTGGTCACCTAGTCCACACTACTTACACAATCTTCCTCCTGACCCTTGGTCATTCTAGCAGTCCTTGGTGAAGTGATCCCATTCATTGCACTTCCTACATTGGATCATGGGCCTTCCTTTTGCATCGTATTGGATCTTGCTTCACAGGGTACTATTGTTGCTCCTTCATTTATTTTGGTACCCTCGAGGGGATGCATTGGAAGTGTTCTAGGATTTTGATGGTGTGTTCAACGGTGTCGACGGTTCACCCTGAGCAAAGAGTACTTGTGCACTTCTGGATTTTAAGTTGTATGGTAATTCCTTAATGAAATGTCCCATCACTTGGTAGATATCACATAACAACTTCTTCGAACAATTTTCCTTTATGTGACCTTACCCATTGCAGTCCATACACCATAGTTCCTTGGCCTCCTTCATACTTTCCTTGTTAGCCTTTAATTCTTTCATCATCCTTAGCATGTCCTTTTGGAGTGCTTGCACCATTTTTGACTCTTTGTCATTGTTTTTCGTCCTCTCCTTATCGTTCATCTTCCTTTTCCCTCGAGATGTTTTTATTTTCGCTTTCTATAACCATCGCATGATTGTATGCTTCCATGTATGATGACATAAACACCTTTCATTTTCTTTCTTAATGATGGAAGCAAGCCCTCAATGAACCACCTTTTCTTTAGCCCATCGATCCACTGTGCCTCCAATTTCTCCAGCAAATCTTTATGTCCCCGATTGTAGGTATGCACACTCTCATGCTTCCCTTGCTTAGTATTGTAAATTTCTTCTATAATCTCATTGTCATCCCTCAAGAGCTTCAACTCATTTTGGAATGCTTGCTTGACTAATCTCCATGATGCCCTCTGTATTTGGTCCAACTCTGAGTACCAGTCAATGACACTATCTCTTAGTTTTGATGGAAATGCTTTCACCTAGTGACCCAGATCGTCTTGTTCGTTAGCTATCCAAATTGTTTTGCATGTTTTACAGTGGCACATTAGATCTTCTGACCCATTCCCCATAAATTTTAGTAGCTTTTGTCATTCACCTGGTGGAGTCACCATCCTACCCTAATACCCTCCTTGTGTATTGGACCTGACTAGAGTGGTTTTCCCACTACGTTCCAATGCATCACTTACACGCTTGGCCACATACAAGTCTCTCCCACTTCTTCAATCAACATCCTTGAAACCTTGAGTCTCTTGGGGTTCACTCCAGTACTCCCTTTTCCCTGGGGTCTTAGGCTCGGATCTTCCAGTCCTCATCTCTTCATCGTCATCCAATATGGACAACTCCTGAATGTGTCATATGTTGCTATCAAGTTCTTCACTTAATTCATTTTCATTTCCACTGATTTTGTATCTTCCTACGTACAGAGTGTTAAAGGTTCCTTTGTCCCTCCCCTCCACAAAATTTTGATGTTCCTACTATGGATCAGTCTATTTCCTAAAGATTCTCTTGTGCTCTTTTAATACTTTGGTTTATTTCAATAGATATTGATTAAATTATTTATCAACTTGTCTTAGTCTTCATCGCCACTTTTCTTGTTCCTAAAGTTTGAGTGATCACTAAACCCTCTCCTCTTTATTTTTGTGCCTAATTGGTGGTCGATTCTTATCTTTGTTAGTCTATATAGGCATTAAGATTTTTTCACGTGATCATTGGTTACCTGGAGTACATCTCCAGTTGGTATCTTGTTCTTCATACCGCTGCAATATTTTTTGCCTTCAGTGTTCTTGATCCTCCTCCACCCGAAGGTCCTATAGGATGATGAAATGGCGGGCCAACAGTCTTGGTAGATGATTGAGAAGATGATCAACCTTTTCATTCACTTCCATTCTATCCCAAATAACTACCTCAGGGATCTCTCGCCTGGGGGTTTCCCTCCATATGTGATCTCTTAGTGATATATTACACATATTTATCAAATCTTGCATCAACTCGTCCTCTCTTTCTTCATTAGTTTCCACAGGCTTCTCCACTAGTCAACCCATTATGCTGCCATCACAATGACGAGTGATTCCTAGTCTGCTTAGGTAATGATGCCAAATATTTACTTCACTGGGTATATTCCAACGTACTACAAAAGTAAACTAGATTACACACATAATATAGATAATTATAACATATTCGAGAACATCAATTCTTGGATTATGGAATGCTTCTATTCATCTTTAATAAGTATTAACATGTACAATCATATAGATGTGAACAGTACCAATCATCTCCTCCCAACTACAAGGATTTAGTACATATAAATCTCAGTGGTGGTTGAACAACCAACCGTCATGATGTTTCATAACAACTAATCGAGACTTAGTTACCCGAGTACACATGACCTTTATTACATTAATTATTCATACTATAACTATAGTTTTATTAAACATAAACAATTGGCTGACTATGACCGACTATGATACGACTGACTACGACTGACTACAACTAAAGACATTGAAAACTTACAGCTACCAATACTGTCAAGAGTGCTAGATACAAGAATATTCCTAAGTTTTACCATATCTTTGAGTGCCACAAACTTCTTAATCACTTTTGTTCTTTGATCCTCCAGGAAAATGAATTTATCCTAAAGTTGCACAATGTAGGACCATCTCTAATTATCTCTACCTTCTGCTAATTTGTACATATCTACTTGTGTCCTCATCTGATTTTCACTCTTCCTTATCTCATCTCTTATATTCAGTTTATTGTTAGACCAATTTAATTAAAAGGAAAGCAGTTCTTGAGCTGCTTCCTCACAAACCTGTATGCTCTCCAATTCCTTCACCACTCTGCGATGTGCATCTACACATTTCTTCTTGATATCTTCTAAATTTTCTCCTGTAGACCTAATTCTAACATGCATTTCTAGTCTAGGTATGTAGACCTTCAAATAATTAATCATTCTGAGATTTTCCATAACAAATACAGATGAATCAAAGTTAGCATCAAGAATTACCTTCTATAGTTCTTTTAAAGCTCCTTGAATGTTTATACTTTCATGCTCATGTTGAGCTCTTTCTGATTCACTTCCTTTTGTGACTTCTTGTTTGACACTACTTTTTCTCTTTGTCCCTATTCTAGTTGTACTACCAAAGGTTCCTTCTACAATGGGATTCTTAGGGTTCTCCAAAAGAATTCTTGCATAGTGATCGATCTCAGCCTCTGACACTTCATAATCTAACTCAGATATCCACACCAATATAGATTCAATTTCTTCCATATGATACAAATCTATAGAAGTTCTAGGAAATTAATGTTTTGAGAGTACCTTTCAGTTACACTTTCTAGAATCCTTGATCTTTTGTTCATCCTCATTTGAAATGTTCCAAAGAATGCAGCAAGAGCAGTCTCTTGAGCATCCAAACCATGAAGATTTATCATGAAATTTTTGATCTAATGGGCAATAGGTTCTATATTTATCTATTCTATCCTTCCTAGTACCAGTAGCTCTTAAAAGAATAAGCAGACAATAAAGTTTTGTACTAGAATGTATTTATTTTTCTCTTCTCAATTTCCTTCAAATTCTTCAACAAATGTATTAGAAGTAGCTCACATAGGTCATAATCCATACCTCTTCTAACCATACTAATAGTAGTGTGAACAATTACATTAGAAATTATGGGGTCATTGCTAGGTAGGCAGACTTTGTGACCAATAACCATTGCAACATACCTAATGACCAGATCTCCAATTATTCTTAAAACAAGTTCCTTTCCTTCAAGGGTCGCACTAGTCATCTCAATTATTTCTTGTTCATTTACATTTTCATTTAGGAACTAGTTTGGAGGAAGACAAACCAATTACAAATCTAATTGCTTCTCTGGTATTAAAATGTGCTTCATCAATCCATAATGAGTCATCATGAATCCTACTCATAACTATTCGAATATACTTCCTATTAAATTCAAACAGAGGATCTTTCCGCCATACATCCAAGTTCTTCTCAACTAAGATTTTGTAAGCATCATGATTTTCTTCCAATTCATTCTTCCATAGGATACTTAACTAAACTGATGACATTTCCTCAATCTTACTATAGATGAATGCATAGTGTGAATGGTGATCCTATACCTGCACAAACACAAGGAACAAACACAAAATTAGATCAAAATGCAAGTTAGAAGCAACATTCCCCATGAAATTAGATTGAAACATCAAAATAGGAAAATAAATGAAGAACACAACAATGAAAGCAATGAAATTCTATTCTAGTGAGCCAACTTTCAATCCCATGGGGGAATTGGTGCCATTTATGTGTAGAAAATGGCCCTTTCCCAACACCTTGATGTGATTTGATGATTCTTGATTCCTTGATGCAATTTCTCAATAACCTTGATAAAACTATGAAACTTGAATGCAAAATGGATGAAGTTGCAAATGAAATTGAGTATAGTAAGCTTGCATGGATTGTGGATGATCAATTCAATAGGAGAAGCCCTATATTTATAGATTTGAATAATGGAAGAATAAGAAAAATGGATGAATGTGGGACAAAAGACCAACCAATGAGAGAAGGCCACTTGTCCACATGTGATTGGAGGAGGATTGAACACATTTTGATGAATGTGCACATAAATGCAATTAGATGAAATTTGAAATTAGTGAAATGACATGTTTAGAGGGAAGAATAAATGGAGTTAATGTCACTTGGATCAAGGCTAAGGACATGTAAGAGGCATTAAATGCCTTGTTGGAAGTACTCATCCCTTTTGGAGGGATTTTCAAATTTGAGGAATATTCCACAAAAGATACCCTTTTGAATGGAAATTGATGAATTTATAAATTAAATAAATTGATTTATTGTGCAAGTTTTAAAATCTAGAGGATTGGAGTAATTAGGATTAGGATTAATCGTGATTTGATTGATTTAAGTAGAAATTAGATGATTTGACAATTTTGACTTACATTTTAGGATTTAAATAAATCAAAGTTGAGAGGAATAATGATTTTTAGCTTTCACTAAATAAAGATTGATTTATTTAATTAAAGAGGATGATGTTAGATTAAATCAAATAAAGATTAATTTATTTAATTTAAAGAGACGACTTTAGAGTTTTAATTAAATAAAGTGAATTATTTAATTAAAAGAGAGACTATAAAATTAATTAAACAATTTTTTTGCTAAAAAAATGTCGAGCTCCAACGGGCTTCTGCCCTCTGCGAATGCAGAGAGGGTTTGGTCGAAGTTGATATGCCAGACCAAGGCTTCGCAAGGGAAGCTTGGTCTCTTTGAAATGGGAGGAACATCCAGCAATAGTGGCGGCATTGGCGGCATTGGTGGCGAGAATGGCGATCTGCGCAGGAAGGTTATAAGGTGCGGTGGAGGCCCAACCACAGGGGAAAATGAACAGACGCAGGAGCATCTGAAACTGGCGGTAGTGGGAATGAGTGGCGCAGGCAAGGAGCCCTTAAAGCCCAGATCAGATAGGAGATTGAACCAAAACAAGAGCTCTGGGGAGGTGAAAGGAGGGGTTCATGAATCCCACCCAATTTTGAAATCAATCACGATGGTTTTAGCTACGGAGCTAGAGCAAGAAATCATCAGTAATGAAAAGGTTTTCTCTGGGTTGGGGCTGATTGGAAGGTTCAGGGGATTCTGGCCAGGATTGAGTGACCTTCACCAGTGGATCTCAAATTTTTGGAAACCTCTTCTAGATGGGTATGTTCAGATCTATCCAATGTCCAAGGGGTTTTTTATTGTTGTTTTTGAAAAAGAAATGGATAGGAAGAAGATCCTTTGTGATTTTCATTGGGACTGGAATGATAAACACATTTTGATGTTAAAGCCATGGCATCCGGGCTTCAACCTAGCCACTGAAACTTTTGAGAGTATTCCCATTTGGGTGAGACTTCCCAATCTCCCATTGCAGTTTTGGTTTGATTCTTGCTTGGAAGCTATTGGAAACTCTCTAGGGAAATTTTTAATGGTGGATGAGGATTCTTCAAATCTTCTTCACTCTACTTATGCAAGAATCTTGGTTGAAATGAATGTGTCCAAGGTGCCTCCAGAGGCGATTCAGCTGAAGTATTCGAAGGGTTGTTGGGTGCAGCCTTTGGACTATGAAGGGATACCGTTTAGGTGTAGAATATGCCATTAGACGGGCCATATGGCAGCTGAATGTGCAAAAAACATAACTAAAAATTATGCTTCTTGGTGGAAAGATGCCTCTGCCCAGCACTACACGGTGGAGAATCGGGGGGACAAACAAGTGAGACCACAGCCTAATTACACTGTGGAGGAGAATCAAGCAAGTGTAGGAGAAGAGCCTCAAATAAGAGAGGTACCAAGGCAGGATGGGAAGACCCCAAGATAGGAGGTTAGTAAGAAGGAGACACAATAGGGGAAAGTGATCCCATTACAGGAGAAAACAGTGGTAGAGAAGAGTATATTAGAAAGAGCCAAAAATGGGGTTGCTACTCCAGAATGTAGAGAAAATAAAGGTGAGATGAGATCTCAGGAGTTAAAGGTCGGAGTGCGTATGATTGTTGAACAACATCAGCAAGCAGGTTGTAGTGAGGTAGGAGCCAGGAGGAGCCCATGCAAACCTCTTCTGGACTGGCAATGGGAGGCAACAAGGGTGGAGGATGGGTGGAAAACAATATTGGGAAAGAAATCAAAGAAGGTGAAAAAGAAAGCATTTGCAATGGTTCTACGTTCTCAGTCCAAAGGCAGATTTAAAACAGTTTCAAGCTCTTGAGTTGTTTTAAGATCTTTGAGGGTGTTCGGTTGAAGTATGTTAACTTGTAATGATGTGTTTTCTTATGGCTGGTTGGGTTTATGCTGGTGTTGGGAGGTTTGGTGTCTCCATGTCATCATGGTTTTGTCTTGGGTTTGAAAGGTCTTTCATTGCAGTTGTACTGGTTCTGTTTCTGTAATCTTTCAAATTTTATCAATAAAAATAATATATCATGTTACTGATCAAAAAAAAAAAAGATTAATTAAACAAAATGATTTATTTAATTAATAGAGGAGAATGACTTAATTAGATAAATTTGATTTATTTAACTAAGAGAGAAAATATGATGAATTTAATCAAATAAAGATTATTCAATTAAATTAATTAGTGAACGGGATGATTTAGGAAGAAACAATGTTAGTAAGATTAGGATCAGGTGTGTAGGATCAATTTGTATATTTTTCATGTCTACACATAGATATCTTCAGTGGGTAGTACTCTAGGAGGAATATAAGAGAATGCACCAATTGATTCTTTCGATAGATTTTTCAAATGTCTCCTCAAATTGACTTGCAATCTATCCAAAATATTCACAATTTTTCAATTATTAATTGCATAAAATCTGAAAGATTGTACAAGTAGAATACCTCTGTAATTGCCAACAAAGAATAGAATTGATATCCAGCTTATGGAGCTCACTTTGAATCCACTTCAATCTCTTTTCCCTTCAAACCCTGAAATTCTGAATTGCTCTGGTTTTTCCAAACTTCCTTTGCACACTTCTTCAAAAATACATATGCCTTTTGAGTACAATTTCCTTGATACATCTGAATTTATTTCTTTCAATTTCAATACTTTTGCAATAAATGCTCCAAATTATAGGTAGACCACATTGAAATTTGTGTGTGCTTCTATCTTTCAAATTCTACAAACTTCATTCTTCACACATGTGACTGAAAAATTCCTTGAATTTGTTACCACATTAAATATACTTTTGTCATCATGTGACATAAGTATCGATGAGGGTTTTATTAGATTTTTTGATAATTGCTCCCCCTTAGTCACTGCCTGACTCAAAAAATTGACGAGCGTATCTGTACCAAAATATGGCACAGATAAAACTGATGATGCTTGATTAGATTCTCCTTCCTTTCTCTAGATTTGTTTCATCTCTTCTCTTACTTCTTCTAGATCAATGATTAGCTCATGCCTCTTTATCAGATATAGATCTTTTCTCATTCTGCAATTATTAACAAGACGTTCTAGATTGCTAGAATCACAACAAACAATATTTTTCCTTCCATACTTTCTTTTATCCAATCTAGATTCGCACTGATTAGCCTTGTACCCAGACTTCTTGCGCTTAAAACATTTTTCAAAAAATGATAGATTATCATTCATTCTACTTTTGCAATCCTTTTCTTTATGACCAAATTTAATGCAGGAATGACAAACACCATTGAAAGAAAAATACCTTTGAGCATTATGTTGTCTAGTGGGAGTCCTTCTGAAATTGCTTCTTAAGTTCTTGATTTGTCAATATTTGCACCGAAACTTCTTATCAGGAGATTGTTTCACTTTTGAACTTTGTCCTTCTTCAAACCCTAAACCACTTTTATCCATTGTAGGCCTCTGAGAAATACTCAACTCATCAAGCTTTGTAGAGCTTTCCTTAAACTTATCTTCAAATCTTCTTTCCTTTTTTAGATTTGATCTCAAGATTTCTATTTCTTGCTCAAGCTTGACACATTCATCCATTTTCTCTTGAATTTCAACTTGTTGATAGACTTCAATTCTTTTCATTTCTTCCAAATATTGTAGCATTATAGTAATCTCATCATGTTCTCTTATAAATTGATCATAGGAATCCCCATATCTTCTCCTTAGATCGTTGATACAATCATTCACTTCCTTCAGCTTATTCTTCAGATCTTCAATTTCCTCTAAATATCCAGTAGAGACCACTTCTAAAGGAAAAAAAATCTTATATTCAAATTTTGGGACCTTCCTCAAGCTATTAGGCTCCTTCAGAGGAACCAAGCTCTAATACCAATTGTTGAATATTCAAAATACTGAGAGGGGGTGAATCAATATTCCATAAAACAATTCAAATAAAATCCATCTAAACATTAGCATAATTTTGACTGAATCAACAAGAGAGAAGATGAAAAAAAATCAATACATCAACACACATGAACACTAGGATTTTTACATGGAAAACCCAAAATAGGAAAAATCATGGTGAGGATTAAATCACAATATATTATATCTGGATATAAGATATTACATGGCTCATTGCCATTACTCATTGTCCTTGAAAGGCTCACAACCTGAATACAAAAGATGGCTAACCGCCAAGATACAAAGATTATGGCTCACTGCCAAAAGTATGAACTGATAGAATACACCTTTTGTGTGTAGGGTTCAGTTCCATTGAAGCACTAAATAAGAAGTATTGCTTCTCACAACATTCACTCAAAAATTATATTTTGATCCTCAACTGATTAAACATCTAGGCTTCCATATCTTCACACTTCTACATACCTCTCTTTCTTCCTTCTTCTCATACTTGATGAACACCTTCACACACTTCTTTTCTTCACCTCCTTCACTTCTCCCTTTCTCCATCAAAGAGTCTTATATATATACATGTATATATCATTCATTAATTAGGCCAGGTTAATTAGATGGAAGAAAAATAATCAAAAACACTCTTGTTGGCACTAAGTAAGATAAAACATTTTTACCCATGTAGTGCATCATAACAAGTTGGTGAAGATCCATAGAAAACATTTGCAAAGTATATCTAGTCTTCTTAATGTATGGCATATATTAGGTCAGCCAAGATGGGTACTTAACCATAGAAACTCCAAACCAACATTCAATCCTCAAAGAAAACACCTTCTGGATCTGATATTATATCAATTTCTCATCACACTACCATCATAAAGACTATCATTAGAACCACAACATTAGAATGTTCTCCTTAAAGAAAATGTGGAGTCTCCCACACTGGTATGTTGAGCAGAGAAACAACAATGAAATATAGAGCTAAACTCTGTCAATGATAAATTTCTTCTCTCAACACAAAACTTCTCAAGATCCAGGATATAGTGGTTTGAATGACATAATAACATGGTTAAGATATCAGAGTCATATCTTTTCTTGTAGTGATATTCAGACTCAAAAACCAATGCTCTAGTTCATCACAAAAGAACACCTTCGATAGAGAACAACTTCTAGTTAACAAAGTAGGCTTCTCATACAGTTGTCACCATGTTGACATCAATGAAAACACATGAACAACCAACATAATCCATATACACTTCATGCTCATGTTGCAAGTCTCCATTATTCCAACAATTGTATGAAGAAGTGGATATTCAATAGATATAAATACAATCATTGAAGCTATTATCTAGTATATTATTGTTTTAGAGGCTCACATGAGTAACATCAAGAAGAAGGTTCCTAGAGTTGTGTGGGATGCCTTAATAAAAAGAAGGCATGAAGTTATTGAAGCAAAAGATAAAATGAAAATTGATGCCTTGGAGGAAATTGGATCCTCCTTATCTGAGGATGATAAAGCTACACTAATAGAGGTGTATACTAAAGAGTTCAGAGTTAAACAAAGGGT
The DNA here is from genome assembly GCA_007115665.2 of Sequoiadendron giganteum. Classification (NCBI taxonomy): domain Eukaryota; kingdom Viridiplantae; phylum Streptophyta; class Pinopsida; order Cupressales; family Cupressaceae; genus Sequoiadendron; species Sequoiadendron giganteum. Next base: position 260,285,654 of record CM021100.1, on the reverse strand, counting down.
TACTATTATTATGGGGAGAGAAAAGAATCAAGTGGACAAATTGAAGCAAGAAATGGTAAAGATTGTCAAGGACATTGCTGAGAAGTTTGGAATGAAAACTACTTCCACATCTGCTACAACTCAAGAAAAGGAGATTGATAAGGAAAATGTTACTAATGCAGAGGAAAATATTCCTCCTCCTAATGCAAATTTTCCAGTATTCAAAGAGGTCTTGGAAGAGAAGGAATTTGATGACCATAAAACTAAAGAAATACCATTGGTTGATGTCATAGAGAATGTCGTGTCCTCACCACTACCGATAGAAGAAACACATGCTTCCCTAGAGACTTATTTTCCTCCCGGAGATACTGAAAAGCCCACTACTAATGATAAAAATCAAAGTGTGGAGCAAGAAAAAGAAAAGGATGATACAAATGGTTCTAAGGACAAAACTAATGAGAAGAATGAAAATGCAGGAAAAAAAGATAAAGATAAGAAAAAGGAAAATTCCAACGATGAAGAGGAGAAAGCAAAGAATGAAGAAGATTCCAAGGATAGAAAGAATAAAGAAGATGTACAAAATACCATGGAGTTACCCAAGCCCTCCGGAGAATCTCACAGTAATACCCTTAAGGGTCTTTTGTCTAGAAAAATAAGGTTCCAATCAGCAATATCTCCTCAGTTATTGTAGCTCCCGATGTATCAAGAAAGTGTGGATTTGGAGAATATTTCACCAATTCAGAAGTTGGAGCTTGGATATGTATTTCATGCTTCCGAAAGAAAAGAGATAATTGAGAATCATCAAAAGGGAACATAACTAATAAATGAAGCTATAAAGACATTGAAAGATGCTACTCCCGGTACTTCAAATGATAATTCCTTAACTTCTGTGGAAAATCTCAAGGTTTTGGTTGATTCTCTCAAGGATTATGCCTCCATTCTAAAGGAATAGACTGAAAAAGAAGTTGAAACAAGGTTTGTAGAGAAGAGGCTACTAGAGCTAAAAGAGAGATGTGCATCAACACATAACAAAGTGGAGAAATGCATAAAAAGGTGTTCAGGAACGCGAAGATGAAGCAAAAAATCTATTTCTATACTTTATGAAGTGGTTGAAATCCACTCAAGGCATTAAGGACTTAATGGACTCAATTGAGTCACAATAACTAATTCCTCCAATGCCTATGATCTGGCTCAGGATAGAGATCACACCACTTGGATTACCATCATAAACCTGCAAAACAAATTCCTCACATTGCAAAGCTAGAAAGAAGACATCATAAGGTGGTTTGGATAGCTTGGGGACTTGTTGAAGACCAAGCATATATCGATATCAAGTGCCCTAGCTGATGCAGAAAAGCTTACAAAGATAAAACCAAATCCTAGCACTTCAGATGAGGGAGAGGAGAGTATGGTAGAGCTAGAGTCATTGTACAGATAGCTTGTAGTAGCCAAGAAAACTTGGAATGATGTAATTATACTTGGAAAGCTATTCTTAAGGAGCTTGAAGGTGCCTCCTCCTCCGGTTAAACATCTTTTCACCTGTATATTCTTTCATTGTTTAAGTTGTTTTCCAATTTTTCATTGTACATGCAAATGGATCAAATATTTGAGTTAACTCCTTGAGGGGGAGTCAGTACATTTCATTTAGTTTGGAGTTTACATGTGTGTTATCAACACACCCTTTATCCTTGATGTCAAAGGGGGAGATGGTGTATGTTTGATTTTTTTGGAGATGATTGGAGATAGTGTATGTTTTGAGTTTTTGGAGATTCATTTTTGGCACATGTTGCCATCAATGAAAAAGGGGGAGATTTTTGAAAGAATGAAGAAGAAGCCCCTTAATGTGTTTTCATTGATGTCAACATTGATTGTTGATATTTACACTAATTCATTGAATAAAATGGAGATATCTTAATCCAGTATTTTGGTCCATATTCGCTCATATGATAAGATCTACCTATGCAGTGATAATATGTTTTTCTTGACCAATATGTGCATCTAAGGTCAATATTTCAGTTGGTTTGGATGTGTAGTTTGAAAGATACAAGTGACAATAATTCAACATATAGTTTATGGCTATATACAATGCATTTAGATATGTGTAATCCAATCTGCACTCCTCTGACTCTAAGAGATTGTCTTTTCAATATTGGGAGATTGTTTACAGGTGTTAGTACATTGTATATTCTAGATTGTGTGTGGTTATATGACCAGATTGATCATTGGTGTTGATCAGTTAGCATATTTTGTGATTAGGTCTAATTCTTGGTCGACCTAATGCTTGACGTGTGTTGTAGTGATTAAATATGTATTGTGGATGTTAGTGAGATCTATTTCAGGTCTATGCTAACCTAAATCAAGTGTTGCACATTTGGTTTAAGTCTGAAGGTGGTTTTGGTACAATTATGAAGCTGACAAGGTAATTTTTGATTTAATATAGGGCTACATCTAATTAGGCCGACCTAATTGATGTATGTGGATGTATTGGGTATATATGTAAGACATTTTGAGGTTGTAGGAGCATGACATATGAGTGATATGACATGAATAGATGGATTTTGTATGTACATGATCATATCTATAGGAAAGATGTTTTGAATATTAAGCAAATGTAAAGCAGAGTAGTGTTCTATATTTTGTATCTGACAAAATGCATAAATTCAGTATATTGACCTTCAAATGAACTGAATCTAGCACAAGGAAGGTGCATTTTGTATCAATTCATATCTTGGTTGTGTGGTCATTTCTATCTTCTGTCTATTCTTCTTTTTATGGTTGTGAGCCCTATTGGATAGTGTGTCTTGGTAGTGAGCCTTTGTAATATCTTATAGCCAGTTATAATATATTGTGAGCTAATCCTCACCATTGATTTTCTCTTTCTAGGCTTTCCATGTAAAAATATTGGTGTTCATGTGTCATGTGATCTTGTGATTATTTCATGCTTTCATTCATTTTTACAGTTGGATGTGTTTTGTTAATTGGATGGATCGTATGGTTTAATGGAATATTGATTCACCTCCCCTCTCAGTATTTTGAGTGTTTAACAGATCTAACATGTGGCTTCAGAGCATGGAATGGAAACTTGTAACAATTAGTTAGATTCTGGAAAAGAAGGAGAATCTTTTAGGGAATTATGAACACACAAAGATAAAGGCTCAAAATGATCTCCTATCGCTCAACATTGATACAATAGAATAAAGTATAATTCAGGGTTTGGATATTCAGATGATCAAGAATAAGTTCAAAGATATGATCAATGTTGAATTATTCGATAGACAAGTTCTCAATGTGGAAGCGATGAAGAAATTAAGTAGCATTTTTTCACTCTCAATATGTGTGATGCTCAGCCACTTGATTATTTCCAAAATTTGGAGGAGATTCAAAAAAGTCTCGAGAGGTAGAAATTGAGATTGAGCAATGTGATTTTTCCTACGAACAAGCTCCTAGACCAAGATGTCAATTTTTTTAGAATGTTTAGAGAAAAGTCTTCCTATTAGAAGCAACTTGTAGTTTACAAGACTTCTACATAAGGTGTAAGAGTTGATGCAGATGGAAGAAGAGTTTCTCAATTATTCCAATTACACATGTGCCTATTAGTTTTCTAAGTGTTAAGTCACTTATTATGTTTTAATGTTATCTTTTGTAAAAGTGACTTGTATCTCATAATTATGAGAGGCTAGAAAAAAAATCCTTTTCCACATGAAAATTGAGATATTTCTAATTTAATAAAGTTATTTTTATTTATCTCAAATATTGTAAAAATGTAGTTATCCAAGTAGTTATACGTTGGTTATGAGTTGGTTATGGGGTAAAGCTTATATATACAAGGCTTATGCTATTATAAATGGAATTTTTGACATTTTTATAAGTTTGTATAAGTGGATTTTAAGAATTGTGCAATTCTACAAAGAAATAGAAACAATTCTTGAAGGTGCATTTATCATTTTTCTATGTGTTATCATTAATATTTTCATGCATTACGTTGGCGATAACCTTTGCGATCCTAAATATTATTTGTGAATGTGAATGGTTAGTCTTTCATGAATCACATTTGGAGCATGTTCATTTCTTGGTATCTCAATTTGAATGTGTTTCCATTTGGAAAATCTAAAATCATAATGAAGCTCTTATATGTAGTCTATGATCTTGGTAGTGAACATGTTTAATTTTATTTTTATTTCTATTTAAAAATCTAAATAAGATCATGCAAGGGAGTTGCCCCTCTCAAACGTAGAGGAAGATTGTTGTTTCACAAACAATCTATCCAATTGTTGGAGCATTATTGCCACTTTCCATCAGACGAGTTAAGTATTATTTGAAATGCCAATCTGCTTACCACCATAAGGAGATGAAAATTAGACAATTAATTGGATAAGTAGGAATTTATTCAATCAATTATAAAAGAAATTATTGTGTTATTAGACAATTGATGATGTGTAAATTTTAGGTGTCTACACATATATTATCTCTAATCTACACAATCACAATTATGGAATACCATGATCCAACAATCATAATTAGTTTCTCAAAAGAAATACAAGTGATACTCTAATGAACACATTGAATTAAAAAATGACATCACATTAGCCAAGCATGGTTCTAAACTATAAACTCCAGTGTATTGATATAATCAATAACACGTTATTAATAACATGTTAGCAAATACAAAAACATAGACATCTCATGTCCAAAATGTAATGCATATATTAATAAGATAATCCATCCACTAAATAGGTTTGAAAAATATGATAGCACACAACATTAATAAACAAATGAGGGACATGGTAGGAAATGAACATGGGTGGCCCTTACACTAGTCATTCAATTCTTATTAACTTTTATATATCTAAAAAACGGTGGTGATAAATAAAACATTATTAGAACTCTTTATGTTAGTCAGCAACTAACTTCCCTTCTTGTTCCCTAGTTAAGCCCCTTGATCAATTTAATAATGTGTAACAATTTGGTAAACATACCAAGTAAAATGTAAATGCCTAGTTTTATTCTAATGCAACTCTTTAAGATAATATCAGATCTCTAAAATGAACTAGGACATTATCTTTTTATACAACACCCTGGAATATTTTGTGTTTGAGTTTGTGAGAAATGATTTAGTGGAACAAAATCAAATTAGATCCATAATTAATTTTAAATTTGATAAAAAAAGACCAAAATTACACATATAATCTTAAATCACATTAACTACAATCTTAAATTAAGATTGCAAACAACATAATTAAATTTTAAATTCTATTTTTTAATAATAAATCCACATTGAATTAAAAATACTATTAATGCACTTTTCACTCTACACTAATTTTAGCCTCAAGTTCAAAGCCAATCGCAATTGATAGGAGAGTCGTAAATGATGAAATATGGGGAAGAAAATAGAAGTTATTATCATCTATATTGATGTGTATGCCCGTAAACCCTAATCTTAGAGAAAGAAACCCTCGATTAAATGCTCTTCAACACGTCTCGTTTTCCTCTGACCATACCTTCGATTGAAGACGATGTCAATCGTGTTGTTTTGGAGACGCATAGTTTGTTCAGAGAGATGTTTCCCTCTAACGATTAAACTGCATTCTCCATCATTCACATACCCTCCATCCTCACCACTTTCTCATCGTCATCATCTCATTTCACACCTCCCCTCAATGTCATTTCAGATTTCTTAACAGAAGAATGTGGGTTTTCTTTTTCTCAAGTGACGACTGTCATGAGAAGAAGACCACAGCTGTTGAGGAACATATCTGACCAAACCGCTAGAGAAGCCATTCATCTCCTGAAAGATTCTGGATTCACTGAGAATAAGCTTAAGAGTATCATTCTTAGAAACCCACGTATTCTTTTACTCAAAGTGGATAGCCAGTTGAAGCCCAAGATGGAGTTCCTGAAGAAAATGGGCTTGGATACTCAAGACATGGCACATATTATATTTCACAAACCCGGATTGCTTAACTCGAGCTTAGAATATTGTCTAGCCCCTAGAATCCTTCATCTTGAGACCCTATTTAGCTCAAAGGTCCAACTGTGCAAGGCTCTCAGAAGAGCGCCTAAGCTATTGACGAGTGATTTCAAGAAGCATGTAGTACCTAGGGTGGAGTACTTGAAGAATAGTATTGGCATTCTAGAAGATTCCGCAGTATTCGCGCGAGCCCTCAGTGCGGTTCTAGGCCGTAGTTTTGAAACCCTGGAAAAGAAAATTAAACATATGGCGAGTCTTGGTCTGGCGGAGGAGGAAAGCAGTCAAATTCTTAAGAGACATCCTCGAATACTTTTAATGTCAACCAAGAAAATAAAGAAAAACATTGATTTCTTGATACAGACTGCAGGTCTTGAGCGCAAGATTGTTGTTTCAAATCCTGTGCTTTTTAATTTAAGCGTAGAGAAAAGGCTCAAACCCGCTATGAAGTCTTTGAATCTCTGAGGACAAGTCCCCACGCCAAGGATTTACCTAATCTGGTTACATTTTTTAAACTAAGTGAGCAAAAATTCCTTAAATATTTTGTCCAATACAGTAAAGTCCAGTCCACCGATCATACAATCTCCTAAAGCAAACATTTTAGAGCAGTGAGGGGAGTTTCAAAAAAAAATTAACCTAGTTTTTTTCTTTCTTCAAGGGTTGGATTGGTGTTCAAACCGTTCTGGAACTCATCTAGGCCAAGGTAATGTCTCAACGATATTTACCTTCCTGATTCAAAAATATTATAGATACACTTTTCATCTCTGCATTAATATTAGCCTCGAGGTTGTAATGCTATTTAGACACTCCGGATATCTTCAAAACCCTAATGTCCCCAAGTTTTATTTTTATTATGCCAGAGTAATATCATGTATGACTTGTCTCATGCGGGCTTTCACTGCATTTTGGTGGGAGACAGCACCAACAATTAACGAGAAGAGCATCTACTATTGATGGAGGGAAAAACAGAAAGTGGGAGGAATAAAATCCTTTTTGAAAGATGTTTTCTAAGTTTTGTCAACACATGCAGGCAGCTGGGCAGCACTGAAGAAGAAGTAAAATCATTTGTTGGAGAGAGCAGCCAGGCAGGACGCCGTGAAAGGGACAAAAAAAATTCTTTTCGATTGGGTCTATACCAGCGTGAAGGAAATACCAACCATATTCAAAGAGGAGAATACGAGGGACTGCGTTGGAAGAGGAAACATCAACAGGAAGACAAAAGACAGGATTTGAAAGCATGGAATTTGCGTTGAAAGCCTCTCGATCTCCTCCTTTCTGTATTGATCACATCAGAACTAAAAGTTTATGAGTTTCATATTTATTCAGTCAAAGGATATGTAGAGCAGAGTGTTATTCAAAGCTGCCCCAATTTATCTCTCTATGAGTATATGTAAACAACTGCCCTTCGGTATAAGGGTTCAGTAGTAGTGTTTGTGAACGAGCATGATGTTTAAAGCACCTTATTTTAAGTAAATTTGCAGAAACTAAGCCAATCTGCTTGTGTTGTGTGGATAATGACATTATGGTTGGTTTTACATTGTCTTTGTTGACTATTTAAGCTGTAGGATTGAATATTTGTTCAAGATTGCCAGGGTTGGTTGCCATTTCAGTTGGGCCACCCCAGGGTCTGCATCAATTCTTTTTCACATAGTTGAATTGCAAGTCATATTTCTCTACCTATGTATTTACATCAAACGCAATAGACATTAAATCCGTTTAGCTCCATCTACAGTTTAGATTTCAATTCGCAAGTAAGATATCCATTTATAGAGTAATTTGACAATTCATTTCTTTTGCACATCTTGAACTTTAACAATAAGCATGATATTCACACCAGTCTATTTTCTCAAAGTCCAATTGCAACCCTAATAGGCAAGTGCACTTAAGATTTGTTTTAAATATAATACTTCAGTTGTGGTATTAACTTTAATCTATTTAACCATGGGTTTCTAAGTCAATCTCAGATTCTTCTTTTCACATATTTATACGTTATCACTGCTTGCAGCTAATAGTATAATTTCTAATCTGCAATATTCTTCCTGTTTTTGCAAATCCATTGCAACAACGACATAGTTAACTTGGCTTAGGTCCATCTCTTACTGTCTAGATGATTAATATTGCTCTGTCTGAAACTACTTCTGTAGATGCATCAATTTGATAGAATAACTTTATTTCTTTCATTAATAAGCCCAGGTTAGTTTCATACTTCAGCCTATATAATTCAGAAATGGTTTGTTATTTCCACTATTCTTGATGCTTACTGCATTTGACATGCCAGTAATTTATGTTCGTTTTATCCTTAGAGGCTCTAGTTTAATCCCTGCATGCAAATAGATAAGCTCGATATAATTCCCTTTTTTGGTTGGAATTCACAGCACCTGTACTTGAATTATTTCATCCCTCGTATATTCCATATGGTACAACTGTTCAACATTATTTGTTAAACTGGAAGGGTATGGTTAAATAAGATGGAGTTATATTCCCTGGTTCTATTTTTTAGACATTTGTGTGGAAACAATGTTTTCTATCCACAATGTGGTAAAGAAAAGTTAATAAAACATAGTTGTTTCTAGATAAATTCACCCAAAATAAGATGGATTTGTCCTTTCAGAAGATATGCTTTGATTGCAAGCATGCAACATTATTTGTTTAACAGGAAGGGTATGGTCACATAAGACAGAGTTATATGTGGAAACAATGTGTTCTATGTACAATCTGGTAAAGAAAGGTGAATAGAACACAGTCGTTTCTGGTTAAATGCATCTAAAATAAGATGGATTTGTTTTCTCAGAAGATATGGTTTGATTGCAAGTATGCAGAAATATAGAAGAACAATATCGTTCAGAATGCTCTTTATTCAAATGGCATAAAATTACAGTTATGATTGATTATGTGCTTTGCAAATTATGTTTCACCTGTCTTTGGTGTGACTCTGTTTTTGCAATGGATTATTTCACAAATTGTTCAAGTTAATCATGGGAAAATTGTGAAGAAGTTGATTCCACCATAAGTGAGAAGCAATTAGCAACCTGTTTGTATGCCATGTACTTTCTACTTGGACAAAAGCTGGGGTGACTGGATCCTAATTTATCATATGGATTTATGATGCCTTTTCATGTAGGCCTTAATGTTTATAATATTATATTATATTTTTACTATCAATCACATTTGAATTTGTATTATTATACTTTAAAGAGCTATTCATATAAAGAGATTTAATCCACAATCCTCCAGAAAATCTACATTAGCACGATCCAAGAGGTTGAGATGAGTTTCCAGAAAGATTTTCTTAAGCTCCTTTAACACTTTCCAAATAAACAAACAGCTGCCTGGAGTTCCATAGAAATAGATACAGTATTGGATATAGGTATGGTATCACAGATAGGTCAAATTTTCAAGATATACTACATTCAAATTATGAATATTTAGGGTATAGAAAGAACATAATTTAAAATATTTTGGTTTTTCCTTTTTAGGGGATAGGATCTAGCATCTGCACACCCTATCTTCATGGACTTCAAGCTCTTAAAGTGTATACTGGAGTTTCCTAAAAAACTCAGGACATCTTGGTAGGTGACTTAAGAACTTAAACTTATTTGGGCTTGTAGATAGTAACAATGACAGCGGGATGAGTCATTACATGGGAAGTCCTTAAATGGTCATTTCAAAGTCAGAAAGGAGCCAGAAAAATGTAGTTTAGAGAGGTGGAGGGGTTGAATAATAAAATATTGCAGCTTTCTTATTTAAATAGCCTGATGAGGATTTTAGAGTATTAATTATGGCACTCTCTGCTTTGAGGATGGATCACTAAAAATAGTACTTGCAGTTTAGTTGCAAATTTATTGTTTTTGTGGAAAAGCTTTTCAAAGATTTTGCTTTAATGAAGTGGTCAATCTTGCTCGAGACAGAAAGTTTCTAGATCTCAGTGGCGTGGAACGCTTGGTAGCCCAAACGAGGATTACTTCTTTCATTCAAATTTCTGTTTGGTTCTTGCTTTCACAATTCAGGGTTTTTGCAAACTCGAAACAAATATTTTTTCAAAAATTGTTGGAGATCTAAGCATTCGTGTAGCAGAAAATGGAAAATGAAGTAGGCGCACAGATTGCATATTTTTCAAATCTGTTTCCTCTAAAAGAGTGGAGTCAATTCCAATGGTCACCTGCATAATGCAGTGTGGAATGTGAATTCCTGGGACTCAAACATCGTGATGCTCACTTGGTACTTGAGGAATTCCAATATTCATAATATTGCAGCTCCGTCAGGAAATTCAAATGTTAGTTTATATCTATAGACTGACAGCAATAAAATGATCTTCTGAAGAAGAAGATGCTGGAAACCTAGTTGAAGCTCAGGGGAAGCTCACAGTAATTCAAAGAACAAGTGATTCAGATCTGGCTCTGCCGTCGCCTCATATCCGTAGACAATTGCAGAACAGATCTGGCTTCCAAAACACTCGTTGGATATATTATTAACCTTTTTTTATTAATTTATTTTCTGGTACTCTTGAAAAGTTTACGGATGATTACGGTTGATTGTGTTTTTGAATTGGCATGTAATAGGATTTGGCAAATTATTTCCAAGTTGAATTCATAAAGACTGGTTTATAGGTACATATGTACAAATTTATTCTCTTTCCAAGGAAATCAAATGATGAGATTGCTAGCCTGGTTTAATTATGTCTCAAATCCTCTTTTTTCTCTTTCCAAGGTATCATTTATGAACAAGTGGATGGCGTTGCTATGGGTTCTCCTCTTTCTCCGGTCATTGCAAACCTTTACATGGAGCATTTTGAGGACATTGTCCTTTCTTCTTACCCTTTTAAACCAAAATGGTGGAAACAATATGTGGATGACACCAATGTCTGTTGGCCGCATGGTCTTGACAAGTGAGAAGATTTCCACTCCCATCTCAACAACGTAGCCCAAAGCATCTCCTTTACCAAGGAGCTCGAAGTTGATGGCCAACTTCCTTTCCTCAATGTCTTGCTCATTAGAAAATCTGATGGGTCTTTAGGCCGTCATGTCTTTCGGAAAGCTACCCACACCGACCTTTACCTCCACCCCTCCTCTCACCATCATCCCAGCCGAAAAAATGGTGTCCTTAAAACCCTTGCCATGAGAGCATATTGGATTTGTGATGAGGATAACTTAAACCAAGAATTGGCTCATCTTTGCAAGGTCTTTAGCTTGAATGGTTTCACTAGCAAACAAATCTCTAAAGCCCTCAACCGAACCAAGGTCTCTTTCCTCTCCAATTTTGATGCCTCCAAACCAAATTTCCCCCGTTGTGTCTCCTTTCCCTTTATTGAAGGTATCTCCCACAAAATTTCCAAGATCCTTCTCAAGAAAGGTCTCCAGTGTGCTTTTAAGCCCATTTCTACTGTGAGAAACCTCATCCCTCATCTCAAGGACACGAAGAACATTCTTCTTGACTCAGGAGTTCACAAGGTAGTGTGCTCTTGTGGTACCCCCTATATAGGAGAAACCGACCACTCTTTTAGCACTAGAATTAAGGAGCATATTGTTGACATTAAGCTTGAGCAGATCCTCAAGTCAGCTTTTGTTGAGCACTCCTCATTAATCAAACACCACATTTGCTTAGAAAACTTTCAAGTTTTGTGCAAAGAAGAAAATTTCTTCAAAAAGAAACTCAAGGAAGCCATAGAGATTAGTAATTATCCCACAAACCTCAATCGTGATGAGGGATGGAGTCTTAGTCTTTCCTCACAACCTTTGTTTACCAATCTTAGAAACCGCCACCCTCACCCCTCTTGAGTCCTCTCTATCCTCTCCTTCCCTAGCCTCCTTTTTCCTCCTTTTGGTTTCCTCTCCTTCAGTGTCATACCTCTCCTTCCTCTTGTTTTTATTTGTCCGACTTTTTCTTTAATTTATTCCTTAGTATTTGTCCTTATATATTTCTTTTCTAACTTTACTTTTTTCTTTATTAATTGTATTATTGGGCTATTTCGTTTAGCTTATTTTAATCTTCATATTTTATTCTTTTGCTTTTAAAGCTTCTTACAAAAATTATTTTGCTTTTAATTGTGTTTTCCTCAGCCTTTTGCATTTCTTGGCTTTAACCTATTTATCTTATGGGTCTAGTTTTTGCTGATTTTCTTTTTAATTTACTTCCATTGTTTTTTTTATTTAGTTTTGTGCATATTTGTCTTATTAGTTTTTTACTATTAAGACTATTTTTAGTCTTAATAGTTGATGACCGTTAAGACTATCATTAGTCTTAATAGTTTTTTACTATTATGACTATTATTTGTCTTAATAGTGTTTGACTATTAGACTTTTATTAGTCTTAATAGTGTTGGACTATTAGGACTATTATTAATCTTGATAGTTTTTTACTATTAAGACTATTTCTTGTCTTCATAGTTTAGTTTTAAGACTATTATATTTTAGTCTTAAGACTATTTTATTCTTTTGCTTTTTAAGCTTTTTTAAATATTTCTTTTGCTTTTTAAGCTTCTTTAAATTTTTCTTTTGCTTTTAATTTTGTCCTCCTTAGCCTTTTGTATTTCTTGGCTTTAACCTATTTATCTTTTGGTTCTTGTTTTAGCGGATTTTCTTTTTAATTTGTTTTGATTGTTATTTTTTGTATTTTGTTTTGCTCGTTTTAGTCTTAATAGTTCTTAAGACTATTCTTAGTCCTAATAGTTGTATTAGTCTTAATAGTTTTTTACTATTATGATTATTATTAGTCTTAATAGTGTTTGACTATTATGGTTTTTAATTTTTGACTATTATTGGTCTTAATCATCAAATACTATTAGTCATAATAGTGTTTGACTATTATGACTATTAGTCTTAATAGTATTTGACCATTAAGACAAGAAAATAGTCTTAATAGTTTAGTCTTAAGACTATTATATTTTAGTCGTAAGACTATTAACTATCCAAGACTCCATTTTTGTGTTTTTATTGTTGTCTTAATTTTTTCTTTATTTATTAGTCTTGTTTCTTAATAGTCTTAATCAATTTTAATTTAAAATTATTTTTTAACCTTTATATCTAATTAAGCATTTGTTTGTTTTTTGTTTATTTCAAGACTTAAACTAATTTCTTTCTTTCTTTTGTGTTCTTATTTATTTTATTTTAATTTTCTAGTTTTACTTGTTTTCTAATTGTTGCCTTTTTCTTTTTGTGTTTATTTTGATTTAGTTTGATTTACTTTACTATTCTAAATGTTAGCTTGCTTTTCATTAAGTTTTATATGTTTTAAAATTATTTTTATTAAATATTATAATCTTATTCTAATAATAAGATATTATTAGCTTTTGTTCTTATATTGCTTGGGGAGTTTTATTATTACAATTATTAAAAAAAAATTGTCCTATTTTTTATTGGTTCCTCTTATTATTCTTTTCCTTTTTCCTCATTTGTCTTGAACTTCGTGTCCCCTTTCTCCCTCCCTCTCTCTTTTTAGCTCTTGTTGGGTCTACTACTTATCATTCTTATCTTTCAACACTCTTTCATTCTGATGATGAATCACGTAATGTGATTCGAAACATTGATGAAAAAACATTGACACAATCAAATCCATAAATTAGATTCAAACAAATTTATTCTCTTCACGTTTAAATACTATTCTAGTTTATGTAGAACGTAATCAATGTTTTTGTTTGTCAATTTTGTAACATCTAAAACTATAACTTCTAGAATTTAAACTTTTAACTATGTAGAAATTGTAAATTTACAGAGATTTGTGTCATGACCCTTTAGTGACCATGAATCACTCCCAGCGCCCAGTTCTCCGTTAGCAGGTACCAGTGACATGCTCAAATTCATAAGCAGATCACACCACCGGATCGGGCTTTTGTTGGGCACTCTTACTAATTAGCAGATCTAAACTGTTAGTGAACAATTCAAACATACTTGATCAATGTATGAAGCATTCTGAAACTTGTCGTAATAAATTAAATATTGAAGCATTACAAATCCTTGCTTTTTTATTTGTTATTTAGAGGTTGCAATTACAATTTTTGTTCTTCTGTATGACTGTTGTGTATGTAATTTCCCCCATTTTTTCACTTGCACATATAAACTTAAGGTCAAGGAAGGAGACATAAGTGATTTCCAACACTACAATTTGTCAAGCTGTATATACCTACAAATACACAAAGATGTAAATATTATACATAGTGTTTATGTTTACAGATTCTATTGATGTTTTCCTTCAATTTTGTCTATACAAGGTTATCCAAATATATATAGTTTCTTACGCAAAATGAACAGTCAAATTTTACCAATTTTCTCTTTCTGATGATGGATCACTGAGTGTGATCCGAAACAATCCAAAAACTCACTCTACAAACTTCATGGACTGTAGAAAACTCATACCAACTTTTACCAAATTTGTCAATATTTTTTTTACATATTTTGGGGGATCAATATTTAATTTTTATCCGATTTTGGGGGTTTGTAAAACATAATTCAAATGCCTCTTTGAGTGTGCATCATAGACCTGAAAATTGACTTAATAGCTCCACATAATTTCCACACATGGAAAATCAAAGTACAACAATTTCTTCAATCTAAAAATTTATGGCAAATGGTAAATGGACAATGAATAAAAATTTACAAGAATAATTAACAATTTACTTATCAAAACAAGTTTGATGGGGCAATCAACATAATTGGTCTCCATGTATCCGACAACTTGCAATTTCACCTTGTTAATTGTAAAACTTCTAATTAAATGTGATGCAAAGCATTATGTGTAACAGTTGTCCCAGTGCAGTTGTGTTTAGTTAGGAATGATTGTTTCAGTCATTCAGAGTTTGACTGGAGATTTAATGCCAGCTCATCCAGTTGTTTTGTCTAGTCACTCTTAGTTTTTGTTGAGATGTGTTATGTTTAGTCTTAGTGTTAGTTGGGGGAGTTAGGAGTAAAATTAGGCTTAATTGTTTCAATTAATTAGTGGTTGCAATCCTCGTAGGAGGAAGTTTAGGGGGGGAAATTGAAAAATAAAGGGGATTGGTTGTTGTTGTAGGAGTTAGGTTTTTTTAATCTGGGAAATAATGTAAAATCTTCAGCCAAAGATTAATGAAGAGAATAATCAGTGTTATGTTTTCTTAGATTTCCCTGATTCTTTATTTTTTCTAGTTTCTCTACAGTTCAAGAATGTGATGAAAAGTTGCAGGTCTGAGGTTTACCTACATCAATTTGGTAACAGAGCACTAATTGAAAGATGGCTCAGAGAGGGGCTCAAATGACTTGGGGAAGAAGAGGCAGGAGGAATGCCAAATTGAGAGATAATGCCTTGGGTGAAGTACTTCAAAGGCTACAAACTCTAGAGGCTAGATTGCTTCATGATGACTCTAAAGAAGAAGAACAAGAAGTTCAAAGAGGGTGAGCAATAGCCTTAGACCCAATGGAGAGACTTATCAAGGCCATCAACAAACAAGGGACTAGAGCCAAGGTTGAAGTCCTTGATTTTAAAGGAGAAATAAATCCTGAGGTGTTCTTTGATTGGATTCAAGAGTTAGAAAAATACTATGACATGGAAGGAATGGAAGAAGATGATCCATGAAGAGTCAAGGTTGCAGCCTCAAAGATGAAGTCTCATGCAGCCCTATGGTGGGAGAATCTCTAGAACACTAGGAGGCATTAAGGAAAGGAGAAAATTAAGTTGTGGCCAAAGATGCTGAAGCACTTGAAGGCTAGATTCATGCCATTAGATTATCAACAAATTTTTTTTAGAGAATTTCATAACTTAAAACAAAAGGAGTCCTGCATATCTACCTACATTGAAGAATTCATGAAGCTACAGATCAGGACCAATCTGCAAGAAGATGAGGAGCACATTGTGGCTAGATATGTTAATGGACTTCGATTCCAACTCCAAAATGAGTTGGCCCTACTTAAAATAAGCACCATGGATGAAGCATATCAACTAGCCTTGAAGGTTGAGGAGAAATTGAATAGAGCCTGCAGAGTGGCCAATAAAAGAGGTGGAAGTAGTTCAAACAAAGGAGGAGGTGGATCCTCCAAATCAACTATAGAAGAAGAACCTGTGCTTAATGAGAAACCAAACTTCCAAGGGAGGGGTGGCTTTAGAGGTAGAGGTAGAGGGAGGTTGGAAACCTTTGAGGTGTTTTATTTGCAGTGAAGCTCATAGAGCTGTTGAATGCCCTTAAAACCCCAAAAGAGCTATGATGAATCAAGAAGGAGGAGAAGAGCCCTTAGTAGAAGAGGTAGAAGTGGAGATAGGAGAGAGTTTAATGTTGAGAAGGACCATGGTAGTTGGGGACAAAGAAGCCACCAAAGCTGACTAGAGGAGAAATAGTGTTTTTCGAACACAATGCAAATGCAGGGACAAAGTGTGCAAGGTGATTGTGGATGGAGGGTCCACAGATAACTTGGTAACTGTGGAAATGGTACAAAAATTAAATCTTGCTTGCATGTCAAAACCAAATCCTTATAAGATTTCTTGGTTAAAAAAGGATCATAGTGTACTTGTGAACCAGTCTCGCTTAGTTGAATTCAAAATTGGTCCATATGAGGACAAGGTGTTGTGTGATGTAGTACCAATGGATGCTTGTCACTTATTATTGGGTAGACCTTGGCTTTTTGATAGAGATGTAACCCATCATGGTAGGGAAAATTCTTATGAGATACAACACGAAGGAAAACTCCATATTTTGAAGCCTTTTAATGAAGAAGGATCAACAAAAATAAACAGCTTTGTCACTATCTATAGTAAGATGGAAATAGTTTTTAAGAGAATCTAAGAGAGAGGTATGTTATCTTCTATACCTACATGCAAAGGAGAAATCAGATCAGCAAATGATACCTTTAGAGGTGCAGGAATTGCTACAACAATATCCAGACTTGACCCCAAGTGATTTACCAGTTGGTTTTCTCCCCTCTAGAGGCATCACTCACCAAATTGATCTAATTCTTGGTGCTAAATTTCCAAATCAAGTAGCTTACAGAATGACTCCTCTAGAGAATGAGGAGATGAGGAGACAAGTCACAGAATTATTGGAGAAAGGATTCATGGGAGAAATTATGAGTCTGTGTGCCACACCTGCTCTACTCTCCCCTAAGAAGGGAGGGAAGTGGAGACTTTGTATGGATTCCAGAGCCATTAACAAGATCACAGTGAAGTATCGTTATCCATTACCCAGAATGGATGATTTATTAGATTGTTTGTTTGGTGCTAAGATCTTCTCCAAAATTGACCTTAGAAGTGGCTATCATCAAATTTGGATTCGAGAAGGTGATGAGTGGAAGACTACTTTCAAAACTCGAGATGGGTTGTTTGAGTGGGTGGTGATGCCATTTGGACTGTCCAATGCACTAGCTACCTTCATGCAAACAATGAATTGGGTATTTAGATTGCATATTGAGAAACTTGTGATAGTCTACTTTGATGATATCTTAATCTTTAGTAAATCCTTGAAGGAGCATGTAGAACATTTGAAGATAGTACTTGATATACTTAGAGCAGAAAGGATATTTGTCAATAATGAAAAGAGCGAATTTTTCAAAGACAAGTTGGTATTTTTGGGCAATGTTATTTCATCAGATGGCTTGAGCATGGATCCAAAAAAGGTTAAGGCTATCCTTGAGTGGCCTACTCCTCAAAGTATTACTAAGGTGAGAAGCTTCTATGGTTTAGTAAGTTTTTATAAGAGATTCATCATGAATTTTAGTGGCATAAGTGCAACATTGACAGATTGCACAAAAGGGAAGGTTTTTACGTGGACAAAGGCGACAAATCTTAGTTTTGAACAACTCAAAAAGAAGGTAACAAAAGAACCTATTCTTGCCATACCTAATTTTGAGAAACTTTTTACAATTGAATGTGATGCTTCAGGGGTAGCTATTAGGGGAGTGTTAATTCAAGAGGGGAAACTGGTTGCCTTCTTTAGTGAGAAATTGAATGAAGCTAAAAAGAGGTACACCACTTATGATAAAGAATTATATGTTGTGGTACAAGCTTTAAAATATTAGAGGCACTATCTCTTACAGAAGGAGTTTGTTTTGATGACTGCCAATCAGGCTTTGAAGTATATCAATTCACAAAGTAAGTTGTCCCATAAACATGCTAAATGGGCTTCCTTTTTGCAAGCTTATACTTTTATTGTGCAACACAGGAGTGGTAAGAGCAATGTAGTGGTTGATGCTTTGAGTAGAAGGTGTCATTTATTAGCAGTAATGAGTCATGGATTGGTTGGCTTTGAAGAGATGAAAGGTGAATATTCCAATGACCCTTATTTTGGCAACATTTGGGCAACTCTAAATAGTCCAAACTATACCAATATGCATTCATTGGAAGACTACATATTGTTATATGGATTCTTGTTTAAGGGGTCTCAACTTTGCATACCCCTTGGACCACGAAGAGAAAAACTAATATGGGAAATGCACTCAAATGGTTTGGGTGGACATTTTGTTAGAGATAAGACCTTGAGACTAGTAAATGAGAAGTTATTTTGGCCTAATATGAGGAGAGATGTGAACAAGTTTGTTGTTGCTTGTAGGGTGTGTCAAACAATAAAAGGAGGAAGTCAAAATATTGGGTTATACATGCCCTTACCAGTGCCAAAGGAGCCATGGGTTGATATCTCTATGGATTTTGTTTTGGGGCTTCCAAGAAACCAAAGAGGCAATGATTCATTGTTTGTAGTGGTGGATCGTTTTTCTAAAATGGCCCATTTTATACCATGCAAGAAGACTTATGATGAGAGTCATGTGGCACATTTTTTTTTCAAAGAAGTGGTTAGGTTGCATGGTGTTTCAAAAACTATAACAAGTGATAGGGACACCAAGTTCTTAAGTCACTTTTGGTGGGTATTGTGGAAGAAGTTGGATAGTAAATTGCAATTCAGTTCAGCATACCATCCCCAAACTGATGGACAAATAGAGGTGGTTAATAGAAGTCTAGGCAACCTCCTAAGGTGTTTAGTTGGAGATCATCATCGACAATGGGACATGGTGATACCTAAAGCTGAGTTTGCCTATAATTCTAGCATCAATAGATCAATAGGTAAGTCTCCTTTTTAAATTGTATACAACACCAATCCTAAAGGAATTGTGGACTTAGTTGACTTGCCAATAAGTCCACACCATAACCAAGAAGCTACAAATTTTTTGGAAAATACTCAAGAAATACATTAGTAGGTTAGGCTCAAATTGTAGTCCATGAATGAACAATAGAAGGATTCGATAGATTTGCATCACAAAAGAAAGGTCTTTCAAGAAGGAGAGTTGTTCATGGTACACCTACACAAATAAAGATACCCCCAAGGTGCCTACAACAAGTTGAAGCCCAAGAAAATTGGTCCTTGCAAAATCATCAAGAGAATAAATGACAATGCCTATCAAATTGAATTGCCTACAGACTTGGACATTAGTCTCATCTTTAATGTTGCCGACTTATACTCTTATTCAACTAGAAATTATGATGGATAAATAGACAGTGAGTAGATGGAGCAAGAGAATGACAATGGAACCAAACTCCTCCCAAGGAAGAAAAGAGAGCAGATTGCACGAGTGTTGGATACCAAGTTGGTGACTACTTGATCCAGCTCTTACAAACTGTATTTTGTTAAGTGGGAAGGTCTTCCCGATTCTTATAACTCTTAGGTCTTAGAAGCATACGTGTTTAAGTACAACCAAGCTAACCCCATTCTTGAACCAAACGTGGAAGGACTGAAATGTTCTAGCCTCTCTAGACAAGGGGAGGATGATGCAGAGCATTCTGTGGAAGGACTGAAATGTTCTAGCCTCTCTAGAAAAGGGGAGGATGATGTGGAGCATTTTGTGTAACATTTGTCCCAGTGCAGCTATGTTTAGTTAGGAATGGTTGTTTCAGTCATGCGGAGTCTGATTGGAGATTTAATGCCAGCTCATCTAGTTGTTTTGTCTAGTCACTCTTAGTTTTTTTCGAGTCATGTTCTGTTTAGTCTTAGTGTTAGTTGGGGGAGTTATGTAGGAGTAAAATTAGGCTTAAATGTTCCAGTTAACTAGTGGTTGCAATCCTCATAGGAAAAGTTTAGGGGTGAAAATTGAAAATAAAGGGGATTGGTTGTTGTTGTAGGAGTTGGGTTTTTTTTTATCTAGGAAATAATGTAAAATATTTAGCCAAAGATTAATGAAGAGAATAATCAGTGTTATGTTTTCTTTGATTTCCCTGATTTTGATGAATTCAAAATACTTCAATAGGGCGTTAAATTAACAACATTTTCTATTGATGCATTTCCTTTTATTAAAGATTTCTTGGTCAAGTTTAAGTCTTTGCATTCTCAACTTTAGGGTTGTGGTAAAACAAAAAAAGACAAAAAGTGTGTCTTCTTGGTTTTGTTAAAGTTAAAAGGCCCTTATCAGGTCTTTTCTTTTACCTTCTACTCTAACATGGATGCTCTTGGAACAATGTTGTCAATGCCTAATTTTGAAAAGTTTTTTGATAGACTTGAACATGAGAACAATCTAAGTTAATCTCCATGGATATTATCACCTCTTCAAAAATTCAAGCACTAGTCAACCAATCATCTAAGGGAAAAGATAAAAAGACTTCAAACAAACCTAAGGAAAAATTAGCTTCGAGAAATGATAAATCATCTAAGAAAAAGAACAAAATTGACACACAAGACACATCTTCTTCACAATCAAGAAAGAATACTTCCAAGTCAAAGAAGAAATGAAAAGGACCATGTATTTTTTATGGATTATAAAATCATGACATTAAGTCTTCTCACAAAGGATTGTACTTAAAAACATAACATTGATAGTCCACATTGATATTTCTAAACCTGGTAAGGGACACACACTTACAACTAGAGGTTTGGATTCATCCACATACAATTGGATATAGTTGACTTAAGAACCTCATATCACATGAATCACTCACATGATCTTCTTGAGTCTCTTTTGAACAACATATTCTCATATTTCAGTGGGAAAAATTATACAACTTTTAGTTTTGTTTCAAGTATAGTATAGTTGACAAAGGGTCATATTGAAAATGTTCTCCATGTTCTTAAGATTTTAGCTAATCTTCTATGAATTTACAAAATGTGTCATACTAGTGATGGCAAGACAATTTAGTTTTCACCACGTGATGTAATTATTCAAGAACTACATCATCCCAAGATGATTGTTGCTTTAGGTAGAGAAGATCATGGATCTCAATGTATACTTTTCATGGGTTTGAGTCATCTTGTGGTGCATCACACATTGCCTATGCCAACTCTTTGAACAAACTTTGGCATGAGAGGTTTGAACACCTAAATTATATGTACCTTCAATAGTTGAGTACACAAAATATGATACTTGGAATTCCTAAAGTTTCATGTACAAAGGACATTTGTCAAGGTTGTCTTATTGGAAAACGTCATCAGAAACCCTTTCCAAAGTGCAAGACCCATTGTGCTACTACCTTAATTGAGTTGGTTCATAGTGACCTCATGTCATTTCCAACTCCTTTTTTTGGAGTAAAGTGTGTACTCACCTTCATTGAATATGCTAAGAATGGATTAGAAATGATAATAAAACCCTTACAAAGATCAAAAAGTGATTTTGTGATACAAAAAAATAGTGTGATCTCTAAAATGTTCTACCTTATTCTAAGATGCAAAACTAATTAATGATGCATTAAAAGGAAAAACACAAGAAACACTATTCAAGATTAGCCTAAGGAAATATCTATGCAAGAAAGATGAACAAAATAAGAAAATAACTTGTTATACCTTTTGTGTTGTAGATTTCCTTGGTTGGCCCTTGATCTTTGAGAGTTTGTGTGCTCCTTGGATGGCTATGGAGGTGAATGGATGCAAGATGCAAAATGTGATAAAATGCTAGTGGCTAAAGGATTTGGTGGATTGATAAAAAATGCTTGCAAAAGGCTAAAATGCTGCAAATGAAAATTTGGCAAGAGTTTGGTAGAAAAAATCTCATTTTTCAAATGAGAGAAAGGAGGGGGTATTTATAGAAAAATTTGAATTATCTAGAGAATTCAACGGTTGAGATTGAGCCAACAGAGCCAAGATGGAGGGTTATGGTGAGTTGAGGACTCACAAGTCCTCACATCTTGACATGTGGAATGTGAGATGGCTTAGGGTGAGATGATGTGGGAGTGAGGTGGAAGAGAGGTACATGATGTGAAAGAAGGACAAGTACTTTGTAGGTACTTTGGGGGATGAGAATATTTCCTCAAAAATAAACTTTTTGTCCCCAAATGAGAGTGAAAAAGATATTTGAGAAATTTTAGAATTTCTCAAAAATCTTCATGGGAAAAGGGAAAATGGTTGGAGAAATAAATGTGAATTAAAAATTCACATGTTTGAGAGAGTCTAATGGATAAGAGAGGGTTTCCAAAAAGATGGGGATTTGCCACAAGTGAGTGATGTGACAAGTCCAAAGTTCTAGAAGTTCTTGGCACAGGTAAAATGACAAGTCAAGTCTTCTAGAACTTGCATGGGGATAGGGTAAACCTTGGAAGAATAAAATGTGAATTAAAAATTCACATGGGGAAGAGAGGAGCCTAGGATGAATAAATGTGAATTAAAAATTCACATGGGAAAGGGAGTCAAGGCCAAAAAAGGCAAGTGGGAAGGTTGACACAAAAAGGTATGTCAAATGTGGTTAATGGCCTTGATTAAGGTTGTGCAAATACAAGATTAGGATAGTTAATGAGAGATTAGAAGCAAGTGGGAGATTATGCAGGATGTGACACTAATCTTGATTAAGTGGTGCACATCCTAATCATGGATTAATTAATTTAATCCAGATTAAAAGAGGATTATGGAGAATGTGACAATGAGAGATAAAATGAGGAATTAAAAATTGATTTTAATCAAGATAGGTCAAATGACTAAATTAAATAAATTGTCCCATTTATTTAATTTAGAGAAGAAAATGTGTAAGGTAAAGTATTTAATTATTCAATTACATACTTTAGAAACCTTAGGCAGAAAATGAAATAATGATTAAATAAATTATTTAATCACTATTAATGAAATAGATGAATAGAGTAGACGATTTTGACCATGTGGAAGAGGTCAAATTTAGATGTCTACAAATAGATATTAAAAAAATATTCTCATCACAAGCTTGGAATTTTAGATTTTTTTTGCTTTTTATATAGTCAACTAGATTTGATTATTTTGTAATATTTTTGGCCGCAAAAATAAAATAAAAACAAAGAAGAAACCCCTCTTAAATTTTTGGGAGCTTTCAAAATATATAAAAAAAATCTAAAAATTCCTTAATATTTGCCTTAGAAAGTAGATTTAAGTTAAATACCTAGTTGAAAATATCTAAAACTTTTGTCACTTTTTTGACCTAAAAAATAAAAATACAAAAAATGGACCTATTAAAATTTAAAGTGCTTTCTAGAAATGTAAAAATGTTAGAAAAAATGTTGATTTGCAACCAAAAAAATCAAATTTATGAAAACAAATCATCATAACCCATCAAATATTGATGACAAAATCCAAATTTGTTTACTAGAGCTTTCTTAAATGATCCAAAACCTACACTAAAAAAATTGTAGAAAAATTCATAGTCATTTGAAAGATAATGTAGACATGTAAAAATGACCTAACACTTATTGCACATCCTAAATGACATTTTCTCATCATCGACATTATTATCACCTAATAACACTGCATTTCACATCATTTACATAAAAAACCCTAAATTCCTCTATTAATTGAATAATAGTACATTATTTAATTAATTCAAATTTTCACCATTTTTTCGACTAATTAAATAAATTTCATTTATTTAATAAAGTTCTAATTTAACTTTATTCCTCTTGATTAATTAAATAACATCAATTATTTAATTATATTGCTAATTTACCCTATTCCCCTAAGTCAATTAAATTATTACCACTTAATAGTTTAATTAAATCACTTTCCCCTAAACTTGAATAATTAAATAAATTATTCAAAACATCATCCAAAAGGTCAAAACAAACAAATATAACTTTGTTTGCAAAAGTCAAACATGACTTGCACTTTCAACTCAAAAAGATTAATTAATTAAATCAATTAATTAATTATCCTCACCCACTTTCATGATGAGAAAATTATGATCCCTCGATTGCTCACTCTGATTGGCTAACTGGTCCATCTGTTTTTTGACTAATTCATCTATTCTTCAATCACATTGAAGGCTCAACATTATTTCTTCAATCCAATTGAAGGCTCAATCTATTTCCTCAATTCCACTAAACACTCTAATTGATTTCATCAATCACACTGATTATGTTGTCAAAATCCACTAATTCTTCCCATCTAAATCCCCTCAACATCTTTCAACTGTTGATCTAGATATTCTACAATGCGATCTTGCACGTTCATTTCGAAACAAAAAATCTATATAACAATCATCTTCTTCCTCAAAAATGATCGAAGAATCGACATCTTTTGCACACTGAAGTAATGTTGAAATCACAATCGATCTTTTGAAGAACTTTGACACACATCTAACATCATTATGAATACACTTCGACATGGGATGGTAAAGGTTTTTAGTCTTTGAATTCATTATGTTATCTTAGGATTTTTCTATTTGACTTCATTAGTTTAAAATCTTTATTTCGTGAGTAATAGGTATGAATTTTAATCCTTGTTTTGAATTAGATTTAGTTTAATTCATTTAAAATTGATTATTTCGTGCTTATTGATTTCCCCCTTACACATTATGGCACACCCGGTGGGACCACAATCCTTAACACTAACCATTTTATGAGTTTTAATTGAGCAGTTGCAAGTTCTAGAATGTTGATGCACTTTTCGGAAACACATTTGAAAAATCTTCACACAAAAGCTACAAAAAAATCACACGGTCACTTTGTTGTTTCAACTGAAGCCGCTTATTTTTTAATTGCTTTTGTCATTTCAGTTACATTTGCTAAAATAACAGGGCCTCTTTTGCTTTTTCCAACCGCTTTCGCTTGACAAACAAAGGCCGATTTTGATTTTTTCAGTTGCAATTGCTTATAATAGGGTCGCTGTTGATTAAAAGTCTCGTTTTTTCTCTATTTTTATTTGAAATTTGAAAATAAGTTTTTCATTTTCTGATGCTAGCGGGCGTTGCTTGTTGATGTTTGTGTTTGTTGACTTCGTTTGTGTAGCTCTTGCAATATATGGTACACATTACATGAAGAAATAATTAACATGTTTATCGCACAAAGAAGGTGAATGGTCGAAGTCTAAATTTTTCAGAAGGTTTCATAGTTTAGGAAAAATTTGTCAATTTGGTGCTTAAAATGAACCCCACAACTTGCATACTTTCAATTTGGTGCTCTAAAAAAACATTCAAAAAGCTTTCTAGTTTATAACAAAATTTCAATTTGGTGCTTTAAAAATATATTTTTTAGAAGCTTTCATAGTTTACGAAATTTTCAATTTGGTGCTTAAAATGAACTCCATAACTTTCATGCCTTTGATTTGGTGCTCTAAAAAGAACATTCAAAAAGCTTTCTAGTTTAGAACAAGATTTCAATTTGGTGCTTTAAAAAGAACATTTTAAGAAGCTTTCTAGTTTAGGAAAACACTTTGAAATTGGTGCTATAAAATTGAACCCCACAAATTCACACATTTTTGTTTTGGAGTTCTAAAAAGAATTTTTCAAAGGTTTTCTAGATCAGAATAACACTTGTTTTGGTGCTCTAAAAAATGCTTGCTTTTGACCAAATGCTTTCAATATGTTAACGAAACAAATGATTTCATTTTTGTTGACCAATTAAAAACAAGGATTGTTAGAAACACTCAATTTTGGGCTTAAAACTGGACAAATACTTTCTAATTTGCACACTAATATCTAATTGCTTGAAATCTAGAATACTTCACTTTGATGCACATAAAAACAAATTGCTATTTTGTACACATTTCATTTCATTTTTTTGGATAGCATCACTAGAGGGGCTTAAAAAGAATATTGCAATGGATTGTATACTATGTCTTTCATGTTTGGAAAACTAAAGTGTTTATCCTCTCCCCTCGCGTCTTTTGGCGATCTTGGGTGACAAAAATTATTTTTGAGTTTTGCACTTCATTTCAAATTTTACCTTAAAGAGGGGTGATGGGGAGCACTATCTCTCAAGAGCACATTTGCTCTTCCTAAGACCTATTATTTGGTCTTCCTAGGGTATTCTTCACTACCCTACTCAGAGGTCACTCCTAGGACCCTCTTTCTCCTTATAGAACTCTCCACCAATTTCAAATGCTCGCCTTCACTCTCACTTCACCATGAGCTCCCATAGGCTCCATTTTGCTACAACGTTCCCAAACCTTTCTTGGGACTTGGAATAGGTCTTCCAACTACTCCTAGGGTGATCTTTCTCCACTCTAATCCTTCTTGCAGGATTCTTTCTTCATTTTCCCATCACATTCAAGAAACTTAGCTTTTAGGCCTTATAGCCTTTTTGCCCAATTAGGCCTCCTAGAACTCGTTTACTTGACTTTTCTCACAAACAGTCTTAACAACCCACAAATTTTTTTGTGGATTCTTTCTATTGACCATCAGGGCTCCAAGATTTACCAAGCCTTAGGTCCTACAAGTGTCTGTACATATGACTGTCCTCAAACCCGACCCCTATTTTCAAGGGTTTCTAGGGTTTTTGGCTCTTTTTCCTTCTTTGAGGGCTTCAACGACCTCCTCAACTCTCCTCTTGGAACACACATGTCTAAGATACATGTTCCTACACTCCCATACTCTTTATTGGCACAAACCAATCCATTTAGTAACTCTCCTTGCTGCTGTCCTCTCCAAGCTACTAGCTAGAATGCACTTGCACTCACCTAGTGCTTGATGATTTCATCAACTCCCCTGCACACAAAGACTCCAAACTCCATATTTACACTATACATACAATCCCCTACTTGATTCCAAGTGTCTATGGTAGCTTTTCCACGGGAATTCAAGTGGGGGTCATTATTTACAAAACTGGCATGAACCGGCAGTGAGACCAAGAACACCAAAAACTTACAAAAAGATAACTAGTCGGTCTAGATGACTAATCTAATGCTAAACAAGGTAAGTAAGAGACACAAATCAAAGAATCAAAGCATCAGATAAGTCCTTTCAATCTATTCTTGACTGGATGAAGGCTCAAACACATAAATTCAATGAAAACTTGCACTCTTCCAATCACAAAAAACAATCTACTCTCCAAGTCTCAATTCATGAAAACAATCCTCTCTCCTAGGTATTAGGGTTTTGATGACCTTATATACCTTTCTCCCACGTGCTAGGACCCTTGGGTCGGGCTTAGAGCATCATTAATGCCATTTTTCAACTTTTAGGACAAATGGCCAAGATAACCTTGTCAAGATTTGCCTAATCTCCTCATGAAGAATTTTCCAGACTTCAAGGCTCTAAACTAACCTAGCTTGCCACTACACAACATCAATTCAACCTTGGGACTTTATCAATTAGTCCTTATTACCTTGGTGGTTGGCTAGAAACACCTACAAGCCAAAATTGCCAAGATCTCACCAAAAGACCTTGAGGTGCTCCTGCACCATTCTCCCCCTACAACAAAGAAGTTAAGGAACCTATGGTGTCAAGATCTCCTCACTAATTCCATGCTTCTTAAAGTCACTTTCTGCTATCCAAGTAGCCTCTGACTCTAGTTGATGTCTCCACTTCACTAGGTGCTCCATGTATGTCTTGTGCCTAGTCTTCTTCTTCACCCTTAAATCCAGAATCTTGTCAACCTGTGGTATGATCTGATCAGGTACCTTGAGTCCTTCCACATCCTTACTCATCTCAGCAATATATTGTTCCTTATCCATTTCTGGTCCTTTATACTTCACCAAGTCCTTCACATTGAAGATAGGCGAAATGTACATCTCCTTGGGTAACTCCACCTTGTATGAATTGGATCCATACTTAGCCAACACTTTACATGGCCCTATCCTTTTCATCTGCAGCTTACTTGGTATGCCTTTCTGTAATCTTGCCTTGTTCAAATATACCATCACCAAATCACCTATTTCAAATTGTAGATCTCTCTTCCCTTCATCTCTTTTATCCTTCAACTTTTGGTTAGCCTCCATTAATGTCTTCTTTACTTGGTCATGAACCTCTCTCATTGACTGAGCAAAATCATCAACATGTCCACTAATTCCTTCATAACCTTTTAGGTCTCTTAGCTCAAGTACACCCCTTGGATGTAAGCCATATACTATCTCAAATGGACTCTTACCCGTAGTCCTATTTGTGCTATCATTGTAAGCAAATTCTGCTTGTGGAATCACTTGTTCCCATCCTTGTCCATACTCCTTAGTTAAGCATCTCAACAAGTTACCAAGTACCCTATTGATCATACCCTATTGATCACCTTTGTTTGTCCATCTGTTTGAGGATGATATGTTGAGCTACAAGACAAGTTGGTTCCTAGCCTCTTCCAAAGAGTTTTCCAAAAGTGTCCCATAAAATTCACATCTTTGTTTGCAACTATGCTCTTTAGCAACCCATGTATCCTCACTATCTCTTTGAAGAATAGGTGTGCAATGTGACTAGCATCATGTGTTGTTTTGCATGGTATGAAATGGCTCATTTTTCTGAATTTGTCCACTACAAACACAATGTCCAAACCAGTCGGTGTCCTAGGTAGACCTACTATGAAGTCCATGCTTATGCATTCCCATGGTCTATTTGGGATGGGCAATGGCTGCTAAAAACCTTCATTTTTTGATGTTCCCTTTGCCTTTAGACATACTCCACATTGCTCCACATACCTTCTTACATCTCTTTGCATCTTAGGCCACCAATAGAACCTCTCTACTAAGTCTAGTGTCTTGTTCAAACCAAAGTGACCACTCAAACTACCATTATGCTTTTCTTGGATAAGATTCTACCTCATGGAACCTCTAGGAACACATAATTGCTTCCCCCTAAACAATAGACCATTCTGCAAGGTGTAATCTACATACTCACTATGAAAATGATTCTCAAAATCAGTACATACCTTGTATATCTCTAAAGAATCAGAATCTCCTTCATATAGATCTTTGAATCCTTCAACCCCTATGCTTTGTAGCTGTATCTCTTGGATAGTAATCAACCTCCTGCTAAGAGCATCAACAACCTTGTTGTTAACCCCATTCTTATGCTTGATGGTAAAGGTGTATGACTGCAAAAACTCCATCCATTTGATATGCCTCATACTGAGCTTCTCTTGAGTATTGATGTAACTTAAGGCCTGATTGTCGGTGTATACCACAAATTCTTTGGGCAATAGGTAGTGCCTCCACTTCTTAAGAGCTTGTACTAAAGCATATAGCTCTAAGTCATAGGATGAGTACCTAGACTTTGCTTCATTCAACCTTTCACTAAAGAATGCTACTAGCCTGCCTTCTTGGCTTAGGACAACACCTACTGCTATGTTACTTGCATCACATTCCACTATGAATGGCTTGTCAAAACTTGGTAAAACTAGGATAGGTTGGGTAGCTATCTCCCTCTTCAACCTTTCAAATCCTTCATTAGCTTCTTTGGTCCACACAAACTTTGTTTTCAGTCCTCCTTTAATGGTGTCAAGAAAAGGTGCACAAATTTCACTAAACCTTCTCACAAATTTCCTATAGAACTGAGCTAATCCATGAAAACCCCTAACTTTTGTCCCTGTCTTGGGAGTAGGCCAACTAAGAATGGCTTCAACCTTGCTCTTGTCCATCTTCAAGTTCCCTTGAGATACTACAAATCCTAGGTAGACTAACTCTTGCTTCATGAACTCACTTTTCTCAAGATTTGTGGTGAGCTTCTCCTCTTGAAGTTTCCTCAACACAAGTTCTAGGTGCTTCATATGTTCTTTTTTTTTGCTAAAGATGAGAATATCATCTAGGTAGACAACCACAAAGACTCCTATGTAGTCCTTCAAGACCTCATTCATCACCCTCATAAAAGTGCTAGGTGCATTTGTAAGCCTGAATGACATCACTAACCATTCATACAACCCTTCTGTGGTTTTAAATGTTGACTTCTATTCATCTCCCTCCTTCATCCTAATCTTATAATAGCCACTTTTCAAATCAATTTTGGAATAGTACTTAGCTCCGCCTAGACAATCCATTAGATCTTCTATCCTAGGAATAGGAAACCTATATCTAATTGTTATCCTATTTATGGCCCTAGAATCAGTACACATTCTCCATGTACCTCCCTTCTTAGGTGCCAACACCACTGGAACAACACATGGGCTTATGCTTTTCCTGATCAACCCTTGGTCCAAGAGTTCTTGAACTTGCCTTGCTATCTTTTTGTTCTGCTCTGGTGTCATCTTGTATGTAGCCTTGTTAGGTAGTGTTGCTCCTGGTATAAAGTCTATCTGATGACTGATTGCTCTCTTAGGTGGTAGTGTAGCTGGTGTACCTTCACAAATGATGTCCCTAAACTGATCCAATAGTCGCTTCACTTCTATTGTCATAGGTAGTTGATTAGGTAACTCCTCTTCCTTTGGCTTCAACATGATTGCATAGGCCACTCTTTCTTCCTCCTTCATGTCCTTTAGGAATTCCTTTCCACTCATCAAAATAGCACTAGATTCTGCCTTTTCCACTGTGGTTTCCTCTATTAGAGACTAAATTTTGTAAGTCACTCCATCCTTCTTGAATGAGTACTTATTCTCCTTGCCATGGTGTACTGCCTCCCTGTCATATTGCCATGGTCTGCCAAGCAACAAATGGCATGCATCCATTGGTAACACATCACATAGTATCTTGTCTTGATACTTTCCTATAGCAAACTCAACCCAAACTTGTTCATTGACCAATATATTCTGCCCTTTGTTCAACCAAGTAACCTTGTAAGGACACACATGGGGAATCTTGTTAAGGTTCAACTTTTGTACTACCTCCTCTAATATGATATTATCAGTAGATCCTGAGTCAATGATGACCTTGCAAACCTTACCTAATATCTTGCACTTGACTCTAAAAAGAGCTCTCCTTTGTTTGTGTTCATCCTCGGTAGGTGCTTTGATCAAAAGTATTCTCAACATGAGATTCTCTCCTTTCTCTGAATCTAAACTCACCTCTGAGTGTTTGGAACAGTCCTCTTCTTGAACATAGTTAATCTTCCTCTCACCTTGTGAAGATGCTGGCTTGTCAGGACACCTATAAGCCAGATGACCCAACTGTCCACAATTGTAACACTTCATGGAAGCAAAATGAGAACTTCTCCCAAATCCTCTTGATCTACCTCTTCCAACATTGTTAGAGCTTCTACCTTTGTATCCCCCTCTACTATTTGACTCTTGGGATTGTTCACCAACCTTAGCATCTCCTTGGCCTCTATTATGATTGCTCCTTCCACTAAAACTTCCTCTATGTCCACCTCTAGGGTCTCTACCTCTTCCTTTACCCCTGGTATTAGAATATTGTTTTTTTTTTAGTTTCTCTTCCACTTTAATAGCCATCTGATAGCAGCTATGGAGGTTAGTAAGTGTAAAGAGACTCAACTCCTCTTGTATGTTCCATCTAAGGTCATTCAAATACCTAGCAACCTTAATGCTTTCGATTTCTTGCGCTCTAGACCTAAGGCTTAGTTTTTGGAACTCCTCTGTATAAGCAGCTAGATCTAGGTCTCTTGGTTTGAGATTTTGCCTCTTCTTATGCAATTGGATGTCATAGTCCTTAGGTAGATAGTTTTCTTTTACTTTAGCCACCATTGTTTTCCCATTTCCTATTGGCTTCTTGACTTCCTTCTCTCTCTCTTCTTGCAAGAACTTCCACCAAGTTAATGCTTGTCCTCTTAACCTTGATTTGGCTATCTTCACCTTTTGTGCATCTGTAATCTCATCACATTCAAAGTGATTCTCCATTCCCTCAATCCATTCCATAACTAACTCTGCATCCATTCTTCCTGTGAAAACAGGGATGCCTTGTGCCTTTCCACTTAATGCCTTCAATTCTTTCAGGGAAAGGTTCCTCTTTTAATGGAAGGTCAAATTTTGGTTCTATGTCTTCCTCAACTTGGTCCTTACCCTTGTCTTTAACCTTGTCTTTAACCACTGCTAACTGCACTTTCATCTTGCCTGCAGTCTCTGCAACCTCTTCGAGTCTTTGCTTCATCTCCTCCACAACTTCTTCAAGTTGTTTATTCTTTTCTTGTTGCTCTTTCAGGTCTCTAGCTAGCTCTACATTAGTCACCATGGTGTTTTCTCCTATGGATTCTCTACTCTCTGACATTCACTTCTCAATTCCCAAGCCTTTTCATGGCTTTGATACCAATTTGATGGGGAGCACTATCTCTCAAGAGCACATTTTCTCTTCCTAAGACCTATTCTTTGGTCTTACTAGGGTATTCTTCACTACCCTACTCAGAGGTCACTCCTAGGACCCTCTTTCTCCTTATAGAACTCTCCACCAATTTCAAATGCTCGCCTTCACTCTCACTTCACCATTAGCTCCCACAGGCTCCATTTTGCTACAACGTTCCCAAACCTTTCTTGAGACTTAGAATAGGTCTTCCAACTATTCCTAGGGTGATCTTGCTCCACTCTAATCCTTCTTTCAGGATTCTTTCTTCATTTTCCCATCGCATTCAAGAAACTTAGCTTTTAGGCCTTGTAGCCTTTTTGCCCAATTAGGCCTCTTAGAACCCGTTTACTTGAATTTTCTCACAAACAGTCTTAACAACCCCCAAATGTTTTTGTGGATTATTTCTATTGACCATCAGGGCTCCAAGATTTACCAAGCCTTAGGTCCTACAAGTGTCTATACATATGACTGTCCTCAAACCCGACCCCTATTTTCAAGGGTTTCTAGGGTTTTTGGCTCTTTTTCCTTCTTTGAGGGCTTCAACGACCTCCTAAACTCTCCTCCTGGCACACACATGTCTGAGATACATGTGCCTACACTCCCATACTCTTTATTGGCACAAACCAATCCATTTAGCAACTCTCCTTGCTACTGTCCTTCCAAGCTACTAGCTAGAATGCACTTGCACTCGCCTAGTGCTTGATGATTTCATCAACTCCCCTACACACAAAGACTCCAAAATCCATATTTACACTGTACATACAGTCCCCTACTTGATTCCAAGTGGACATGGTAGCTTTTCCACAGGAATTCAAGTGGGGGTCATTATTTACAAAACTGCCCTGAACCGACTGTGAGACCAAGAACACCAAAAACTTACAAAAAGATAACCAGTCGATCTAGATGAATAATCTAATGCTACACAAGGTAAGTAAGAGACACAAATGAAAGACTCAAAGCATCAGATAAGTCCTTTCAATCCATTCTTGACTGGATGAAGGCTCAAACACAAAAATTCAATGAAAACTTGCACTCTTCCAATCACAAAAAAAATCTACTCTCCAAGTCTCAATTCATGAAAACAATCCTCTATCCTAGGTATTAGGGTTTTTCTGACCTTATATACCTTTCTCCCACGTGCTAGGACCCTTGGGTTGGGCTTAGAGCATCATTAATGCCATTTTTCAACTTTTAGGACAAATAGCTAAGATAACCTTGTCAAGATTTGCCTAATCTCCTCATGAAGACTTTTCCAGACTTCAAGGCTCTAAACTAACCTAGCTTGCCACTACACAACATCAATTCAACCTCGGGACTTTATCAATTAGTCCTTATTACCTTGGTGGTTGGCTAGAACCACCTACAAGCCAAAATTGCCAAGATCTCACCAAAAGACCTTTAGGTGCTCCTACACCAAGGGGGCTTGCTATGAGATACATCCCACGATGGAGAACTCATAAGCAAGGTCTCAAATCATGTTTACTGGCGGGCTATATCAAATTTTTTTAAATCATAAGAAAGTAGCTTCAATCCCAGACGATAACATACTACACCTAATCCCATGCCTTAAGTGGAACGAGAACGGTTAAAGAGTCTCAAGTGACTAGCGGATGGTAGTGTATGTACGGTGTTCACAATTGTCATTAAAAGCCTTATTTTAGAAGCCATCCATGTTTTTCAAAACATTCTTTGAAAGTGGTGCACCAGAACTTTGCTTCCGAGAAGTTACTTACCAAGTCTAAATTTTGGTTGAGGTGTAGAGCTTAAGATTTCATTCTTAACATACCTCTACACTCCTCCATAAGTTGCATGTAAAATCATCCCTTCGGGACATGAGGTAAGCCTACCTAAAAGAGTGTACCTACCTAGGGTGACTTGATTGATGCATTGCAAGGTTACTTTATTGACATAAAACATTTTCTTGAATTAAAATGAACACACCAAAACAAACATTCAACATGGTTATCAAACTTCAAACCCTTTAAACTTAGTATGAATACTTTGAAAAGAGCCCTATATTTTCACTCCTTAAAAGATATCTTAAACAAATATCTTTAAGTTTTATGAATATTTAGGCTTATATTTCAAGTCACACTAAGAACAAAGTTAACATTGGAAACTATGGCTTTAGCATTTCAACTTCCACAAACTTTGAGATTTTGTGGAAAGAAATGTGCTTAAAGTTATAGACATTTAGGGTCAAATAGTTTTGATTGTTGTGTTGTGTTATCACTTGCCAAAAATTCTCAAATTACATCAAAACAAGACATCAAAACTACAAAATTATCCAAAAAAATCCTATTGTTGTTGTTTTTGCCGCACTTGACCAAAAACTAGCTGCAGTTGACCTAAAACAAGTTACTTTTGCTATTTTCCTTACGAAAGTCACTAGTAAAATCTTGTCGCTCTTGAAAAATTGGATGCAGTTGACATAATTTTTCCATAGTTAATCTTAATATTGTTGCACTTAATCTATTATTTGAACCACAGTCGACTTAAAATTGGTCGCTTTTGCTCAAAACTACTAATTTTGCTTGTACAATTCACTAGCTAGAAAAGTTCCACATAGAGACCACTTTTGAGAAAACATATTGCATTTTCTTTTTAGATCTGACCGCTATCGGCCAAAATCTAGTCACTTTTGACATAAATTGCCACTTTTACTCTCCTTTCTAGTGAAAATTAGAAAACCAATCTAAAACTGGTTACAAAATCCTTTTTTGAGAACGAAACAGTTAGACCTCCAAAACATGTCATAATTCACATCAGTCCATCATCCATTTACAAAATTAAAGCACTCTAATTAGCTTTAAGATTCAAAATCAACACAACTTTGGATTATTCCTTCACTCAAAATTCTAAGATATCATTTGCTTGAACCTCAAAGCTAGTTCAAGTAGATTCTCTACAACATATCCTCTAGAAAAAGAAGTGAAATGGGCATGTGCAGGATCATGATGGACCAAAAAGTGGTGATATGAAAAAAGTATCATTTTGCACTCGCTAAAAAATGTGAAAATATTGAGTTAATGTTTTTTGGGGTTGGGTGTCAATACATTGCTCCATACCAATGCCCAAGCCAAAGTTTTACAAATCAAATATCCTATTTGTAAAAGTAAAAAAAATCGGATATCCGATTTGGGGTCGGGTAATATAAAAGAAACAAAGATCATTTCAAAGTCATTTTAACACTTTGAAACCTCCAACAACTCCAACAATGACAATGAGTGCAAATCCGGTATCGGATTTAAGCTGATATCTAATTTTGAAGGCAAGTGTTTGGTTTTTTTTGTTTTAGTTTTGTATAATTTTAATTAGTTTTTTACAGATTTTTATTAAAAACTAGGGTTTTTTACAACAATTTCATTTATATTGTGTAATTTCAGTTAGATTAATTAGTTTTGAACTTCAATCAGGTATTATGGTTGAGAATCAAAACCCACAAATGCCAAACCCTCCACCACCTCCACGCCCATCAATTGAAGAGTTAATTGGTGAAAATTTGGAGCAATTGAGGAGCATTTGTGATGTTTATAAGACAATCCCTTGATTAAAGAATATGACAAACACATTGAAATAAATAATTAAAAATATAGAAACCCTCTCCACCCAACATAATGCCTTTCTTTCATGGCGAGAAACCATGAGGGAATATTACTCCTGTTGATTGTCTTATGAAGATGTGAAAGATCCCGAAATAACAAAAGCCCAAATAGCCTCTTTATTTGTTAACCCTCGCATTGGTATGTCAGTTAATGTTAATAAACCAAAACTTTCTATAAAATGGTGCAAGAATAAGGACATTGCAGATAACTTTTGGGATCATTGGTGCATGGTTTTTGATAAACCACCCAACAAAAATAGTGATGTACCATTTTACTTTATTAAAAAATTATATGTTGAGTTTGTGTTAGGGCATCATGTCAATTAATTTGACATTAAACCCTTCCAGGGTATAGATGGAGGTATGCCCCAAGATAGACCAGGGGAAGTTAGAGTAGTCCAAGGCTCATATGTTCCCCCTCCTCTCCTTCCTCAACCACCTCTAGTACATCATCCAGATATTATCGAGGATGCAACCACACAGACTATTCAGGCTATTCACTCTTTGAGTAATCTTTTGGTTTCCCATACTGCTATAGTAGCTTAGCCACATGTGGGTGACATTGGAGATGGATTGAGTGTTTCTACATCATCCTCTTCAGGTCCACATATCTGTGTGCCACATACTTGCACTATGTGCCACTAGATATGTTTGGGTCCTCTTGTACAACCCGCTCAACATCCCTTGGACATATCTAATTATGACCTCCATGATGTGGACGTTATAGGAGATCAAATGCAAGAGATTGGAGCACACCCTGTAGAGTCCTCTCCTGTTAGAGAGGAGGACGTTGGAATAGTTACATAGGTAAGATTTAAGTTGTAAATTCATAACTTGCATTTGTTTTTAAATGAATATTAATAAGAGAGAGTATCAAGTACTAATATTTATTAAAAATGGTTTATTTAACAGTTGATGTCCGAGGAGGAGTTTACATAGGTTATTGATAGCACCCTCAGGGCCATTTCATTTGGCCTTGACATGCACGTGGTATATATTTTTGCACTCACTCGTTTACATTTTTTTATTATATACTTGCTTGTCATTTGAATTGTCATTAATGAAATTATATATTAACTTATATGTTTATCTTATTTTCCTCTTGTAGGAAACACCTAGAGTGAGTGAGGTGCAACGTTGTCCAAAATTTGGAGGCACAATGGTAGATAAGGGAAAGGTAATTAACCTCAAATTCGATTCAATTAAGTTTTTTAAGATCTTATAGTGATTATACATACATCGACATAGATTGGTAGTTTCATATGCTTGTCATTTTTATGTACATGCGGTTATGAGCTACACATCATTGTTGACAAGTATCACAATGCTTGAAGGAGTAGGTGTTGGAACACTTGAAGGAGTAGGTGTTGAAACACCTCAAGGAGGAGTTGTCGAAACACCTGAAGGAGATAAAGAAAAAGAGATGCCTAAAGAGGTATGTATTTATTTTATTTTGTGTTTGGTAAATATGTTCCTACTACCAACAATTGTATGCTAACTTGTATCAATTTTATGTTTTTGTTCACATATATAGATTGACATTGGAAAAGTTGATATGATTGGTTTTTTGAGAGGGGCAGATCCTAGGACTCTTGACGATTTGAAGAGATGTATATATGGGGTAATCAAGATTTCAAGTTTAGAGTTCAATTATAATTCAATGTATATTGATTTTGATGTTAATTATTTGATTTTAAATTATATAATATAACTAATCTCAATTGTGGTTTAAATTTTTCTTGTGCAGTTTCCTTCAGAGCCAAAAAGTGCTTCAAAGAGGCTCTATTTTGATGATCCACCAGTTGTTTAGGATGAGATAGACATTTTGGCATGTATATTTTGAATAGATATCAAGATGCTCCATTTTGATGATCCACCAGTAGTTTAGGATGAGATAGACATTTTGACATGTATATTTTGAATAGATATCAAGATGGCATATGTCACATTTTGTAAAACTTTGTTTGAGATGGAGTTGATGTCATTTTTGTTTATGGACATACACTTGATTATTACATAATTTGATATATAGAAGTCGCGAATCGAAATAATTTGTTCCTCATGTGCATGTTTAAATTGTTCAAAAAATTAATCTTGAGCATTGGTTAAATATCGATGTACAATAGTATAAAACATAATGGTTAAATTATATCATATATTACTTAGTTATATTATGGTTATATTATATAGTTTAAACAACTTTGAAGACAAGAACAAGGGTAAATTTTAACATTTTAACTTTAAAGTTTAAATACACAAATGTCATTGTCTCACACTACATGATGTTTTAGGGTCATTAGAGAGTCATTGGTGTCATTTTTTGGATTACAATAAGGAAGTTGCAAAATATTGCAAATTATGAAAAGTTGTCATTAAGAATGCCAAAAGGTTGTAAAGAGGAAGCCCAACGGTCATTTGGGTTTGAAAAGTAGTTGTAACTGTTGAATTTGGTGGAAAAACCTTTAAATAGGCTTGTGAACTCGAAGGGATGGTTGGAGAAGTTGTTCATTGAGAAGAAGCAATAAAAATTTATTGTTTTCTTGCAATTTCTTGAGTTTTTCTAGAATATTTGAAGTTTCTTTGTGTTGTATGATTTCGTACAGGGTAATCTTACACTACAATGGATTGAATTCAATGGGAAAAAGGGTTAACCTCACCACAAACTTAGTTTGAAGCATTTTCATTTATTTTTGTGCATTTGAGAGGCAATTTACTAAGGGTCAGTCTATATACCCTATTTAAGGGTTTTGAGTGCATCTAAAATGGCATATTAAGCCTTCCACCCACTGTATGCATTTTTAACTCATTGGATAGGCTTAGTTAGGGTTAATAAACATTTTTTCATTGTTTCATGTGCAGGGGAGGTCAGGATCATGATTTTGATGGTGCCCTAGATGGAATTTTGGGTGTTTTTGCATGAAAAGGAGAGGTTGGAGGGGGTAAATGTGAGAAATATTTGAGGTCAATAACTTTTCATGTCCTTTTAAGTTTTTGTAGGGTTTCTTGAAGGTGTTGGATGCACTGGGATGGTATGGTGAAGTTTGGAAGTAGGTTTTTCAATAAACCCTTTCCTAAATTGAGCAATTTGAGAGAGAGAGAATTGGGAGGGGGAAGGGAGAGGGGAAGAGGGGAAGAAGGGGGGAGAGAGAGAGAGAGGAGGGGAGAGAGAGGAGAGAGAGAGAGAGAGAGAGAGAGAGAGAGGGGGAAGGAGAGGAGAAGAGGGGAAGGGGAGAGAAGAGGGGGAAGGGAGAGGGAGAGATAGAGAGAGGGAAGAAAGATAGAGGAAAGGGAGAGAGAGAGATTAGGAAGGGAAGAAGAAGGGAGGGGTGGGAAGGGGGAAGAAGGGGAGAGAGAGAGGAGAGAGAGAGAGAGAGAGAGAGAGAGATAATTAAGAGGGGGAAGGGAGAGGGGGAGAGATAGAGAGAGATAGAGAAAGGGAAAGAGAGAGGGAAAGGGAGAGAGAGACAGAGATAATTAGGAGGGAGAAGGGAGAGGGGAAGAAGGAGAGAGAGTGTGTGTGTGTAATGAAATAACTTGCACAAGAAGAATATAATATGAAATATGCTAAAAATACTTGATAATAATATGTCACTTCGAGGGGGCAACCTCCTAATCCACTTCGAGGGGGATACCTCCAATAGTCTTCAATAAGAACACAATACTCAACATGCTGATCAAATAAGACTTACAACCTCTTATATATACCTATTTATGTCTAGGATATCACCTAGGCCGATTTAGATAACCCTATATAAGTCTAAGGCCGACCTAAACAACTAAATAACAATATACTAATGATAATATGACTTAATTAGGAGTTAAGATAGCCACAAACCGACTATTCATAACCAAATGTACACCAATATTAAGGGTGTAGCATGCCCTCCCTCTTTAAAGAAGCATTATCCTCAATGCTAATCAAGTGTGGGTTCTTTTGAATGAACTCCTCATCCTCCCATGTGGCATCTTCAATTGGTAAATTATTCCATTGGATGAGATACTCAGTGAGAGTTCTATTCCTCAACTTCTTCATGCATGTTTGATGAATGCAATCCGGTACCAAAATGATTCTTCCTTCTTCATTGAGCTTTGGTGGTGTTGTTTGAGTTGGAATATTATGCCCAATCACCTTCTTCAAACAAGAGACATGAAAAACTAGATGTATCTTTGTTGTTGGTGGAAACTCTAGCTTGTAGGAAGTTCACTACCAATCCTTTGCATGATTTGGTATGGCCCATAATAAATTGGTGACAATTTATTATCCTTTTTTTGTTGGTTCATTGAGATTTTCTTATAAGGTAATCTCAAGAAGACCCGATCGCCAACTTCAAAACTTCTTTCACTATGATGTTAGTCTGCTTGTTTCATTCGATTTTGTGCCATGGGTAAATTCTCCTTGAATCTTGAAAGTACCTGTTGTTGATGAAGCATGTGGCCCTCTACTGCCTAAACTCTTGGTGACACCTTTAATGATGATGTGATGGAAGGAGGATGATATCCATAAAGCACCAAAAATGGAGACATTTTTGATGAGCTATGAAAAGAAGTGGTATACCACCATTTTGCAAGTGGTAGCCAATCTACCCATTGAGATTGTTTCTTTGAAGTGAAACAATGTAGATATCCTTCCAAACACTTACTAACAACCTGAGTTTTCCCATCTGATTGAGGGTGGTATGAAGAGCTATGAGCCAATTGAGTACCCAGACATGAGAATAAATCTTTCCAAAAGTGACTAGTAAATATAGGATCATGATCACTGACAATAACCTTAGGTGTACCATGTAGCTTTTGAATATTCTCCAAAAAAACTTTTTCCATTGTACTTGTAAAAGGATGTGATAATGCAATGAAATGAGCATATTTAGTGAGGCGATCAACTACTACCATGATGACATTATGACCTTTGGATTTGGGAATCCCTATGATGAAGTCCATGGATACCTCTTCCCAACGTTGGATAGGAATAGATAAGGGTTGCAAGAGACTTGATGTCTTAATCATCTCCCATTTATTCCTTTTACAAACCAAACATTCAACCAAATTTTTTTGAATGTCACCTTTTAGCCCTTCCCAAAAAAAATCTTGCTTGACTTGATGATATGTCTTTAGAAATCCTGAATGACCACCAAGTGGAGACTCATGTAGTTCTATGAGAATCTTGCATTTAAGAGTGGAATTATTGCAAAGATACAAGTGCTATTTATACCAAAGAGTATCTCCCTTCCAACAAAACTTGTCTAAACTACTAGGATCACTTTTTAATTGTTGGATGAGATTACATGTCGCAACATCATTTTTCCACTTTGCTTTGGCTTCTTCCACCCAATTTTCTTGTAATATTGAAAGAGAACACAATAAGGCTTCATCTTTCTCATCCTTCCTAGAAAGTGCATTTGCCACAATATTTTCCTTCCCTTTCATGTATACAATCTCAAAGTCATATCCTAATATCTTAGTGACCCATTTTTGTTGCTCTTCAGAAGATAATCTTTGTTCCAAAAAATATTTTAGGCTATCATGATTTGTTTTAACCTTGAAGTGTCTACCCATTAGATAAGGCATCCATTGTTTAACTACATGAAGGATTGCTAGCATTTCCTTCTCATAAATAGGTTTCAGCTGATTCTTACCCTTTAACTAGTGAATCTCAAGTGCAATTGGTCTACCTTCTTGTATGAGAACTGCTCCTATCCCATTTCTAGAAGCGTCACAGTCCACAATGAACTCCTTGGTGAAGTTAGGAGTGGAAAGCAATGGAGTTGTACACATAGCCTCCTTCAATCTCTCAAATGTTGCATTAGCGGACTCATTCTAATGAAAATAATCCTTCTTCAATAGAGTGGTGAGGGGTGCTGCTATACGACCATAATTCTTCACAAATATTTTGTAGTACCCTGTCAATCCCAAGAAACCCCTCAGTTTCTTAATGGTTTTTGGAATAGGCCATTCCATGATAGCCTTAATTTTGTTAGGGTCCACTTTACTCCTTCATGTGAAACTATGTGTCCCAAATACTCCACCTCCTTAAGACTAGAAGCACACTTGGATGGCTTAGCATAGAGTTGATGATCTTCAAGTATTTGTAATGCTTGATCTACATGTTGTAAATGTCTTCCCAAGTCTTGCTATAAATCAATATATCATCAAAGAACACTAATACAAACTTTCTCAAGAACTTCTAAAAAATGGAATTCATCAAACTTTGGAATGTAGATGGTGCATTGGTAAGACCAAATGGCATCACCAAAAATTAATAATAACCCTCATGAGTCTGAAATGTTGTCTTACAAATATATTCCTCCTTAATCTGAATTTGGTGATAACCATATCTAAGATCTAACTTGGTAAAATACATAGCTCCATTCAATTCATCTAGCAAATCATCAATAATTGGAATAGGGAACTTATCTTTAATGGTGTACATGTTGAGAAATCTATAATCTGGACACATGCACCAAGTTTCATCCTTCTTACATACCAACACCACCTGAGAGGAGTTAGCACTCTATGCCTAATAATTCTTGCCTCTAGCATCTCCCCAACATTTTTTTCTATTTCACTTTTTTCTATGTGTAGGTACCTGTAAGGTCTAATGTTCGGTGGTTGGCTCCCTGGAACTAGTTGTATGGAATGATCATGATCCCTCTTAGGAGGAAGTCCTTTAGGCATATCTCCATGAACAACCGAGTGACAATTAATTATTTCTTGTAAATCTGGATGAGTAGGCGCATTAGATTGAGAGACTTCTAATGAACATAACTGGGCCACAAATCCATCCACTCCTTTCTTAAGAAACTTTTGCATTTGATGAGAGCTAACCATCTATGGTGACTTTTCATTCAACCCCCTTAGCTCTACTACCTTTCCTTCTTATTGAAATATCATGAATAGTTCTTGGAAGTTCATCTTGATTGTTCCCAATGTAGTAAGCCATTGTGCTCCCAAAACAATATATGTTGCACCCATGGATATCGCATACATTGGGTATCAAGTCGATAATATCCTATGGATAATTTAATGCTATGA
The DNA here is from genome assembly GCA_007115665.2 of Sequoiadendron giganteum. Taxonomy (NCBI): domain Eukaryota; kingdom Viridiplantae; phylum Streptophyta; class Pinopsida; order Cupressales; family Cupressaceae; genus Sequoiadendron; species Sequoiadendron giganteum. The sequence continues at coordinate 260,242,841 of CM021100.1, read as the reverse complement.
CACTTCCCCGAACAACTAACTATACCACCATTTGCAATCAAAACCTGAAACTCTGGAGCTAGATATATAAAGAAATTTAAATGAGTAGCCAACTTTCTATTGATGAAATTATGAGTACTACCTGAGTTAATCAACACTGTTACTTTTTGCTTCTTTAAGAACCCCACTACCTTGATATTTTGTGGAGCACTAAAACCTGAGAGTGCATGACAATAAATAATTGGTTGAAAATCATTTGATTCCTCATTTGACTCCTTTTCATCCTCTAATATGGTTTCCTCCTCTTCTTCCTCACTTGGCCCTTCAATATAGAATAATTTCTTTTTACTACATTTATGTCCCCGACTATATTTGCCATCACAATTGAAACACAACCCTTTTTCTCTTTTCTCCTCAATTTGTTGTGGAGTCAACCTAGTAGGTTGAGGAAGATAAGGTGTTGAATATCATTTCTCTCTTGTCACAGTAGCCCCTTGCTTCTTAGGAATCAAATACTTCTCCTCTACCTTGTGTGCTAAGGTAAATGTCTCATTTATAGAGCTAGGACTAAACATACATACCTCATGTTGAATTTGATCCCTGAGACCACCCAAGAATAAATCATTCAATTTCTCCTTTGTAATTGTATCCACTCTTAAGGATAGATTTTGGAATTGATGAATGTATTCCTTAACTGATCTTGTTTGTTGAAGTTTAGCAAGCTAGCTGAAGAAGTTGTCTATCACACTATTGCTATATTGTGCTTGGAGTTTCTCCATAAAAATTGACCATGAGACAATGAGACCCTTTTTCCTTCAATGAGTACAAACCCAACGATACCAAATTAATTGATTTGGTTGTATATATAGGGAAGCCATTGTGACCTTTTGTCCATTTGGGATTTGATGTACTTCAAAAAAATTCTCCATTTGGTTTATCCATGTTAGAGGATCCTTGCCATCAAACTTGTGCATATCCACCTTTGGAAAAAAATTCCTAGATCCCATAGGAGTATTAAAATTCTTGTCAATATTAGCTGACCTGAAAGTTTCACCTTGGTTGCTTGATAAATCCTTTCTTGGTTCATTCATACAGGTGCTTAACATGCTTCGTATATCCGATATATCTCCTCTTAGATCACACACATCAATATTTATTGAGGAAATTTCTTCCTTGAACTTACTTATTTCCTCATTAGGATTAATATCCTCTATTGTTACCCCATCCTTATCAGGAGTCTTCCCCGATGTGACAACATTCTTTTTGCCCCTTGTTACAGGCCCCATGATGATGGGAACCAATAATTTTGAAATAAATCACACAAATGAGATTTAAATTCTCTAAAAAATTTACTGTAATGTAGTAGTGCCAAAATACCTCTCACCTAGACAAATCTCCAAGAAATAAGTAGATTTGCAGCCTTGAGAGTGATATTTGTGGAAACCCTAATTTTTCAATAACTCGCTTATTTGTGATCCAATTTCTCCAAATTTTTTACTGTAGGCTCTGTTGGTGTTCCAAATTGATCAGTCCAATGAATCCTATAGACTATCCACTTTCTAATGATTAGATTCAATGGTGGATTTGGCCAACTGACAGGATTTAGCCAAAGACTTAAATCTCCTACACTTTTGGCTCTGCAGGACCAAGGTGGGTAAACCTTTACAATGCCTAAAACTTAATTCACTCATACACCGACATTGATTTTTATAGTAGATAACTCCCAATGAAAAGAAACTAAAGAAAGCATTGACAACCTCAAATCTAGCTAAATTCTCAGTATACCAACACTTACTCAACAATTGGGAGGAAGAACACAACACTAAACCTCAACCGAACAACATGGATTTAAAATGATTTTGAATTTAAACTTGTTTCTGAGGTGCATAAAGCTAAATGATAGACTAGTGCCAAATTTTGGGCCATAGAGTCAAAATGCATAAAATGAATTCATCAACAAATAGATTTCAACTAGTGGATTTACAACTGTTAATGCATTACATTAACAAATCCTCTCCTATTATCAATCAAATTATCCTTAGTAATCCAACCTGCACACCTAAAATCACAATCATCTACTCAAAGCATTCTAACCATTTTTTTGAAACAAAACAATGAACAAACAAAACAATCTCATGAAATTTGAGATGACAAACTCAAAGGTACTTTGTATTATTGAATTCATATGACTAAATGTGTACAAATATGAAGACAATTTGAAGATATTCATGAATGTGGAAACACTTGGAAGACATTCATGTTTTATTTTCACAAACTGGCTGATATTCACTCATGAAATCAGTAATTACAACTTTATAGACTCAAAACATGACTCATAACTCAACATTTTCTATCTACCCCAGCCCCATACAAAATTTCAGAACCCCTTGAACAAATGAAAGAAGAAGAGAAAATATAGAAGAATGAAATGTTCCAGAAGAAGCCCTAAAACTGATCGGGAGATGCCATCTAGAAACTCAATTCACCATTGATCAACAAATTTTCAAAGCCTCTCTCCTCTCTCCACAACAAAATTTGCCACTAATTCTCTTTGCATTCACTTTTGTTTTGAAACAAAAAATCTACCCATGTGAAGAATCTCCATTTTACCTTGCTATGTAAAAATACCTCTACTTGCCCATGAAAAATCATTCACTCTCTTTTATAATGCTACACTTTATATGTGGAACTACACATTATTCTCAACAAATAATAACTTTCAAACATAAAGTGAATATAAAATTCACTTTACTTATCTCCGTGCGCTTAAAGTTTTAAATTTTTCATTTAAGACATTCTCTATTTTCACTTTCCAGTAGTATAAAATATTTCACCTTTTACATTTAAATGCGTGGCTTCAAAAAATTTCATAGGGCCCTAAACATTAATCTGCTTCCCCGTGCAATATTTTATAAAAATATCTAAAATGTGGGCCCATTTATTCATGTCCCTTCCATATTTCAATGCATATTTGAAACTTACCATAAGGAACTTTATATTTTATTATGAGCTCATTAAACTTCCACGAGAGAAAATAATTTTACTCTTTTAAATGTTTTGCCATTGAGAAGAAGCAAATGAAGCATTACAAATTTAACCCATCGAACCTTTATGTTTCCTCGTCGTGCATTGAAGAATTCACCTGGGCCCACTGCCACATGGCGGCATATCGCCAATCTCATATGAATTAACCCGTGTGCATTTTGGAGGTGCGAGCTAGCGAGCAATGGTGGAGATTTTGCTGCATTTTCACCTCAGTTCTGAATCGTTGATCTTTGTTATCTCTATTTTACCTAAAACCTTTGCGTACTCTACAACTCTCTTTTGCAAATCATGACGACAACCCCATTTTTGCCAAGCAGATTCAAACTCCATGATCAGGCCCTCCATCTTTGAGACATTTTAACTGTAGGCACACTATTCCAGTGCACAGGTCTCCCTAACTTTAGACACGATGGTGCCCATCAGTCACATTTGACTGAATTCAATCCCCCTTCAAGCCTCCATTCATCCTTAGCGCGGGCAGGAGAGAATGTGATACCACCGCCAGTTGCATTTTACATTCGAACTGAAAATAATGACAATGTGAGTGCAGTTCAAAATAGAATTTCCTCAAATTTTTTTGATACATTTACACTTCGAGCACATACTGCCTTGGCACGAGTTTCATCCTCTATGCTTTATTTGATTTTAATGCTTGGCACAAACCACGCCCAACTCCCCTGATTGCGCCTCCTCCTTACACCATGCCACCGCGCCACTTGCATTTGCTTGAGTGTCTCTAAAAAAATTTCAACACATCCATTATGTGTACGGCCAAAACAACATTCCATGGGATCACATTTAAAGAACTTGTCTCTGTCTTCAATGCTTCGATGGATGCGCATGCCCTTCTCTCCCCTCTACTGCGTGGCTACTACTTGCAGTTGCTTGTAGTTTCTAAATCTTTTTCAATGAATTCCCTTATGTGTGTTGGTATATGTGAGTTGCATTTACTTGAGAATTGTTAAGGCTTTTCAACAAACTCATTGTGCATTATGTTTTGTGCAACATCCTACCAGCCAAATGCATTTGCCTAAAAGTCTCTAAAGAATTTTCAACATGTGCATGGTGCATCCATGCTGACGTAGCGTTCCTATGGCGTTTCATATCAAATGCATTTGCTTTAAGGTTAATGAAGTGTTCTCAACAAAACCATTTTATGCATATGCTGTAATGGTATTTCATGATCTATGTTGGCGCCCCTTCAAACACATGCCAGTTGCACATGATCTTAGTAGAAAAATACTCATATATCTTTCCAACATATCATAATGAAGTTCAAGCTCTTTAAACAAAGTGTTGAATTGTTCTTGGATCCCTTCCATTATCTGTAAAACACCACTTTGAATCTCTTTGAAGGTAACTGATCCTTTTCTATTGACATTAAATGATAAAGGAAGTAAAAAAAGGGACTCTTGATCCAAGATTTTATTTGTTGATTGGCATTCAACTTTCTGCATATCAAATATAGGGAGAGATCATAGACACACACCAAAGCTATCTTGTCTCCTTACAGATGGAATTTTCATGAGTGTCTTTGATAAAACTCCACTTTTTAGTGTTTCCTCTAATGGTGAACTTTGTAACTTTGTTGAACCACATGCATTTGAATTCACATCAAACTGCCTTGAACCATACCCTCCATGATGTTCTTCATTGCCAAAATAGATCTTCTTTTTGCTTTCCATTACTTTAATTTCCTCAAGTTGTCTTTCTCATCTTTTACATCTTGAGATATATCAAAAAATTTATCCCACAGTACTTCAAATAAAACATTACCCCCTCCCTTGATGCTTTGGAACATAAGCATCTTAAACTTTAGTTTAAATTCCTCCATTTTGTGTGTTTGCAAGCAATTCAATTGAACATCCTCTTCACACTAATCGGCTGCATTTTCAAACTTCAGGGACAAGAATTGGTGCGACAAAAAACAACAATCCTGGCCTTGAAGTTCACCACCATTTATTGTTCTTACACCTTGATCACAACCGTGCACATGTTGAGTCCCTTGTGGGCCTGACTAATTTTTTTTTTGTTTCCAAACAAATATTATGCTCAATTGACTTGACACAACCCTTTGAATGCTCCAATAGTGAAAACATAAACTGGGTTAGCAATCAAACTTGCTTTATGACCATTTTGCAAAATGGTGAAAACTGACCAAGTTGGCTCTGGAATGGGCCTGGGAAACTGGGAAAATGACCTCGTGAAGCCATAAAAACTTGTAGACATGTAGTCATTTGACCTGAGAATGTTGTGCAACAAACAAATCAAAGAAATAGATCACGAGGGGAAAGTTATTAATTGTCAGAGTTGCTCAGTTGAACTTTCTGCAACAACAGTTGTTCTGAACCAATTAAAACTCACCCAATTGCCATTTTGAAAAAATAGCAAATCAACTCCTAGGAGGCTACCACTAGATACAATAAATCGTTTAGGTACACTGAACACATGTGAAAAAGGAATTGGCTTCAATCATCTCTCATCAAAGGATATCAGGTGTCCAAGTTGACCACCCTGAAAGGTTCCAGGAAATGCAAATGCAAAACAGAATAAATTGCATTTGGTTTTGATTGGTAAAAATAGCAAATCTAATCACGAGGCTCTGGAGCCAAACATATGTGCTCATCTTGGTATGGATAATGTTGAGCAATAATCATTTTCTCTTGACAATCAATCGGTTGCAAAATACAAACTCAAACAGGAGGCAACTGTGCAAAACTGAAAGTTTGCAAACAACGGAAAAGTGCCAAAACTCTCCAGCTTGGATTTTCAAAACCTTGACAAAACTTATCATGGGAAGCTGAAAATTGACATGCCTTCTCACATAGGATACATGAGTGAGTTCACAAATGGGTTTTGCACAAAAATCAACAAGCTTCAAATTTTGACCCCCAAAGTGGGTCACTTAGGCATATTCATCAGGTGCACTTCTGGAAGTGCAGAGGCAAAATTTTGAAATGGGCATCTCAAATTTGTAGAATTTGAGAGTGCCATCAGGCTTCTGTAGTACGCTTCCAAAAACCCACTAAAAATCAGGCTCTAATTCAAGAGGATTTGATAGATATGTAGATTCAAAATAAATTGTGTAGAAACCCTAATTGTACAATAACTCGCTTGATTCTACTCCAATTCCTTTGAAATATGTACTGTAGCTTCTTTAATATGTTCTTTAAAAACCCTTTAAAAATTAGAAAAAAATTCACTAAAATCTAAAAGATATGCTCTTCCCAAAATCGCCTTCAATATTGAGAAAAAACCTTGCCTCTATGGTGCCAAAATTATGCTTTGATACCACTTGTAATGAAATAACTTGCACAAGAAGAATATAATATGAAATATGCTAAAAATACTTGATAATAATATGCCACTTTGAGGGGGATACCTCTATAAGAACACGATTCTCAACATGCTGATCAAATAAGACTCACAACCTCCTATATATACCTATTTATGTTTAGGATATCACCTAGGCTGACTTACATAACCCTATATAAGTCTAAGGCCGACCTAAACAACTAAATAACAATATACTAATGATAATATGACTTAATTAGGAGTTAAGATAGCCACAAGTTGACTATTCATAATCCGATGTACACCAATATTATGGGCGTAGTAGAGAGAGAGAGAGAGAGAGAGAGAGAGAGAGAGAATATTAGGAGGGATAAGGGAGAGGGGAAGAAGGGGATAGAGAGAGAAAGAGGGAGGGGGGGAGAGAGAGATCTAAAGATAGAGGGAAAGGGAGAGAGAGAGAATTAGGAGGAGAGAGAGAGAGAGAGGGGAAGAAGGGTCTAAGAGAGGGAGAGAGACTTAGGAGGGGGAAGGGAGAGGGGAAGAAGGGTCTAAGAGAGGGAGAGAGACTTAGGAGGGGGAAGGGAGAGGGGGAGAGGGAGAGAGGGAAAGGGTGAGGGAGGGAGAGAGTGAGGGAGGCGGAGAGAGGGAAAGATATAATATTTAAATATTTTATATATTAGTAATATTAATTAGTTATATAATATTTTATATATTAACTTTATATATATATAAATATTTATACATTAACTAAAATATATAAATAATATTTAAATATTATACATAAAAATATAATATATTATATATTATACATAATTCCATAAGAGATTATCATAAATTATATATTATATATTAAATTATAAACTATATTGTATATTTTCAACTAGATATATTAAAATAAACTATAAACTATTTATTGCATTTTTTAAATCATATTAAAAATTATATTACATTTTTAAAAATTATATATAAAATAAATCAGATATCCGATATGTTTGACACAAACCCTACTACCTAGGGATTAGCCTCGGGTTTGCTTCAAAATTTGGCTAGGACATGCCAATCCTAAGAAGTCAACACAAAAAACGTGTTTAACAACTTACCTTGCTTTTCTAGACTTCGCCCATGTGGCTGATGACTTTTTTTTTACCCTAAATTGATGAAACAAAAAGGGTTTTTAAAGGAGATTCTTAGCTTTCCACCAATATAAAATATGCTTTACTTTGAATTTAATAAATAATTATTATTCATTTTCTATTTGAATTACAACTAAAGTCTTGATTGATAGGTTGATTGAAAAACATCTATAGCTTTCAAACGGTATCACATTTTTTAAATCCGAAACATGCGTCACATCCTATACTTTGCATACTATAGGATTAAAAAAAATTGAATTTCATGAAGTTTTGACCAAGTTAAGGTGGTCAGACATACAAGTTTTTATATTTTTTAAAAGTTGTAATAAAAAATTCATAATTAATTATTTACTTAGAAAAAAATTACAAAAAATATGCATCACATCAGGACATGAGTCCTCAACTTAATATTTAAAATCTTATAAAAAAATATTATCATTTTATTGTGGTTAAGGTGGTCAAATAGACACCTACTTCTTATTTTTCCCCTAAAATTTAAGTACTACTGTATTGAAATTTCAAAATTTCACCAAATAGATTTTATTTTTAAATAAACCTAGTAGTTTAGAAACTACATTCAATTTGCTACAAATTCTATTCTTACATATTTTTGAAATAATATAGATAACTTATTCAATTTTTTAGGTCAAGTTGCCTGACTCTAATTTTTTTGAATTTTCATCGCTACTTAAGGGCCTGTTTTTTCCATGATGATCCTACACATACCCAAATATCAATCCAAGTTTTCAACATTTTTGAATCCCAAAAGTTAACGTTATTTTCAAAAAATAACTCAAATCTTAGGGCCCTGAGTATCACAAAAACCATAGTGAAACATCAACACCTTTTGCTTATTTATTCCCTCACCCATTTGTGTCCTTATCATAGCTTGATATTGTGAAGTATTGTACCCCCTTAGTACTACTTGGCATATTCCAAGGGTCAGATTGTCTTGCCTATATCGAGATAGTCTATCATATCACACTAGGGGCAATTCGTTATGGATCAGATCAGGTTCTTATATATCTTGAGGTTAACGAAAATCCCAAAAACATTCATAGAATCTCATCAAAATCCAAAAATACCTGCAAAATCAAAAAATTCAAAAACATTCAAAAATTATAAAAAATTATACAATTTTTTTTTTAAATTTTGGAGTTGTCTAGAACATCAAATGTTCCCTTCATGAAGCTACAAAAACTAATTTGATTTCTTTGAAAAGCTTGTTGTATTTAACATCCCCTTTCAACTGAGAAGACAAGGAAACAAGTTGTAACATGATGTCAGAGGAAAATCTTAGTATTTCTACTTCTAATGAGTAATATGATTAGAAAATACAACTAAACATCTACTTTTCTAAATAAGCAAAATAGGTTGTCTCATAAAATCAACAACCACATTCTTATGGAGCCCAATGCCCAACACAGCTTCTTTCCAATGCAACACATGCTCAAAAATAACAGGGAAAAGATCAAATGTATCATTTCATTATTTTGGGCCCAAAAACAGTCCCAAAAAATATGTTTTAAGCTTTTAGCATGCTAGGGGAAAATACATTTGGCTAGCATAATCTTTAAGTATTTCAATATATCCGTAACTAGTAACTTATTCAATGCAAGACTTTCCAAGTTAGAATTTGATCATTTACATTTGCTCCAGACAACCAAATTTGAGGGTGCTTAGGTTCCTCCATTTATTTTCATGAAATCTACAACTCCATTTGATATTAAGGCTTGGGTTTAAACCCATATTGGGAAGGAGATTTAAGTAAATCTTCTTTAAAGGAAAACAAAAAAAGGGTCTTTATCAATCCATATCCAATCTTTGAAGAAATTTCAATGTAGAGGAGTGCATATTTTCATAAGAAGATGGACATAGGAACCAAAGATTTCATAAATGTCACAAAACCCTTGAACCTTTTATTTAGACTAAATGATTTTTTAGACCTTTTCTAATCAACCTAGTCAAGGGAATTGAAGTCCCACAAATCACCAATCTTTTGCAAACCTTTCTTGAAAATTTAATGAGCCTTTTTAGGGAATGTAATAGCCAACGGTTGTTCGTGATATTGAACTAGTCTATTCCACCAAATTGAGGATATCATGAAACTAAAACCATGTTGCAAGGAGTCCTTCCAATTTAAGAATTTGTAAACTTGTTGTCAAGCCTTCCAAATATATTGTAAAGGGAATGAGAATTTAATACGAAAGAAAGGGGCAAGCAAATTTTTATCAAGCCACCCAACACCTTGCCACTTATTATTCATAGAAGCAAGAATAATACGATGACAAACCAATATTTTCCATTGTTCCTCTCTTGAGACCACTTTGTTTATCCATTTTGCTAATAAACAGTTCTCTTGTGTCTTAGGATCCAAAAGACACAGTCCACCCTTATTTTTAGATTGTATACAATGTAACCAAGAGGTGGATCTAAAACTAGCTTTTCCATCCCAATTGGTCTACAAGAACTGTCGAATCATTTTATTGAAGTCATCATATCTATTTTTGGAGGGCATCCAACACAAGGAGAAGTAAACATGAGAAGCTTAGAAAATTCGAAACCACTTGTATTTTACCAGCCAAAGATAAACAATTATTTCCCCTAATTAAATTTTTTATTTTTCAACTTGGCCAAGAATCAATCCACATCTCTAACAAAGTAACCCCCAATCCGAATGGTATACCTAGGTATTGGGTAATCTTCCCATACCTAATTTGCTTCCATTTTTTAGGGATCCAATGTAGGACTTGATCAAATTGTATCATAAGAAATTTGGTTTTGTGGTGAGAAAGTTTTGAACCCAAGACAAAGTAATACAAATTTAGGACTGCCAAAACATTCATATTTTCATTTCAAAATTTTGAACAAAGAGCATGTTGTCATCAACAAAATGAGAATTATTGGAATAGAAATACCTTTTCTCAAGCTCTTATGATACAAATTTTGTAGCCAATAACTAAGTGCATCGACAGTTTAGACATAGAGAAATGGTGATAAAGGGAAACCTTGTCTAATGGAACATTGTAAGGGGAATGTATCATTCAATGAATTATTGATCACCAATTGGGCATTTGTATCTTGAAACAACATTTGAACATGTTTGCATATTTTGGGACCAAAACCTATCCATTACAACATTTTGATTATCAATCTCCATTGTATTTTGTTGTAGGCTTTATCGTTCAATCAAGTTTTATCAGCAAAGCATTATGACCAAATTGTTTCACCCATTCACAAGTTTCCCATGCTAGAATTAAATTATCAATGATATATCTTCCATTTAGGAACCCTATTTGTTTAGGTCTAACTATCCTTTTAGCCACCAGTTTGAATCTTGCAACTAAGGCTTTTACAATAATTTTATAAGAGGTATTAAGCAACATTATATAAGACACTATCAAAAGCTAGAGTCAACATTCTTCCCCTTTGGGATAGGTTTAATTAATCCTTTATTGATATTTGGTCCTAATGAACCTTCTTTCAAGGCTTCCAAATAAACAAGATAGAAATCATCCTTAATATATTGCCACATTTTCTGGTAAAATTCAACAGAAAACCCATCAAACCTTGGAATTTAATTAGGAGCCATTAGAAGCACATGTTCCAATTCTTCTAAAGAAAGATCCCACTATAGGAATCTATTGTATTCAAAGTCAACCTTTCTAGGAATGTGATCTTTAATAATATCTTCCAATAATAGTTGGACATCCTGTCAATGGGGGTCATTGAATGACCATCAAGGCACACCTATTGAATAATTTGTAAGCCTAAGATATATTAAAAGGTCCTATAAATGCTATTTTTTCGTCGCCTAATTTTCAAGAATATTGTCGTATCCATTGCAAATTTCATAGTTGGTGCCAAATGTGGTTTGATGTGTCCATAAAAGGGAGGCAACACCAAGAAAAATGAATTTTGTATGTGTCACCATAACAAAATGCCTCCATTTCTAATCAATTTGAGTGAATGCATTTGGATATCAATCTTTGTCCCTGAATTCATAAACACATTGTACCCTACACTTGTTGAATCCTGAACTAAATCATTATCTTTCATTTCAATCATCCAATTAGCCAATCAATTTGCCAACAGGTTGCCCTCCCTATAAATATGTGTGATTCTAAAGTCTTCAAATTGCAACAAGAGCTCCCAAATTGGGGAAAACATTTGTTTAACTTCAAATTAGCAATTCCCTTAACTTGAATAACACTAAGTGTTATAAGAGAGTCCCCTTCAAGATGAAACTTTTGAAAATTAAGTTTTCTACAAAGTTTAAGACCGAGAAAAGTTGTCTAAAATTTAGCTTCATTGTTATTTTTGTTTGATAGCTTTGTTGTAGCCACTTCCCTGATCTCTCCATTGAGATTTATTACATTGAGTCTCTATATTTATGTATTTAAAAAATGGTGGTGAACTTTTAAGCATTGTTGGAACTTGTTGTTTCTATATTGTGCCCTAATCAAGCCATTTAATTGATTTACTAGTTTTTAACGAGTTTGTAGATATGTCAAACAAAATGTAAATAAGTTAAAAATGATCATGAATGTAGTTTTCCTTTGATACTAATATTAGCCTTAAATTTAAAGCCAATTAGGAAGGGTTCTCATGGAGACACTACAAGAATTATTTTTGTATAGGGTTCCATGAAAAAGAAACAAATTATGTTGCCACATAAAATAGAATCTTGAGAAAAAATTCGAGCCCCTACTTTTTATATTATAGATTTAAACAATTGTCCTTCAGGGGGGGTTGAAAGTTTCACTTACCCACTTCCTAAATTTTTGTTGTCACATGTCATTCATCTATAATCTTTTAAATTCTTTTCATTTTCATTTTTATTTTAAATTGAGATATAATTGTAGATTTAGCATTCCTTGTTGCTAAAATTATCATGAAATCACAACTTTCTAAAATTCTCAAGCTCAAAATTTCAAAATTGCCTTTTAAAAAGTCCATGAGATACATTACAATGAGATTGATCCAATGAAGGGGCTTCAAGAACTATTTTAATGAAATAAGCCGAGGGATGTCATGAGGCAAAATAAAAAAGCTGCAAGATTAATTAGAATCATATTCTAATAAATATGAGCCCTACTTTTTAATTTGTAATTATAAAAGCGTGCATTTGAAGTCGACTTGAAATTTCCATTATCAACCTAAAAAATTCTAGACTTATCAATCATTTGAAGTTTTTAAATTCCTACCAATTTTTTTATGATTTTATATTCATATACTCTCTTAAATTATATATAAGAAATAATAGTATTAAAATTAATTAGACCACCAAATTTCTTAAATTTTGAAGCATAAACCTTGCACTAAAAAATTCATGCCACGAACTACTTCTAAATACTCATAATATTTTTTAAACGACACCCACATAAATCTTTTAGGCAGCCCCTCCATAAACTCCTAGAAATTGAGAGATGAAATACGGGGAAGTAAATGTTCATTAAAATGTTTTTATTATCTTTATTGATGTGCATTCAAGTAAACCCTAACCCTAGGTGGAGAAACCCTCGGTCAAATGCCCTTCAACACATCTGGCTGCTGCAATTTACAGTGATTCACATCTCATTTTCCTTTTCGCACATCTTCCGTTGAACACAATGTCATTCGTATTATTTTGGAGATGCATAGTTTGGTCAGGGAGAACTTCGTCATGTCTCCCACTAACAATCAAACTGCATTCTCCATCCTTCACATTCTCGCAACTTTCTTCAACGTCAGCATCTCATACACCCCCCCTCAATGTCATTTCAGATTTCTTAACTAAAGAATGTGGGTTTTCTTTTTCTCAACTGACAACCATCATGAGAACGAGACCTTGCCTGTTGAGAAACAAATCCGACCAAATCGCTAGAGAAGTCATTCAGCTATTGAAAGATTCCGGATTCACTGAAAACAAGCTTAAGGGTACCATTCTTAGAAACCCATCTATTCTTCAACGGAGAGCGGACAGTTTGAGGCCCCAGATGGAATTCCTGGAAACAATAGGCTTGACTACTCAAGATAGGGTACATATTGTATTTCGCACACCCAGATTGCTTGAGATGAGCTTAGAAAGCTGTCTCGCTCCTAGAATCCTCCACCTTGAAACCCTATTTGGCTCAGAGGTCCATCTGTGCAAGGTTCTTAGAAGGGTGCCTTCGCTTTTGATGCGTGATTTCGAGAAGCAGGTGAAACCTAAAGTGGAGTACTTGAATAGTATAGGCATTCTGGAAGGTTCCGCAACATTTTTGCGAGCTCTCGATGCGGTTTTCGACCTTAGTTTTGAAACCCTAGAAAAGAAAACTAAACATATGGCGAGTCTTGGTCTGGCAGAGGAGGAGATTAGTAAAATTATTAAGAGACATCCTCAAACACTTCGTAAGTCAACCAAGAAAATTAAGGGAAGCATTGACTTCTTGATGCACACTGCAGGTCTTGAGCTCAAGATTGTTGCTTCGGATCCCGAGATTTTTAATTATAGTATAGAGAAAAGGCTCAAAGCCCGCTATGAAGTCTTTAAATCTCTGAGGACACGTCCCTACGCCAATGGTCTACCTAGTCTGGTTAGATTTTTTAAACTAAGTGAGCAAGAATTCCTTAAAAGATTTGGTCAATACTGTACCAAGTCCAGTTCAACGATTATACAATCTCCTAAAGCAAGCATTTTAGAGCAATGATGGGAGTTTCAAAATAAAATTAACTTTGATTTTTTCTTTCTTCAAGGGCTGGATTGGTGTTCAAAGGGTTCTGGAACTCATCTCTGTCAAGGCAATGTCTCAGCGATCTTTACCTTCCCGATTAAAAAATAATATAGATACACTTTTCACCTCTGCACTAATATTACTCTGGAGGTTGTATTGCTATTTAGACGCTCTGGATATATTCAAAACTCTAATGTCCCCAAGTTTTATTTGTAGGATGCTAGAGTAATATCATGTATGACGTATCTCATGCAGGTTTTCGCTGCATTTTGGTGGGAGACAGCACCAACAATTAACGATAAGAGAATCTATTGTTAATGGAGGGAAAAAACAGAAAGTTTAAGGAATACAATCCTTTTTAGAAGAGGTTTTCAAGTTTTGTCAACACAGGCAGGCAGCTGGTCGGCACCGAAGAAGAAGTAAAATCATTTGTTGGAGAGGGCAGCCAGGCAGGACGCTGTGAAAGGGACAAAAAAAAGCCTTTTCGCTTGGGTCTAGAGTAGGATGAAAGAAATACCAACCATATTCAAAGAGGATAATACAAGGGACTGCGTTGGAAGAGGAAGCATCAACAGGAAGACAAAAGACAGGATCTGAAACCATGCAATTTGCGTTGAAAACATGAGGCTCGATCTCCTCCTTTCTGTATTGATTTTATCAGAACTTATAGTTTATGAGTTTCATATTTATTCAGTCAAAGGATATGTAGAGCAGATGTTCAGTGTTATTCAAAGCTGCCCCATTTTATCTCTCTCTGTGAGTATATGTAAACAACCTGCCCTTGAGTATAAGCGTTCAGAGTAGTGTTTGTGAACGTGCATGATGTTCAAAGCACCTTATTTTAAGTAAATTCGCAGGAACTAAGCCAATATGTTTGTCTTGTGTGGATAATGGCATTATGGTTGGTTTTACCTTGTCTTTGTTGACTATTTTAAGCTGTAGGATTGAATATTTGTTCAAGACTGCCAGGATGGTTGCCATTTCAGCTGGGCTACTCCAGGGTCTGCATCAATTCTTTTTGATATGGTTGAATTGCAAGTCAAATTTCTCTACCTATGTATTTAAATTCTACTTACACATTGGCTCATGTTTGGATCATTCTCCTCTAGATTAAATCAAACGCAATAAGCATTAAATCTGTTTAGCTCCATTTACATCTTAGATTTCAATTCACAAGTAAGATATCCATTTACAGAGTAAGTTGACAATTAATTTCTTCTGCACATCTTGAACTTTAACAATGAGCATGATATTCACCCGTCTATTTTCTCAAAGCCCAATTGCAACCTTAATAGGCAAGTGCATTTAAGATTTGTTTTCAATGTTATACTTAAGTTGTGGTATTAACTTTAGTCTAATTAATCATGGGTTTCTAAGTCAATCTCAGATTCTTCTTTTCACATATGTATGCGTTATCGCTGCTTGCAGCTATTAGTATAATTTCTGATCTGCAATATTCTTCCTGTTTTTGCAAATCCATTGCAACAATGCCTTAGTTAACTTGGCTTAGGTCTATCTTTTACTCTCTAGATGATTATTATTGCTGTCTGAAACCACTGCTGTACATGCATCAGTTTGATAGAATAACTTTATTTCTTTCATTAATAAATAATAGGCCTAGGTTCGTTTCATACGTCAGCCTATATAATTTAGTAATGATTTGTTATTGCCACTGTGATTTTCACTAGTCATGATGCTTGCTGCATTTGACATGCCAGTAATTTATGTTTGTTTTATCCTTAGAGGCTCTAGATTAATCCCTGCATGCAAACAGATAAGCTCCATATAAGTCCTTTTCTTGGTTGGAATTCACAACACCTGTACTTGAGACATTTCATCCTTCATATATTCCATATGGTACAACTGTTTAACATTATCTGTTAAACTGGAAGGGTATGGTGAAATAAGGTGGAGCTATATTCGTTGGTTCTGTTTTTAAAACATTTACGTGGAAACAATGTTTTCCATTCACAATGTGGTAAAGAAAAGTGAATAAAACACAGCTGTTTCTAGATAAATTCACCGAAAATAAGATGGATTTGTTCTCTCAGAAGATATGCTTTGATTGCAAATATGCAACATTATTTGTTAAACTGGAAGGGTATGGTCAGATAAGACAGAGTTATATACACGAGCTCTATTTTTTTAAAGATTTATGTGGAAACAATGTGTTCTATTCACAATCTGGTAAAGAAAGGTGAATAGAACACAGTTGTTTCTAGATAAATGTACCTAAAATAAAATGGATTTGTTGTTTCAGAAGATATGATTTGATTGCAAGTATGCAGTAATATAGAAGAACAATATTGCTGAGCTAAAGCAGTAGACCCATAACCAGTTATGGATGGATATCGAGTTGATCTTGATCCAGCCTCCGGCTGTAATGGCAAAATTGTGTAGAAGTTGATTCCATCACAAGTGAGAAGCAATTAGCAACCAGTTTGTATGCCATGCACTTTCTACTTGGACAAAGGTGCGGCTATTGGATCCTAATTTGTCATATGGATTTATCATGTCTTTTCATGCAGGCCTTAATGTTTATATTATATTTTTATTATCAATCACATTTCAATTTGTACTCTTATACTTTAAGTAGTTATCCATATAAAGAGATCCAATCCGCAAATCTACATCTTGACAATGGATTATGTAGCATGATCCAAGAGGTTGAGAACTTGAGATAAATTTCTAAATGTATTAGAGGTCTTTTCCAGAAAGATTTTCTTAAATATGGACTTTGGAAGCCTTAAGCTTTTAAACACTTACCAAACAAACTAACCAAATATCAGGGTTGCGTAGAATTCCATAGAAATGGATACAGTATTGGATATAGGTATGGTATCACATACAGATACACACGGATAGGTCGAATTTTCAAGATATACATATATAACTACATTCAAATTATGGAAGTATATTTATATTCAATTATTATACATCTAAGTGTATAGAACATAATTTAAAATATTTTGATTTTTACTTATAAGGGGATAGGATCTAGCATCTGCACACCCTAACTTCGTGCACTTAAATCGACCAGTTAGTTTAATTACTCTTGGAGTTTCATGCGATAAGGACGAAGCAGTTCCAATATCAGGATGTAAACCCTTTACTCTCAGATTATCTGTTTCTTGTTGAGTATAGCGAATTTTGTGATTTGTCAAGCCCTAACTCAGGTCAGTGTAGAGATTGACAGTCATCATTGATTTCAGGTCATTCAAGACCAGCGCTAACCACTTCACTGTGACGCCACCTTGAGGTTGGACATTCAAACCCAGATCTTAGATTCCAGTCTTCTCCCAGCAGTCTGAGAGCACCAGTAGACAAACAGCAGTTAGTACAGCGGCTAGGACACGAGTTGCTCTTGCCATTACATCACACATACGAGGACATTCATATTTTTCACCAGGTCGGAGGTACACAAGTCAAGGCATCACCAAATCCAACCAGGCGAATAGCAGCAACAAGGTTTATTCACAGATAATCACTTCCAATGCCCAGTTCTCCACTAGCAGTCACCAGGTTTAAACCCCAACGATCATTTCCAGCGACCTGCTCTCATTCACTAAGCAGATCACACCACCGGATTGGGCATTTGTTGGTCACTCTGACTGATTAGCAGCTCTAAAAGGTCAGTGAACAGTTCAAACATACTTGACCAATGTATGTAGCATTCTGAAACTTGTCATAATAAATTATATATTGAAGCATGACAAATCCTTGTGCTCTGATTTGTTACTCAGTGGTTGTAATTACAATTTTAGTCGTGGAAATTTCTTCTTCTGTACGACTCCTGTGCATGTAATTTCCCCCTAATTTTGAACTAGACATGTAAACTTAAGGTCAGTGAAGGAGACATCAGTGATTTTTATAACAGGGAATCTACAATTTGTCCAGCTATATACCTACAAATACACACAAAGATGTAGATATTATTTATAGTGTTTATCTTACAGATTATATTGTTACTTTACTAAGTTACCGGGTTCAGCTCCTTGGTTCAGGGTCCTGGTCCGGGTTCGCTCCGGGTACCGGTCCTGGTCCGGTCTTTCTGTGGGTTCGACCAGGGTTTGGTATTTGGAGTCCTGGTTTGCCGGTGAAGAACCCGGGCGAACCCAAGTCAAACCCATGTGTTTGGATGCCTAAAAAACGTTTTTTTTTGCATTTTTTAATTTATTTCTGCAGTTTGACTTTGACCCATGCCCAAGGGAACCCTAAAAGTGACCTCTAAAACACTTTAAACACCTAAACTACATCATTTTTATTCATTTGTTTTGCAAACAAGCATTTTCATTCCAAGAGGCTGAGTTCTTATTTTTGCTTGTTGGGTTGATAAAAGGAGTTGAAGATTGATCATTGAAGCTTCTACAAACGATTGCATTGCCATTCCTACAGATTTGCAAGTGTTTATTGGCTGCCACAAAGATTGTTGAAGGATATTTTTGCAAAGAGGTAAGTTTTTCTCACTTTTTTTGAGTTTTTTCATCCATTTTTTTGTTTTACATTTTACAAACCAGAAACTTTGTTTTGTTTCATTTTATGATTTATATATGTTTTTCCTTTCCATTCTTCTATGAATGTATGCAAGATTCAAAAGAGTTAGGTTTTATAAATCAATATTTTGTTTTCATTCAAATTTTGAATGTGTTGTTTGCAAAACAAATTGCCATAGGAATCACAATGTCAATGGGTTCTACCTCCGGCTCCATAGTTAAACCAAACTCAAAGTTCAAAACAAATCCTAATTCTCCTCTATGGAAGTATGTTGAGATGATAAAACAGATTCCAGGTGGTGGCGGTTATGTTTGGAAATGCAATGGGTGTGACGTTACATATACTAGTTCATACCATAGGGTGAAAGCACATTTGTGTGGCATGAGTGGAAAATACATCATGTCTTGCCCTGGAAAAAAAGATGAACCTATTCTACCTGAGACAGTTGCAAAATACATTATGGAGCAAGATGCAACAGATCAACAGGAAGCCCAAAAAGGAAATCACCCTTTGTTTAAAAAAAAATCAAAGGGAATGCAACCCCCATCCAATCCCAATATTGTGGTAGAAGACCACCCATTTATTGCCATTCCGGATCTTCAAGCTCGAAGTGCGCAACCTATTGCAAACAAGAGATCAAAGGGGCCTTTGGAACTTGCATTTCAAAATGAGAGTAGAGCCCTTGCCGACCAATGTGTAGCAAGATGCCTATATGCCAATGGATTAGCTTTTAATGTTGTTCGTTCTCCATATTGGAAAGAGATGTTGAGAATGGTTAATGAAGCTCCAAAAGGGTACAAGGGCTCGGGTTATGAGAAGGTGCCTAGCATTTTATTGGAAAAAGAGGTTGAGTTGGTTGAAGATGCATTGAAACCTATAAGAGATTCATGGGTTGAGACAGGTGCGTCCATTGTTTCAAATGGTTGGTAGGACTCAAAAAATCGGCCTTTGATCAATGTCATAGCGGTGTGCCCTAAAGGGGCAATGTTTTTGAAAGCCTTGGATTGTGAGGGCCAAGTAAAAGATGGAGAATTTATTGCTAGTATTCTCATTGCAACCATTGAGCAAGTGGGACCCCACAATGTTGTTCAAGTTGTAACGGACAACACTAAGAATTGTAGAGCAGTAGGGTTGTTGGTTGAGGAAAGATTTCACATATCTTTTGGACACCTTGTGTAGTCCATTCACTCAATCTTATGATGCGAAAGATTGGGAATAAAATTGCGTGGATCAAAGAATTGTATGCTGAGGCTGAGGACATTCAGATATTCGTCACCAACCACCACTTGTCTCAAAGCATCTTTAGATCATTTTCAAAATTGGAGCTATTGAAGGTAAGTGAAGTAATATTTACATTTGTCATTTTTTGATTTTCATAATTTGATTGTGCATTCTAATTTAAATTCTTCTTTAAAGTTTATTTTTAAATTCTAATTATTATTTTTAATTTGCAATAGGTTGCAGAGACCCGCTTTGCCTCTAATACAATCGTCTTGAGACGACTTGTGAAAGGTAAAAAGGCACTTGCTAGCATGGTGATTAGCAACAATTGGTCTATATGGAGGCAAAACGATACTGAAAGAGCAACAAAAATTAAGAGCATGATATTAGATGACTCATGGTGGGATTGTGCGGAGTATCTCCTTAGCTTCACCGAGCCCATTTTGAGTATGATTCGCTATACTGACATGGACAAGCCATGCATTGGAGAAATATATGATGGTATAGACTCAATGCTTGAGAAGATCAAGTGCACCATAAATGCAAGAGAGCAAGACCTTGAAGAGACTTTCTTCAAACAAGTGCAAACAATTGTTGAAGAAAGATGGAACAAAATGACAACTCCATTACACCTTCTTGCCTTTGCATTGACTCCAAAATACTACAGTAGTCACCTTCTTTCACAACCAAGAAGGCTTCCTCCATATAGAGATCTAGAAGTGGCTGAAGGGTACAAGGCAACATTTATGAGACTCTTTCCTGACCAAGATTTGCGATCTGTAATCATGAATGAGTTCATTGGTTTTGTGCACTCAAATCATCTAGATGCCGATGCTTCTCGTGATAGGTTCTTAAAGGATGCTCATAGTTGGTGGTACTTCCATGGACAATAGTTCCAAAATTTGCAGCCCCTTGCAATCAAAGTTTTATCACAAATAAGTTTAATAAATTTTCATATTGTAGTTATACTTTTAAAATTTAAAAGTTTCATGACTTCATTTATAATTTATAATTTGTAATTTTTTAATTGTTTACTTTGTCTTCATAGGTTGCTAGTTCATCTGCATCTGAGAGGAATTGGAGCACATATTCTTTCATCCACTCAGTAAAGCGCAATAAATTGCTCTCAAAAAGAGCGGAGAACTTAGTATATGTGCATTCCAACTTGCGTCTCCTTTCACACAAACAACGTGACTACAAGGAAGGGGAGACAAAGTTGTGGGATATAGGGCCAAAGGATACTGACTTGGATGCTTCCACTTCCCACCATGTTGCATATGAGGAGTCCGATATCCAACAGGGGCATGGGCACAATACTAGTGCTAGTGACAATGCCATTGGCACTACTTGTGATTCATCTAGTCTTTCTACTTCATCTAATGTCAATGTTGACAGTGACTTTGATATAGATGATTTAGAGGATCCATTTGATGATGAAAACTTTAATAGTGTTGTAATATTGAACTTGAAGTTTGAAGTTTGAATGATGAATATTTATATTTATCATGCATGTTTAAAAAAATAAATTTTTTAACTTTTAAATGATATTCAAGTTTATGGTGGTTTTGTTGTTTATATGATGTTATGTGATGTTTTAATCATAATTCATGCTTCTAGGCTGCATATATATATATATATTTATTTTTACATGTTTTTCAATTTTTGTACTAACGAACCCAAAACGAATTAAACCCACCCCCCAAAAAGTTTAGCCGAATCGGCGAACCGAACCCCTGAACCTGAACCGGCTACTTAGTTACTTTCCTTCAATTTTGTCTATATGCAAAATGTAGAGTTGTACATGCATGAATATGTTGAATATATTACATCTTTGATATTTAGTTTAGATTATCATAATAAATAAATATTAGATTAATTAATTGTTAGTAAATAAATCAATTGTTTGTTAGTTTTGGGAGTTATTTCCATAATGAGGTTTGGTTAGTTTGATAGGGAAATAAAGGCTATAAAAAGCCTATTGTGCAATATTGTAACATCATCCAATTGAATTTAAATATGAACATCTCTGTTTTGTTATTGATCTGCAATAATGGTGTGACGTGTGCAATTTGGTCTATCATTTTCTAATTTCATATTAAAGAGTTCATGATGCTAGGCCTGTGAGGAAGCAATGAAAAGACTGCTAGATAAAAAAAACTTGGTTTGCTGGCACGTTGTTTTATTTTTAAATGGTATTTTTTTTTCAGTCTAACATAGTTGCAGTAAACCTGTGACATTTGGGTTTCTAGGTGGTAACAACGATAGCAGGATGAATCATTATGAGGGAAGTGCTTATGAGGGAAGCAATTAAAAATATCATACTAGTCTTTTCATTAATGTTCTATTAGTTTTTTATTTAATTTTTGTGCTCCATTTTAAACAAATAACATTCTAAGTCTTTTATCAATTTTCTTGCAACTCAATTAATAATTTTAAAGTGCTGGTATTGACAATTTTTTTCAATAAATATACTATATATTTTTAATACCATTAATGTCTTTTCATTATATATATTTGTTTACTTCTATTGTAAATAATAATTGAACAAATTGGCTAGTTTAGTTCTTTAGAATATTAATAATTATTTTGCAACCTATTTGATTTTTTAGTTCTCTAGTATTTGTATTGCTATTGTTTTCAAAATTCAATTTGTTCCTTTTTAGGAATTTTGTTTTCATTTTTAAGCTTGTTTAAACTTTTATTACCTTTAATTATTATTATTTTTAATTATTGATCCCTCCTTTTTTCGTTAGTTTTCTTCAATTCATTATTTTTCTTTTTGTTTGATCCCTTCTCTAAGGTGTTTTCCTTGGGCTTCTTTGAGTTTATCTCATTCTATACCTCTCTTTTCTCCTCTTTGTCCTCTTAGCTTCTCCAATTTCTTAACCAACCTGAGACCTCAAATTGTATGCTTTCATCCTTGTTTCCTTTCTCTCTTCTCTTTTTATTTTATACTGGTATGCAACTATCCATCTCTTCTCCTTCAACTCTCTTTCATTTTGATGATGGATCACATAGTGTGATTCAAAATGTCAATGAAAAATGACAACACAATCAAATCCAGAATTCACACTCAAACTACATGATGGATTGTGAAAACTTGATATCTTTAATGAAAGTAACTATACAATTTGTTTTAATATAATTACTGTTCCATCTAATATTTGCAATATTCATTCAAGGAAGACAATACAAAATTGTATAGCAATGTTCTAATTTCCTGCTAATAATTGATATCATGTCACAAGAAATAGTTAAAGTCTATTGAATGAATATTGTATGTGTTCATCTAATGCTGTATGCGAGTTGTTGAGTGTGAACCAAAAATGAATTTGTTTATAATATTGTAACAGAAAGAAGCGTATAAAAATCTTTTTTGGAAATGTGCGTGGGCAGGAGACTTTCTACTTTGCAACAAGCCGTTGCTGGGGAGGCTGTGGAGGCGAATGGTGTGCGTGTGCCTCCAGCTAGGGGTGTGTCAGGGGGTCCTGCCCCTATTGCGTGTGATGGGGGTGCTCCTGTTTCTCTGCGGGTGTTTTGTGTTTTGTTGCGCCTGGTCCCGCCTTTGGTGTCCCGTGTGATGCTGTGGCCTGAGCTTCTCCCATGCCTGGTGCGGTTCTCCCTCCCGTGGGGGACTATTTCCCCGGTCCCTTTCCAATTGTGGGCTCCTTTGGCCTGGGGCCTGTGGCTGGGCAGCTTGGTGGGTCTGCGGGCTCTATTCCGGCCCATGGGGTGTTTCCTCCGGCTACTGCTGCTACAGGAAAGGTGAAATCTTTTTCTGTTGCTGCTAGGGGGGTTGTTCGGCCTCCTCTTGTTCGTAGGTCTCTCCCCTGCGCCCAGGACTCCCCTGTGGTGGTTTGTGGTCCTGAGATCGTTGAAAACGAGGAATATTATTTGAAGACGGGTGTGGTTTGCAGGTTCAATGGCCTTTGGCCCTCCCTCCCGGATCTCCACAATTGGGTGTCGGGTTCCTGGAAGCCTTTGGTGGATGGGGAAATCGAGCTCTACCCTTGTGCTAGGGGCTTCTTTATTGCTACCTTTGCTTCCCTCCTTGAACGAAGTTGTGTTTTGGACAGGGGTTGGATGTGGGGTATCCATTCTTTGTCCATCAGGCCCTGGTCTCATTCTTTCAACCCCCTTACGGAGCCGTTGAACACCAAACCGATTTGGGTCCATCTGCCTAACCTTCCTCTCCTGTTTTGGGAGAAATCTTGCTTTGAGGCCATTGGTAACTCCATTGGTCAATTTCTAATGGTGGACTCCACAACTCGGGTGTTTGGACACACTACGGTCGCTCGGTTGCTGGTGGACTTGGACATCTCCAAACCTCTCCATGGGGATGTCGTTTTGTTGGTGGAGGATAGGCCTTGGAAGCAGCTCTTGGACTATGAGGGTCTCCCCTTTTGGTGTAGGAGATGCTTTTCTGTGGGTCATTTGGCCGCTACCTGTCCTCAGGACCGTCGCAAGGGTGCGGCCACTTGGTGGAAGGGCGCCCTCTTGGACCACCTCACGATGGGCCCTTCTGATTCTACTTCTATGGAGGATGATGTTCAGGTTTCTCCTCTCTCGGATATCCCTCTTGTGGTTCCACCCTTGGTTCACTCTGCTGATGCTAGTTTGTTTGTGTCAGACTGTTCTCCTAATTCTGCTGTCGCTGCACTGTTTGTTTTAGACTGCCCTCCTTTGGTTGAATCGTTGGCTGTTGATCCGCTTCCGTCTCCTTTGTTGCTTGATGGCTCCTCTCCAGTGGTGTTTGGGGTGGTGCCGCCTCTCTCTCCTTCCCCGTTGCTTGTTTTCGAGCCTCCCTGGTCGGTGGTTCTGCGAAAGAAGAAAGGTCTCCCCTTTTCCGTTGCTGATTCTCGGCATCGGAAGCGTGGGGCCAACCTTGACCCTTTTGGTTCTGGGTTTTCTTAGTTCTTTTAGTTTTCTACAACTGTTTGTCAACTGTTCCTGGTTTCTTCTCCACAGTTGTCTGTCAGCTGTTTTTGTTCGTCCCTATAGTTCAATTTATGTTCTGAACTATGTTGTCCTTTGGCCCTATGGCCCCTTTGTGAAGGGTACAACACCCTGAAAATGCTACTTAATTTTTCAAAAACAGAAAGAAGCGTATGCAAACCAAGATGCATATGATAAAAAATTCTATATATAAATAAATTATTGAATATCTATACTAATTATGGATCATGAAGCCTAAAGGAATTTGCAATTTAGATAAATTTTAAGCTTATGCATCTCCACGTACTTCTTGATGAGTTAGTGGATTTTATAAAAAAAATTAATTGACAAGATATCTATCATGAACACAAAAAAGTACAATCACATCAACCTTCTGTTTCCAAGCAAACTTGTCTCACTACTACATCGTTATCCTAACAAGTTAAAAGGCCAAGCTGTACCTGCAAAGGAGCAGATCAAAATGAGATTGGAAGAAGATGGGTTCAAATCGGATCTTCCTTGGTGATGTTAAAATTAAATTTCACATTTCAAGAGGATTGTTTAGAGATTTAGACAACTTACTTGGACAAATAATATATAGTCCTTTGGTTTATCTTGAAGGAAGATTCTCAGACACAATCCCAAGGACTTTCCACAAAAAATCACGTATTTGATACTATCATTAACCACACCGTCTGACTAGTTGATTTGATATGCATTGAGAGAGTCTAGATTCTAGAGTTGCCCAAAACATTGTTCAAGCTGGTTTTAAACCTTATCCAATCCCCCTTATGACTATCTTTAATCTCATTTTGTAGATTTGAAATAATGTATCCAAGCTGTAAGTGATGTGGCTCTTGGTTGAGGCCAGGATGCTTTCTTGGACACCAATTCGTCGAAAGAGCTCAGTTCCCATTATCCCCATAATCTGACGCATTGAAGATGGAGTTGATACATTTTAGTGTATAGCTTGTTCTATGTGAATAAACCCCAAAAGTAATTGATTACAAATATCATGTCAAAACTTTAACAAAAGTAGCAATAAAATCTGTAAACATAAACAGTGTAAATAACATTTAAATTTTTATAAATTTGAATAAGTATATACAATTGGATAATTTTTTCTAAATAGACAATTCGGAAATGGTTCTAAATTTTAAAACTTGCAGTTTTTCACATTATAAAATAGAAATAATTGGAAAATTAAGAAATTTCAATATGAAATTTAAGATGATTTGTTGTGAATTGTGAAGTTGATTTGTTTTCAATAGTAGGAGACCTTAAGACCATTTTGCGTAGGTGCCTTCATTAATTGGAAGATGTCTAGTGGAAGTGAGAGTATAGAAACATGTGTTGTTGACAACCTATATGGAGGACACAGACTTGTCTTTATGGTAGCTTAGGGATCAAAGAGGGATCAAGGGGATGGCTCATTGGAACTTATTTGGTTTTTGTTCCTTCTCAAAAAAGGTAGTTATTGTAAACATTTGGACATGTAATTAATTTAAGAGTATATATTTTAGTTTCAAAGAGTCCCCCAATTTGACCAAGTTGTCTTTTATTAAAATTACAGTGTCCTTTATTTTGTTCTCCTTGAATGGTGTAGGTATACATGTACACATGAAAATGTATTGATACTTTAATAAAATATTACTTTGTTTTTTATTTTTAATTAATATATATATTTTAATATGATTAGTAATCCTATTGATACTTTAATAAAATATTACTGTTTTTTTAAATTTTCAATGAATATATATATTTTAATATGTTTAGTTAGGGGATTATGTCTACCACACCATAACAACTATTGGGCATGATTTTCTCTTGGTTCTTCTCCCCTAATTCATAATATTTGTTTTGTAAATTTGTTATAATTATGCTTATGTTTCTAGAGATGTAAATGTGTGTGAGAGAGAGGGGGATGGGTGTGTGTAGGTGTGAGTGTGCATGGGCTTTTCTTAATCAATACATACTCCTATGTTATGGTTGTTATAGTAGGTGGTCCCAAGAGTAGACTAATAGCACAACCTTTCTATTTTATCTGATATTGACAATAATTCTCTAACCATAAAGATTAGTGGCATGGATTTGACAACAAGTTAACATTAATGGAGTTGACAAAAAGGGCACAACGAGGCATTGTGGATTATAAGCCTATAATAAATTGTTGACATTTATTTTGTTTGAAATGTATACAAATATATTTATTATTTTTGTATTTGTTTCTCATTTAAGAACAATCTTATAGGGTTTATTGGGTAGGTGGCCTTATTGAAGCCTTTGTTGTGGGATGGCCTCCCCATGGGGGTTGGCCTCTTATAGGTGTCACAACTCCATGAGAGTCACCCCTTAAGGTTCAACACTATTTGCTACCTGTCCTTTTGTTTCTTCAAAATAAAATTGTTTCAATATATGTGTGTGTGTGTGTGTGTGTACATATATTGTTGTAGTGTAGAAAAATGCATCCCTTTTACATTTTCACACTTGTTTGGGCCCTCCTGGTTAATTTGGACTTAATTGTGCCTTATTTTAGTGTTGTAAGGTGTATCCCTTTACACTTTCAAACTTATGTAGGGCCCCTTAAATTAATTGAGCTTAATTATGCCTTAATTGGCCCTTGAATTCATTTTCCAAGCCTATTTTATTACATTTTCTGAAGAAGAAACCCGACATTCATTAATGCCTTAACATAACACTTCTCATTGAGCAATGTGTGTCTTAGGTTTAGGGACCTAAGACCCATTTTCCCATAGGTGAATGGGTTCCCCCTTAGACCTATGACCTAAATTTAAGTTATGTTTTTGACAGTATTTTAATGTTTTCAAATCTATATTTCAATGTTGACTTGTGATAATTGAATTTTGAGAAATTATGGACACATACCTATAAATATAAGGTTATTTCACTATGTTTCACCTAGCAATTTGAAGTGAGCATTCCTATAGCAAATTTGATGATCAAGAGCACTTTCAAGAGCATTCAAAGGCAAATTTATTGAATATTTACTATAGCAATCAAGATCCAATTGTTATGTCAAATTCTTCTTGCATCATGCATGTTATTGGAGCTAATATGGTGATGTAGGTTTCATGATCCTATCTATCATTCAAAGCACTATTTCAAGCAAGATTCTAGGTTCAAGATCCACATCCATTGAAGCCATTTCATGCAAGTTACAGATCTACATTCCAAGGTTTATGCAAGGGTTTATTAAGTGGTAACATAGCTTTGTTCATTCTTCATTCCCTCTTTCATTCTTTTATTCATTTCAAGGTTTGATTACCAAAATGGGGTTTGACCAAGGCAAACCCCCATTCACCCAAAAAAAATCCCCTCTTTATGTGTTTCAAATTTGCAAGTTGAAGAAAAGTTGAAGATCTCAAAAGTGCAAAATTGCAAAGTTGCATTTGTTGTCATCTCATGAAACTCAGATCTCGGTTTTATTTTCGATTGTGAAACCTGAAGAATTTGAAAGTGTAGAAATGAGAGAAGAGGCCCAAAAACCAATTTTAGAAAGCTCAACAAGGACCCATTTTCCAATGGGCGAATGAGTCCTCAAACAACTTCTAGAAACACCATTTTGTAACAGGTGCACAAGATTTTCCCTCTATCCGATCTACATGAAATAAACTGTTTCTGTTAGTATTATGTTTAATCTACCAAATCCAATATTTACATATCATAAATGAATGCATTTGGTATTTTAAATATTTTTCCTAAAACCATTGTTCAATCATTTCTGTCAAAAGGTTGTCTTACGACACTTTGTGCCAGAATAAGACACTTCACGACTGTTTTTGAGGTCAGTTTTAAGTGTCCTCCACTCATTTGATTTGTGTGAAATAAATTGTGTTTGTTAGCTCTATTTTTAATCTACTTGGATTTGGCCTTACTTTTCAGTTTTGAGTTGATTTACTATTTTTAGTGTCTCCCAAAAGTGTTGTTCAACCCATATGCACACATAAAGGAAATTGCAAGATTCCTCAAAGAATTCACTCACCTAAGGGTTGAAAGTGGATTTTTCTTTGAGAGATCTCATTTCCTGAATGAAATAAAAGAATAGATAGGTTCATTCACCCCATTTTGTCCTTTCTATTTATAGTAAGTTTGGTGAAACATTCCAAATTTAGTATAAAAACCCATGTGTTTGAACCCTAACCTATTTTTTCTTTGTTTTATTTTGGTGAACCTGACTATTTGAACATTCTAATTTCTAATTTGAAGTGCATTCAAACCCTAGATCTAGGATTTTCATTACTTCATTGCATTTAGGGTTTCTAAATTTGGCATAAAGTTGCATTGCATTTTAGGTGTAAAATTGCATTTTGCATTCATTTTGAATTTGAAAATTCAACAAAAATTGCATCATGTTAGATTGATTTTGAATAGTATTTACATAATAGCATACATTCAGTCACTTAAATAAAAAAATTGATTTAAAATTGTATTTCAAAAAGTGTCGTATAGTTCATCATTTGTCATTAATTTTACTTGCATTAGGTCATCAAATTCTAAAACTTTATGTCACCGAAGTTATAGTTTGAGACCTAAAATTGAGAACACATATAAGCACTCAAAAATTGTATTTTTTATTTTTTTAAAACACCGTATAGGGACCCATTCACCCATGGGCGAATGAGTCCTTTAGGGCCTATACAAACAAACTTTTTTGAGCTTTTTTTGTGATTTTTTGCACTTCCCAGATCTCTTGGTAACCCACTATATTAGTTGAGAATTTTTCAAGAATTTCTGTTTTATGCATCTAGGTCTAAACATCCATTTAGTGTAGTCATTTTTGAATCATTCCAAAATCATTTTAGTATAAAAAATCATCAAATTTGAAAATGTTTACATTCCTGAAACTTTGCATAATATGGATAAAAGTACTTTTCACTTTTGGATACACAATGTTTACATTCTTGAAGCTTTGCATAAGTTGGATAAAAGTACTTTTCATTTTTGGGTACATAATGTTTACATTCTTGAAACTTTGTATAAGCTAGATAAAAGTACTTTTCACTTTTGGGTACACATTGTTTCCATTCTTGAAGCATTGCATAAGTTGGATAAAAGTACTTTTCATTTTTGGTCACACAATGTTAGCATCTTACCTTTCTAAGCATGCCAAGAAAAATTTCATCTCTCCCACTTATGAGAATGTTTTAGTGAAAGAGAATACAATAGTGGACAATCATGAAAATCAAATTTGGTCTTCTCTCAATATCTCTCCTATTTGTGAAGAAGATATTTTGGTGAACGAAGATCCAATCAATGAGAGTTATGCAAATCCTCTTTGTTTCTCTACCCCTACCTCTCCTACTTGGGAAGACATTGTTGGATACAAGGATGCGGCCATTGACACATCCCCTAATACCACTTTGCCTATTTCTCCTATTTGTGAGAGTGGTTTGATACAAGAGAATAACATAATTGACACACAAGACAATCCAACCACTGATGCCTCCCCAAGTTGTGATGAAGTTATTTTAGAAGATCCAACCATTGAATGTCATGAACATCTAGTTTGTATCTCTCCTATTAGGGAAGATATCATGGTGCAAGAAAATAACAGTTCTGGCCCAAGGCTTATCCTATCCTCTAGCTTATCCTAACTTATAGGAGTTCGACACTTCTTGCCATATAATGCTTCAAACAAATCCATCTTGATTGCAGAATGATAAGAGTTATACATAAACTCAACCAAAGGTAGGTAATCTTCCTATTTGTATTGTTGATCCACGCAATACATCCTTAGTAGATCCTCTAACACTTGGTTCACCCTTTCAGTTTGTCCATCCATTTTCAGATGATATGTTGAACTTATGTTCAATTGAGTCCCAAGTGAAGAAAACAAGGTTTACAAAAATCTAGATGTCACATGAGCATCCCTATTAGAAATAATCTTTTCAGGAATTCCATGCAATCTAAATACCTCTTGAATAAAATTCTAAGCTATAACGTGAGCTCCATCAGTTAGATTCCTAGGAATAAAATGAACCACCTTTGTAAGCTTGTCCACCACTACCAGAATGTAATTGTGCTTATTCCTCGAAATTGGAAGACTGCACAAGATCCATGCTAATGACTTGCCTCTTAATTTTTGGAACTTCACGAGGATACAAAAGACCTACAGGGTGATGATGTTATACCTTCACTTTATGATATTATAAGCAGTTTTCTACAAATCTTGTAGCATCCCCTTTCATTCCCTTCTAGAAACATAATGGCTTTACATCAACTAAAATCTTGGTTACACTAGGATGTCTAGAATATGGTACATTATGTACTTTCCACACCAAGTTACTTAACTCCCTAGAGTTAGGTACATAGATCCTTCCCTTAAACCTTAGAAAACCATTGGGTTCAAAGTGAAATCCCTCATACCTTGGGTCTTGAAAGTTATCTAAGAGTGCTTCCTTGACTTGCTCATAGTATTCATCACCCTTGGACTATTGCAACATTTGACCCTTGAAATCGGTTTGGATTGATATGACTGAGGAGATATGCCTCCTACAATTTAGGGCATTTGCGACCCGATTTGACTTTCCCTTGATATAACTAATGTTGAAATCATAGTTAGATATCAATTCCAACCATCTCATTTTTTGTGGATTCAGATTAGGTTGAGTAAACAAATACTTCAGACCATGATGATCAGTCTTTAGTTCAAAAGGTTTCCCCAACAAATAGTGTCTCCATATCTATAATGCATGGACAACTGCTACTAATTCCAAATCATGCGAAGCATAATTTATCTCATAAGGTTTCAGATTCCTTGACTCATAGGCTATGACTCGCCCTTCCCGCATCAATATTCCACCCAAACCTTCTCTTTAAGCATTTATGATGACAATAACATCACCATCTAGATCTAGTACTTTCAATATTAGAGTTGTGGTCAAATTTTCCTTGAGTTGATCAAATATCGCTTAACATTTGTCAGACCATTTCTTAGGTTCATGAATGCTGCAAGTGCATTCATGAGTCCAAAAGGTAGAACTGCAAACTTGTAATGTCCGTACCTAGTCCTGAAAGTTGTTTTAAAAATATCCTCGTCCTTGATCTTAAATTGATGATAGCTTGATCGTAGATCAATCTTCAAAAACACTACTACTCCTCGCATCTGATCAAAGAGATCATCAATACGTGGCAACATATATTTATTCTTTAACGTTGCTTTATTAAGAAATCGATAGTCAATACATAAGCACAGTGTACCGTGTTTCTTCTTAATGAAGATCGTTGGCACTCCCTGGGGTGAAACATTGGGTCTTATGAGTCCCTTGGAAAACAATTCCTACAATTGAGCTTTTAGCTCCATTAATTCTATCGTGGTCATCCTATATGGCACTTTTGATATAGGCTGTGACCCTGGAACTATGTCAATGGAGAAATCAAACACTCTCTTCGGAGGAAATCCAAGTAATTCATCTAGAAATACATCCGCAAAGTTCCTTAGGATAGGGTATTTCTCCATATTTGACTTTCCTGATTCCACCATCTCATTATCTTCGGCTTCTTGGATATCTTGAGTTTTGGAAACAAGCTATACTAAGAGGGGGGTGAATCAGTTTTGTGCAAAAATTAACTTCATTAACCTTTATCATCAAAGCATTAGTAACATTCAACCATAGTGCATAAACATGAAAACAAACACAACACCATTACACCAATATTTTTACGTCGAAACCCTATTAGGGGAAAAACCACAGTGGATGGCCAATCCACAATTTATTTGAGTATACTCAAATGAAGATTGCAAAATGGGGAATGCACTTGCATTCAGGCACACTGCCTAGAGCTCACTACTCAAAAGGAAAGCTCATTGTCTTACAAGGAAAATTAGATTAAAACCATCTGAGAGTTTGAACTGAGAAAAATAGCATCTACAAATACTTGATTACAATTTTGGTTAGGTACAATAATAGATCTACTATCCTATAGACTGATTATGCACTTCTGCTCTGTTCTACTCATACACATAACACAGATCTTCTATGCGCAAGTGAAACTGCACATTATCGCTCTTCTACTCTACTCTTACTCACAATGCGCACCAATACACATACCATACATACATCAAAATGACATGAACGGTCATATATATATATATATCTGCAACATAGGATTCAATTACACTTTGTTAGCTTCAATAGAACACAAGAAAATTACAACTATCGGCCTCAAATTATGAGAGATATGCAATGCGTACCCTTAATAGTTGGCCACAACTTGGCTAGGACCCAAACAAAGATATAAAAACATAGAAATACTTAACCAATTAGTTCTCATACATCCGTGACTTAATACATTCATGAAGTTGGCTTCAATACAAGAAAAACTGAGAATAGGTCAACTGAATCTTCTAACTTCCGTACAAACTGATACGAGCTGCTGCGCTTCAGTAGTAACATATATAATATACCAATAAACATTCCCTAGGATGCACAATACAAAATAATACCATGAAATCTTCATACAAACTGATGAACATTGTATTATCGGATACTCTGTTCTTCCTTGACAATCTTCAATCTTCCTGCCAGTATGATCGAATGATAGTGTGCAAATCTGATTATCAGTTAGGGTTGCCATCAATGAAAACACCAAGTGATACTAGCAGTGTCTCTTGCCAACAACTCCCCCTTTGGCATTGATGACAACACGTAGTGAAAAATGACTAAGTGTCAGACCAATATAAATTGCACTACTACCCAAAAATTCAAGATACAATTCTCCCCTTGAGATAATTGAATATTTTTCACTCCACATTTCCCCCTTTGACATCATTGGCAAAGGTAGGGATCACATACCAAAAATGGATCAATTCATCAAAATTGTTATGCAAAAATGGATCAATTCATCAAAATTGTTACTTTAACTTACTTGAGCTAAAAGATGTTTGCAAAATCTTTCTTCAGCTGAATCAAGTTTGTGTCCCAAACTCTTTTGAGACTTTACAGGATTGTGATATGACCACAGATCAAAGAAGATCGTGTCTCCACAGAATCCAGGTTGGCTGGATAAGCAATTGCTATAGATTCTTCTCCTTTAGAGCACTTGTTAATATGTCAAGTTTTGGATAGATTATGCTTTTGAGTTCACAAGTCCTTGCAACAATTTTTTCATTCTCAGGATTTAGGATTTTTATCTTATCAAGTAGGGACATCACTTCGCTTTCTATCTTTCCAATTCCACCAGCTAGAGGATCAAATGCTTCAGATATGATACTTAACTGGTTTTCCAGATCTTTTATCTTTTTCTCATTTTCTTCAGTAAACTGTGAAAAAGACAAACATGATTTGTAGATATTACCACCTTCTGATAAAGCATTCTGCACATTCTTTACACATGTGGTTAAAAGAATTTTGTCTTAGACAATCATCTTTTTCAATCCATCAAACCTTTTAACATCAAATTCATTCTGCACTTTCACCATGGCCGACTTTTCTAGTGACTCAAAGTGAGTGTCAACTGAGTTGATAAGCCTTTTCAATTCACTGGAAGACAAACTAATCAGATCTTTCACATAGGATGGCATTATCTTCTCCAATACTCTGGATGCAAGATTTAGTAGTTCACTATCTTCAATGTGTGATTTTAGTAGCTCTTCTCTGGTCTATGCTTGAGAAATCGTAGCTAATTTCATTTTTTGGATTGGGCTTAAAGTAGACAGGTCAATAGGACCTTCAATCAGTTCTAGATCCAGTTCTTCCTTTTGTTTAACCAAAAATTTCTTTACTACCTTAGTGGTGTCGCTTGCTTCAATTGGGACTACTTTCACATTATCTTTCTTGTCTTCAGCTATTACTTCCACATTTGCAGGTTCCAATTTGCCTTCATTGATTTCCATTTCCCTAACTGATACATTTTCAGAGATTTCAACTTTCATAGGACTTTCTGTGTTGTCTACTGGAGGAGGAATTTGAGTATCCTCAATCATGTCATCATTTGTCTTTTCATTTTCAGGATCACATATAATGTTTTCAACATTTACTTCTTCTTCTTCCCTTTCCGGACCAGAGGGAACTTCTTCAACATGTGTCTCCTCAATAACAACATCAATTCTATCACTTAGCAAAATCTTCCTGAGAATCTGCTCAGTCTCTTTTGTGACTTCATTTGTTTGGCCAATCATGAGTTTGTTTACCATTGATTTTCTCTTGAATTCTCTATTCTCTTTTTAGGAACTCCTTCATCTCATCCATTATCATTACCGGTCATAGCTCTGCTACGATCCTTTCTCTCATCCATTCTTCATTTCTGGCATTAACTCTCCTCATCTCCAATATGTCATATAAAATTTTCGGTAGATTTGGCATTATTTCTATCAACACTTTATCGAAAATATTCATGAGCTTTATCATTTCTTCTTCAAGAATTATTTTGTCAGATTCATCAAAAGAATCATACCATTCACAAAGTGGTTTGAGATTTCCATCCTTAATCACAAATTTTTCAACTGCTTTTGTTGACATACTTGTTTTGATAGTCTTTGCTTTCTTCTTCACCTAATTATCTCCATTGGAAGGCTTGTCTTTTGTAATTGATGCTGCCTTGGTGCCTTGATGTCTGATTTCTTTTACTTCTTCATCAGAATCTATTTTCTCATCATTAGAAATAGCCATATACACTATTTTGCTCTTATCTTTCTTCCTCTTCCCATCTTTACCGGATCCCTTGGATTCAGTTTTCACAGGGATTGATTGTGCTGCAGGGACTGAATGGGATGTAGAGCTTCTAGTTGTTCTAGCTTGGGTAGATGGTGCTGCCAGACTAGCTAATTGACCTTTTGCCACTTCCTTAGCTACCTGACTTACAGCCTTAACCTCTTTCCTTTTCTGTCTAGCTTCTTTTAGAAATTTTGTAGATACTCCCATACTTTCCTGCAAGAACTTCAACCTCTTTTCTGACTCTTTTAGTAACTGCAGGTTTTTTGAGCTCGTTGTGCACCTGTCTGTCCTTCTCTGCATATGTATTGAACCTTTCTTTTGTCAGGTCCACTGGCTTGCTCAGTATGTGTTAAGCATACATATACAAAACTTTCCCATTGAATTCATATCCCATAGGCATGATCCAGATTGTCCTGGGATCAACAACCTCCATCATACATTGATCAATACTCACCATGAAGAAAATTGAGTCCTTGTATTTCTCTACAATAGAGGTGGGAATCCCTTCCCTTGCTTGCATCATAATCTGAAAACCTTTGAAGTATCCCTAGATAGCTGCATTCCTTGCTTTGACATTTTAAACATTCACTATTGTATTTGACTCCAATTTCCAACGAAAGTTTGTTGGAATTTCGACAATCTATCGTCAGAATATCGATGAATCACCGAAATAATTTTTGTTGCTCAATTTTCGTCGATATTTTGACAAGCTTCAAAACATCGAAATCACGACATAAATTCGTTGGAACGTCGACGACAATTTTGTTGATCTAGAGACGAACAATTTCCATAACACAAGTGGCATTCCTTTTCCAAAACATCGGATCAACAACAGAAGTTCGTCACAATTACGACGGAAGTTTCGACGTATTGCAAATATCGGTGAGAGATCAAGACTGTTACAATGATCAAAATTGCCTGAGAAGATATATCAGGAGGACTGGCCTGTGGTCTCAGCGGTGAAGTTTCATCGGCGAGATACTCATCTTGTCTCATCGATGAAGCACAAGGGAATCATATCGACAAGACATATACCATTGGAGAAAGTTTTGAATGTCTACCCGACCTGCTATGTCATGCCGATAAGATTACATCGGCAGGAGTCTTGGCGGCATACTTGAGATCGAAAGAACAATGACAATAGTTCGTTGAAATCGTAATGAAATAGGCAAGTCATTACGATGAAAGTTTCGTCAGATGTATTGCAAATTCGTCGGACGCTTTTGGAGGTTCATCGAAAATTCGACGAAACAATGCAATTTAAAAAAAAAAAAAACTATTCTTTCAAATATAGCCATATCAGTGAAAGATCAAGACTGTTATAGCGATCAAAATTGCTTGAGAAGATATATCGGGAGGACTGGTCTGTGGTCTCAGTGATGAAGTTTCATCGGCGAGATACTCATCTTGTCTCATCGATGAAGTATGACATAATCATATCGGCAAGACATATACCATCGAAGTAAGTTCTGAATTTCTACCCGACCCGCTATGTCACGCCAATAAGATTACATCGGTTGGAGTCTTGGTGATAAACTTGAGATCGAAAGAATAATCATCGAGGAGACTCACCACGTTGGGGAAACTACAGAATATCCTAGCAATACATGATCTCTTGTCAATGGAGATACAAATGGATCAAAATACTTATCGGGGTGACTTTGGGCGATATATAAAAGTAGTAGGAGGCTCCAAAGTGCATCCATAGGGATAATGATAGGACATAAGGATAGGTCAATCAAAGAGAGAAAGTTGATGTGCCAAGACCATGAGCATTTAAAAGGGGTAGTAAAAGATGATGGATTGTCATCAATGCTCAGATATAAAAGACAGACTGGAAGACTTCATTATGAAAATTTAGATCACAATATGATTAACCCTGTTTTGACAAATGCAATGACATTGGTGTCAAGAGTTAAGAGGCCATTCAAATTTGCATTTCAATAAATTATTGTATGCATTGAGTAAGTGTTTACAAGGTAGAAAAAGGATAGTCATATGACTGTTTAAAATATCAAACATGTCAGTTGTTGTGTTTAATTAGGCTTACAGAGGCAGGGATTTATCATTTTTTGCATACATCTGCAGTCCAAGCTCTAGGTCTGCATTATTTGGTTACTATGTATGAGAAATGAGCAATGAATAATTGTAGAATATGGAGGCTATGGATGATATTATGATGGCCACATTTGATGTTGATGATCAACAATTGGAGCAAAATATAAAACCTATGATGAGTCATGAGATCAAGGGGACTGTCATGGACAATGAATGACGAATCATAGATGTTAAGACAAAAAAATATTCACCATAGAGCACATGAAGAATATAATTTATGATGCTATAGGAAGGTTTACTATCATAAAGAATGTATTCTCAAATTTTAAAAGATAGTCATAACAATATGTAAGTACAATCATTTCAACAATGGAAGATATAAGGACATGTGCTAGAGGAATGATAGCTAAATAGTGGATTGAGCATAGAGATGGTAACCCTTAAAAGTATAATGTTGTGTTGACATAAAAGCAAGAGAATGTGGTTACTGTCAAGTGAAGTACAATTGCATGGATGCCATCAAGAGTACAATCAGATCCATTATTGATAGTGAAAAGGTTTTGATAGTAGTCTTGATGAATATCACAATGCCCTTTACTTCATATCAAAATGATAGAATATACTAAGGAAGTGGTATGAAACTTTGTTGAAGATAATCAACTACGATGAAGAGGGAAATCAATATATAATGATGGTCTGAGCATTATGATCGACAAGTCTGGAGGCCAAAGTCAAGCCAAATGAACAATCTTAAATAAGCTCTGAAGACAAATTTTGATAATGGAAAGTAGAAAGCACAGTATTCAGAGGACAATGTAGGACTCAAACTGGATAGATAGTATAAGTTTGTGAGAGTTCCTTCAAGAGTGTAATGGTGATGAGGTATTGAAGGCTAAATTTTCCGCAAATGTACACAAATTTACTAAATGGAATCTCAATTGCTTTGTTTCCCATTCTTATGGTCAAGGAAGTGCTAACACAATAACACACAGTTCATCATGGGAATTACAGAGAGGTTGAAGACACTATTGCAAAAACTCAGAGGTATGACAGAATAGTGAAGTAACATAAAGTTGTGAAAGAGAAGATTGAGACATTCATATGAAGGACAACCATCAAACAAAGGTTTTAATCAAGACACAATCATCCTTTGATAAGTTGAAAGAAAGTCATGAATATAAGAGGACAGTTTGCAAGATAGTCATATACATTGATAAGGACAATGAATAAGGTTTTAAATTATTACTCAAAGAGTAACTAGTAAGCTAATCCTAATATCTGAACTCCATTGCATAAAATTTTATTGAAAAAGGAAAGTACTGTGCAGCTAAATAGAAAAAAATCATCTTACAAATTTGCATAGCAAGCACAACCTACGAACTGGATTCTAGTTTTGCTAAAAAAAATAAAATCAAACTAGTGAATATTAAACTACACACTAGAATCTAATTTTGTGGAAAATGAGCAATTTGGTGAGAAAAAGTACCTGCAATGCGTCTTGGATACTTAGCTAGTGTACTAAAAAATAGGATTGCAAACCCAAAATTATTCTCACTCTGGAAATTCAATAGAAAAATACAAAATGTTATCCTAGATACTTAGTTCTTAGACAGTCAATAAAACAATATGAGCATGATTATGAACGGTTTTACTTGGTCCCACTCTTGATCTCCATGTTTGAGAGCCTTCTCTTTAAGACCCCATGAACCCACTTTGATCCATTGCTTCCAAAAGAGATATTAATGTGTAAACAAGGAGTCACATTTAGACAAACTAGTTGTTGATTTATTCTAAGAAATTTAGAGACTAAAAAAAGAAGATACCTGATGGGGATCATGTGGACTTCCTAGAGAAAGCACTGCAATATGGCCTCGAGTAGCAATGAAAAAATTTGGATTAGCTTCACAGTAAATCTTAACAACATGACATTGAGGCTCTTCTTCATTAGGTTGATGGTATGAAGAACCAGATCCATATCCTCTTTGAGATACATATCATATTGAATAGAAAAACATAGTGACACAAGCAATCTAAATTGTGAGATAAAGCCTCCAAACCCTCTATGGAAACATGACTTTTACCAGATAATCAAAATTTTAAATTTAAGTAATGCCCAAGAAAAATAACAACCTCCACTTACAGATGGGACTGATCTTCCACTTTTGACTCTCCTTATTCCATTTGAAGAGGACAACCTCTACCCCTTGATTCAGCTATGTAAGTTTAGCATTAACAAATACAAATATTCTTAGCACAAGAAACAATCCTCACCCATCTAAACAAGCCCTTGTAAGACAAGCCCAAAAATATAAGTTTGTCACAATCAAGTAAAGATTAAATCCTTATAATCAATCACAGTAATTGGAAAGTATTAATTGGATCAGTAAGAAGAATCAAATAATTAGGGTTGGGCACTATATAAACCACTACTATCACAACTATTGAAACATGCTCAGGTACTGGGTCCTCTCCCCTAGATTAAATTAAGGAAAACATTATTGTAAACACAATATGTATAGAAGAATATGAATGTAAAGGAAAATGGATATTAGCAAAACATAAATGTAAATAAAATTAGTGTGAGCAAAAAATGAATCTAAATTGGTCTTGAACAAATAAAATCATACCCAATTAGCATTAAGTTATATTGACCTTGTACTCATTGCCATTGTCAATCTTGAAGGTTACTTTGATGCCTTCTGCAGAAACTCTCTGGCCACGAGGCAAGAGAAGGCAGGAAAACCAAGTGTATATTGATGACTTCCTGACAATAAAAAAGAAACAAGCAACCAGTCAACCCTATTAGAACAAAATAATCTTATGAATTGATTTTATTTGTTTTACTGGCTAATGGATAGTGGACCTAGTTCTCTTGAATTGAGATACTACTAAGATGTGTTGACTGGTGATTTTAGACTACCGATATTCTGCTTCAATCTCTATAAGTTACTTTTGTCTTAAATATATTCAAG
Source organism: Sequoiadendron giganteum (assembly GCA_007115665.2). Taxonomy (NCBI): domain Eukaryota; kingdom Viridiplantae; phylum Streptophyta; class Pinopsida; order Cupressales; family Cupressaceae; genus Sequoiadendron; species Sequoiadendron giganteum. Next base: position 260,202,339 of record CM021100.1, on the reverse strand, counting down.
ATAACTTTGCAAAAAAATTCCCTTGATCTCTTAGAAATTATGCAGATTATTTTGTTAATACTTCTCCATTTTGATATTTTCTTTCAAAAATTCATAGAAAGATATGTAATGCCATATTTGAAACTTACATATTTTAATTTTACTAGTTTTGTAATTATAGGATATGATTCCAACAATTGTGAAACACATTGGCAATATGTTGGATGAATGAAGTAAACTATGCAATTGGCAGGTGTAAAGCCAAATTCCTTAACCCTTGCCAACATCCTTCTTGCCTATTCTAAAACATGTGCTTTGGAACAGGGCATGAAAATCCATCTAAGTATAATGAAAAGGAGATTTTTGTCAGATATTATATTACAGTAAGTTGAATGAATGTAAGTAGAGAAATTTTTGCATACCTGCAGATGGTACAAAATTTCATGGTTAAGTGGAAGCCTCCCATCAACAACAAGATCCAAATATCCGTGTATCTATCTCAATCGAGCCTCTAAACCCTTCAGAGCTGTCAAATTTTCCACTAACCTGTTATGCACAAAAGTCAAATTTTAGAGACCACTAAAATAAAAATAAAAAACAGAGCTTTGAAACCAAATCCACACACAACACAATGTTCATAGTGAAAAGTTAGCACTTTCTTTCATCTTTGCATATTGGTTTGATGCTTCAAACGATGCATTTCTTATATTGAAAAGTGCATTACCTTATTGAGCTTCTCTTTGTTTTGAGAATAGTTTAATATTCTCTACTTAACAGGGCCAACCATGTGAAGGTGGAAGCTCATTTGGCCCCCCCCCCCCCCCCTCACATCACTCTCAATTCCCCATACCCGATCATATAACATTAATCATTCATTCATCCATTAATAACATATAACATTCATTCATTCATCCTGCATTAATAACATATAACATTCATTCATTAACATATTCACATTCATTCATTCATCCATTAATAACATATAACATTCATTCATTAACATATAACATTTATTCATTAACATATTCACATTCATTCATTAACATATAACATTCATTTTTTCAGTTTTTACATATTATCAAAAATATGGTTGTCATAATATGATTACAATCACTTTTTTTTTGTTTCTTTTTTGCAGCTAAAAAAAGCTGAAGTGGAGTATCATTTTCAAAATCATCTGTCCCCCCTTCAGTTGTTCTGAGCTCTGCTCGTGATCTTAATGTATGCCTAGTCATGTACTCACAACGTGGACGCCGCTGCAAGGGGGGTCTGCTGCAATAGCAAAGAAATGTTAAATTGATATGTTTTATTATTATTGTTACAAGTATTTCATTAATTAAAAGAACATTAGAGTGGTGCTCTTTACCTGATGGGGCCACATCATGTTCCTGATCTTGTCTTATAGCCTCATGCTCAACATGTTGAACACCCTCTAAATCTTGATCTGGAGTTGAAACACGAAAGGTTACATTAATTAATACACCAATTGCAATTAAATATGTTTAAAAGAACATTAGAGTGGTCCTCTTTACCTGATGGGGCCACATCATGTTCCTGATCTTGTCTAGCCTGATCATGCTCAACATGTTGATCATGCTCTACATGCTCTAAAGTTGAAACATGAAAGGTTACATTAATTAATACACCAAATGCAATTAAAGATGTTTAATTGTATTAATCCATACCGCGTTTTGTATAGCACTTGAATACATCTAGTACCGGGATGCACACTATGGCCTTCATCTGCAGGTTGTGCTCCACCCTCACTAGGCTGCATTCCAACGTCATGTGTAGTATTATCATTGCTTGTCTGTTTAAAACAAATAGGCACATTATTATGGTGGAAATTAATATTGAATAGATTGCACAAGTATTCAATTTTAAATAAAATTTATTGAGTTTATTTACCTGCGTGTTGGATGCAGTGGAAGATTGTGTTTGCTCAATAAAGACTCTTAGGTGTTCATCCAGGGCTCCATAGCCTTGCTGGAAGGAAATCTTCAGGTCCTCTTCTGTGGGCACTCAGTTGAAATCAGAGCCCTGCATTTTTGCATAAGATCATGAATTTTTCTTCTATGGTGTGATGAAACCAATTTTTTTTGCAATTTATTATTTGGATGCAATATTTCATTTATTGATACTTACAATTCGTGCGGCTAATTTCATATAACCACTAGAGCCAAGTTTGTGCTGCCTGTGTTTTTCTAGTCTTGCCTTTGTTGCCTTCGATGTGTCAGGCAGTCTATGAAAATTTTGAAATACGTTAGATTATGTAAAAAGAAAGAGTAATCAGTATATAATTACATTGTTGATAGTATCACATACCTTCCTTGGCCCGGTGGTGTCTTTCCTTTTTTCTTTTCAGCCTTCTCCTTTCCATCCGACACCAAGTCCTTCCACTCCCTCTCAAGAATCATGGGGGGACACTTGTACTTTCTATTCTTCTCTAAATGTGACCTATATTGGTCCCTCATATACTTTAGATAAGTACCAACTTTCTTAAGGACCTTGGTTCGGTTGAATATTTTATCACCGAACAACACAACTAAACGGTTAATGAGCTCATCTTTTAAATCTTGATTTTGGGAATTCCACCGTGTACGTATGGTGGGCCCGAAGTGCTCCAATGTAATATCACTTAGATGTTTATAAAAAACATCATTTCCTACAAAATGATCATGGGATCATTAGTCTATAAAGAGTGATCAATAAGTAAATTTCCATTGGATTATATATAATAATAATTAAAATATTTTAAAGTACTTGGGACCTTCTCTATCTTTATGGGAATGAAATCCTCGATCACCACAAATGTGATCGGCAATGTTCCCGTACTAGTAATATGGGAAGATCCATGAAATGCTACTAAAACATCACCAATACTAGTGACATCTGCATCCCTAGGTACATGTACTAACACATGTAGTGGCATGTGTTCGTTGTCGGAGGGTGCATTATTGGATGCCTGCATGGTATGTGTTGTCGACATTTCAGTCTACAATATAGGCATGGATGATGGGGTTGGATGATGTGATGTATGCACAAGAAAATAAGGATTGACACTTGTACCGACCCCTACTTCCCGGGCAACACTTGCAGTACCCTGATCATGGCCACCAGCATCATGAGGATGCAAATAATCCTATAAAAACAACACATATTTTAGTTCATGACATAAAAGAGTACAAAATATAAAACCATGAATGAGCTTATGTTATAATTAAAGATCTCATGAAAATTTACTTGCAAGTTTTGTGCTCTCTCAGACAATATTTTAACCCTTTCTCTTATGTCATCTATTTGAGGCACTATGAAAACCAACTTAAGGATTTCTTCATTGCATTTTTTTTGGGTCTTCCTCATCATATCCACAGGGTTTGTGGAAAATACGATGTCATCATCACATAATAGTGACTACACCTCCATATGGATGCTCTCCTCTACTATTGATGCCTTTCCCCGATCAACCGACTGCAACAAGAATATTAAAAAATTTATCGAAATTAACCCAATAAACTCATGAAAAAAACATAATAATAAAACATTTTGCTCGTATCTAATTTGTACAATTACAACGAGGTAAACCTTTTAGGTAGAAACACTTGAAGATGGACCGCGATCTGTGCTCTGGGCCAAAGCCTTCCTCGTCTGGGCCAGAGCGTTCCTCATATGATCAATGTCCCACTGTGACAAAAATTAAATATAAAAAACATTACTGAAATGAAACCAATAGACTTACGAAAAAAACATAATAATAAAATAGTATATTGGAGTCATTAATTGGAGGTTGGGTAAAATGGTATATAGTACATACCACCCCCATAGTAACTATGTTTGTATCTAAGCGATTCAAATTGTAATCAATTAGCAACTCTTCCCCTATAGTTATTGATTTTATTGCACATACGAATACATGGTTTCCCTCTTGTGCCTCGAATATGCAATTGGGTTGCTTATTTGTTGACCCAGGTTGTGTACTATTTATAAACCCTGCAATATTCCTTGATGCTTTTGGCCTTCCGTCAATGTACCTAGCCACTCCTTTATTTTGATCCTTATCTTTTAGCTATATATAATTTGCTGACAGTGCATACCTATGCATACTTCATGTATATCGAACCAGTTGCATCCAATCTTTGTAACTGTAATAGGGTCCAACATACTCCATTAATTCAGTAACTTTGTCATAATAGATATTTATACCGTCCATGCAAAATAGGCCCAAACCATGTAATGACGATGGTGCGATGTGATATATCCTCTCGTTGACACAAAAATCAGTGTTTATTAGAGGAAGTTCCTTAGGTACCCATTGTTTCCATAGATGTTTGTACCTCAATGTCGCCTATACTCTCATCATCATAAGAACATGACCCCCCTTCAGCAAGAAAAAATTCCATGCGTTTACGGAATTTTCTTCTAATATTTTGACCTCTAGTTGATCTCCCTCTTTTAGACCTACTACATGTCTCACTTTCCTCTTCTCTTCCTAACTTTCCCTCGCTCGAGGAAGATAGATCTGACAAATACCTATTTGGTGGTACCTACACTCATAAGGATGTTGGATGAAGTTCTTTCATGGTGATGTGATCCTAAGGCGACATTATGATTAATCTATCATTTCATCACTAGAATTTGACAGGTTATAAGGTAATCATGTCTTGATAGATTGCAGGTTATTGTTACTACCATCCAAATGTGTCCATCACAAATCAAATCTACTTAACGTTTTAACTCCCAAACTTTGTAACAAGTGTTAAATGTGACTATGGTCTACCAGTTACACAACCAAGGCCTGAAATGTATTCTCTAATTGTAATCAAAGGACTTTTTCTCTTCATTCAAGTAAATAAAATTGAAGGGAAACACCACCAAGTGGTTTATTGGACACCTACATGACTCAAAATAGCAGAAAATTTACATTTAATTTCCATATGTCTAAGTGGTTAACGGGGAGGGAGTGTGTACTAGGCTTGGTAAAGTCATCATAAGTTTATGCTTTGGCAATGAAAATTGTTTAAGTCATATTAAATCTTCCTATGTCTAATTGCTAGGAGACTTTTGGTATGTTTTAAGGTAGAATGAGTGGTCACATCAATGTTCTAATTATCTATGACAAGGTTTCAACATCTTCAAATAGTGAAAGTTAGCGCTCATAGTCATTTGAAACAACAACATTTTGATTATGTATGATGGTAGGATTTGATAACTTAATAGAATTGGCTACCCAACAAACTTATAGTATAAAGAAACTTTTTCAGTTTAAGGGGTTAGCACTTTCTTTCATCTTTGCATATTAGTTTAATCCTTCAATAGCAACACAAATATTTTGGGGAATAAATCGGAAAACCAAAAGTATAAGATTTTTTGAAAAAAATGAGAAAAAATCATGAAAAAATCAGATTTAAAAAGAGTAAAAAATTGTAGAACAAGAGATCAAAAATATTTTTTTTGAAATCGAAAGGAATTTCCATAGCATAGAGATATAGAGAGCAAATAAAATAAAGAGTTTAACTAATGAAATTTAGAAAATAGATTTTTGTAGTTTATATTCATATGGCTGATTACATTCATTGCATTGCACATATTTCAAACTCAAAGCATTACTTCACATTGCATAACGAATAACTAGATGCTGATAAATGAAAAAATTTCAATTACAATATATCTTTTTACAAAGTCAACCTAAGCAGTTATGCAATTACTTCACATTACATAACTAATAACTAGGAGCAATTGCCAATTGCTTTAGCTTGTCATGACATTCCATGAGACCAGATTTCTTTGAGGCATTTTTTCAAACAATTCACTGCCTTGTCTATGCTATGACATTTTTCATACATGTCTACCAAAGCATTTTATCAAACAATTCACTACCTTGCTGCTATGGTTAAAAGTCTAAAACAGGTTCTTTTGAACAAGCTATGGATGCTTGGAAAAAATCTATAAAGCATAATAGTAAGCAATAGCATAGACAAGGCAGTGAACTTTTTGAAAAAATGCCTCATAGAAATGTGGTCTCATGGTGATGGAATGCCATGACAAGCCAAAGACAAGGCAATGAACTATTTGAAAAGATGCCTCAAAGAAATGTGGTCTCATGGTGATGGAATGCCATGATGAATGCCTATGGTGATGGATTGTCATGGCATTCCATCACCATGAGAACATATTTCTTTGAGGCATATTTTCAAGCATTTCACTGCCTTGTCTATGGTATGACATTTTTCATACATATTTACCAAAGCATTTTATTAAACAGTTCACTACCTTGCTGCTATGGCTAAAAGCCTAAAACAGGTGCTTTCAAACAAGCTATGGATGCTTGGAAAAAATTTGTCAAAGCATAATAGTACGCAATAGCATAGACAAGGTAGTGAATTGTTTGAAAAATACCTCAAAGAAATGTGGTTTCATGGTGATGGAAGGCAATGACAAGCCATAGACAAGGCATTGAACTGTCTGAAAAAATGCCTCAAAGAAATGTGGTCTCATGGTGATGGAATGCCATGACAATCATCACCATGAGACCACATTTCTTTGAGGCATGTTTTCAAATAATTCAGATCCTTGTCTATGCTACCAAATTTTTCATACATGTCTACCAAGGCATTTTGTGAAATAGTTCATTGCCTTGCTGCTATGGCTAAAAGCCTAAAACAAGTGCTTTCAAACAAGCTATGGATGCTTGGAAAAAATCTATCAAAGCATAATAGTAAGCAATAGCATAAACAAGGCAGTGAACTGCTTGAAAAAATGCCTCGAAGTAATGTGGTCTCATGGTGATGGAATGCCATGATGAATGCCTATGGCTATGGATTGTCATGGCATTCCATCACCATGAGACCAAATTTCTTTGAGGTATTTTTTCAAATAGTTCATTGCTTTGTCTATGCTACGACATTTTTCATACATGTCTACCAAAGCATTTTATCAAATAGTTCACTGCCTTTTTGCTATGGCTAAAAGCCTAAAACAGGTGCTTTCGAACAAGCTATGGATGCTTGGAAAAAATCTATCAAAGCATAACAGTAAGCAACAAGCTATGGTCTCATTGTTTTTTTTTTCGCATGAAAATCAACACAATATTGTTCACGGTTTTTTGCAGGTTTTATACACATTTTTTTTTCTGATTTTGCAGTTTTAAAAGGGAAAAAATCGTTGACCAAAAAGTCAAATATTTTTTCAAAAAATTGAGGAAAAATCGTCCACCCTGCAGATTTTTTAAAAATCGGGATTAATCGGGTTTTTTTTCAGATTTTTGTTACTATGCTTCAAACAATGCATTTTTTATCCCACTTCTATCATATTGTATTCCCATCCCATTGCAATTGTTGGAGGAGTGGATACCAAAATTTCATATCAAATACCACGTTCTTGAAGCAATTTTCTGTGTTTTTACTATTTTTTTGAAGTTCTTTTGTGTTGTATGGATCTGTACAAGCTTGAAATGATTTGAGATCATCGGTGTAGATAAATATATGTGTTCCCTTTCATTTTCATTTGTTTTGAAGTGCTCAATCACTGTTTTGTGGGAGAAAACAGTCAAATACAAGGATTGCCCTATTTTGCCTATGTAAGGGTTTGAGGGCTAAATAGAAATGACATCCACTGTCTTGGAACTGTAACTCGGTGCATTGGTGTGCATCATGGTATGATATAGGTTCATTGCATTTAGTGGTCTATTAAAGCAAGAAAATTGGCATTGAATTGATGCCCTAGGGCTGATAGGGGCAATTTTCTTGTGAATTTGTGGTTGTTAAGTCAAGGTTTATCAATTTGATGGATATCTTGGTAGAGTCATGGTGACACTATTTGATGGTCCAATCTCTACTTCAAAAAAAAAAAATCTCTAACAACTCTAAGAGCTATAATGGGATGGCATTAAAGGAACCTTCATATGAAGGATCTTCTAATGAAGGACCTTTGAATTAAGGTCTTCATTTGAAGGTCCTTCATGCAAAGGTTCCTTTTATAAAGCATTTTAGACATGAAATATTTAAAATAAAAAATACCTTCATTTGAAAGTCTTGACATGGCATCATTTTTGAATGAAGGTTCTTCATTCAAAGGTCATGACTACATCACCTTCAAATGAAGGTTCTTCATTCAACTGGTATTTTGTAATTTTGAATGTGTGATAACAATTTAGGGTTAAAAATAAATCCATTTGAGCCTTTTATAAATGAAAGGACATTTGATGCAATCATATGCCTTGTCAAACTTTTAACTTAATAGTAAGGGAATCATGAGTAGTTTGTTGGGCCCATTCCACAATATCCGATTGAAGGATTGAATTGTCTAGAATGTATCTACTATCAAGGAAGCCAATTTGTTTACCTATATGACTGTATATCAAGCAATAGGTTTAATTGTGATGGCAATGATATTGACAAGGATTTTGTAATCTAGGTGTTGAGAAGCATAATTGGCCACCATCCTAGGAAAGATTCTTCATTCTCACTTTTAAGTGTTAAAATTTAACAATACCTTGATTGATGAAAGAGCCCAAAGAGCCTTTCTCCATGGTATCCAAGTACACATAGTAGCAGTCTTCTCTTATATGGTTGGACATGATTTAAAGAAATTATCTATGAATTATTCATTTAACCTAAGGTTTTCTCATAATGCCATCATTGGAAAAGTATGATCAAATTCTTCTATTATGAAGAATTGGTCTATGTGCCTCTAGTAATCACTATAAAAATGTGAAAGACTAAGCTATTTTATTTTTTCTGTCTTATCTTATACCATTTTACGAGAATGGGGGGCCAATGTACGAGAAGATCTTTGGAAACTAGGCATGAAAATTGCAGGTTAAAGAGAATGGGGGTGCCAAACTTACAGTACTCATTGTCCCTTGGTCGTCGATTTTCCCTGAGTGCCCTCAACCTCATCCTCAGCGCCAGTATTGACCTTGTTTTCACTCCTCCATACTCTTCCTCGACGCTGGTATTGACCTTGTTTTCACTCCTCTAAACTCTTCGTCGGCGTTGGTATTGACCTTGTTTTCACTCCTCCATACTCTTCCTCGGTGCTACTATTGACCTTGTTTTCACTCCAAACTCTTCGTCGGTGCTGCTATTGACCTTGTTTTAGCTCCAAACTCTTCCTTGGTGCTGGTATTGACCTTGTTTTCACTCATCCAAACTCTTCCTCAGTACTGGTATTGACCTTTCACTTCTCCAATTTGATGAGCTACAACCTGGTTTTGTTAGGTTTTAGAGTATGTTAATTAAATTTAAAATTATGGCGCCATTTAGAGTAGTGAATATAAAGCAAGCCAAGCCTATTATAGTCATGAGGGAAATAATAAAACTCCTAGGATACTTTGTGAAACCATTTTCCTTGGTTAAAGGGAGGCCATAACATATACCTTTGGATTTTTTCAATCTTCAAATATGAGGATTTGCAAGGTTCTTAGCAAGATGAGTAATGAAAATGTGTGCAACAATAATTTTTGAACACACATGGAATCTCCTTGCCAAAGAAAGGGGCTTCATAATTTTATATGATAATTTTTCTCAACTCTAGAAATGATGTTTCCTTAAAGAGGAAGGAGAAACCTAAAAGGTAAAAGAGATGCTTAGGAATCTCAACACTTCCTTATGATCAACCCCCTTCTATCCATAAGAATTGAACCAATTGGGCTCAACTAAGAAGGATTTCCTATAACATTGAGTTTTATGCCACTATATATTTGACCTTAAAGTTTTCCAGAAAATATCTAGGCATTGAATATCCTAAATAATGTCACGTTTGTCCTCCAAGAGAGTGAGAAAGGAGTCATTAGAAAAATTACCATTGAATAGTTGGGCTATAGAGTTAGTAAAAGTAGCACCATTAATAAGGTTCCATGAAATAATATTAGCCAAAAGATATCCAAAGGCTTCCATAAAAAACACATATAAAGTAGGAGCTAAGGGGAAAACATGAAAAATTGAATGAAAACACCCAAAATCCTCAAATTTATGTCCATTCATGGTAATACAAGTATAACCATCATAATTTATTTTTGAAAAAAGTAAAAAAAAAATTGAGGAACAAATCCTAGATGACATAACTAGTCCAATTCAACACCAGAGGTAGCAAGAGATTAATGAAATTACCACAAGTTTTAAGTAGAAGTAAACTGCCATTTTCAAGTACTAATGCTAGTATGAAATTGTGACTAACTAAATGGAAAGAAAATTAGAAAATTGTAACCAACATTTAAGTGGAAATAATTAAAAGTAACCACACTTTTTGCATGGTTGAACCAATTTAAAAATTCAGCCAAAGGTGATAGTAAGAAAATTAAAATGCACCTTTATGAAAAATTTAGTCTAAGAGCCAAATTTGGATGGAAAAGTTAGTAAGAAGTAGTGTCGAAAGTGAAAAATTAATCATGAAATCATGGCTAATAGAGCATACAAAATATATTGGAAAAGTCAAGAGAACTTATATCTGCACATAAAAACACTCAAAATAATAATTATATCATATAGTTCATTTGGGAATATAATACAATATGGCTTTTACAAAGCCTTTCAAATATACCTTCCCATTTGAGCTACTATCTTATAAGAATATAACTAATTATTTAATAACAAAAATAAACAAGTTAGTAAGGTGAATTTATTAATGTTAATCTTAATAGTCCAACACCCTCCCTTAAGTTTTACATTCCTCACAACAAAACATGTTGATTGAAACAAACAAATATATATAGGCTAAGCTAACATCATTTGATTTTTCTTTAAGTTCTCCCTCATGAACATCATTGGCTCGAGTTATACAAGTCCACACTATGCGATCCTTTTTCTTACAATAATAACATTCATTTTTATTTTTTAATTATTATTAGCTCATGAATATAATACATTCTCATGTTGAGAATCAACTTTTAAATCTTTTCTATTTTTCTTTTTTCTTCTCCTAATAGGGCCAAAATCAGATCTTCTTGTGTTTGAGAAGTTATTGGACTAAGCATAGAAATAACATTGTTGTATTTTCAAACTATTTAACACCTTAGCATCTTCATCATCTAATAGAGCCTTGACTTTTACCAGTTGTCTAATGAGAGATCTCAAATTTCTTATGTGATTAGACATAGTGATTATATCTCTCATTTTGAATCTAAATAGTTGAAGTTTTAGGAAAAACTTCACATTAATTATTTTTTCTCCAAATATTTTATTGAAATTATCCCAAATTTCCTATGATGATTTATCTAAATCTATATAATAAAATTTAATGTCAGAAAAGGAAAGACCAATAATATATTTGACTTTATCATCTGTTTTATGTCATTCCAATAACTTATTTGAATTTGTAGGTGGTGTTTTGTTCCCATGCATGATTCTCTATTATTCATTTATTGCATTTGCATTTTTTTTTTCAAGTATGAAATTTAAAACAATTTTTTTTGTTTAAAAGAATCTTTATCTTAAAAATATGAACTGAAAATATTTGAAAAGTTTAATGTCAACCTTATCACTCTAAAAGGTACAACTTAAACATCCCTTTCAAACCTTGTAACTAGTTTTGAACCACTCTCCAATTCATTTTTCCTCATCACAAACATTGACACCATTTTACTGTTCTAAACAACTTATTGAATCCCCTTATGCATCATACTTATTTAATTGTTTCAAAAAAGATAAAAAAATAAATTTGAAAATATGACTTTTTAAACTTCACACTTCCTTCTTATTATTACCAAATGCCATTATTTTAAATGAAAAACACATGAATGTTATAAATGCATTATTTCAATAAGGAAACAAACCATATATCTCTTTTTAATGACCAACTTAAAGCAGATTGCAAATAGAAAGTTGGTCGTTGTATAGAACATTGAAAAATTGATAACAAAGAATAAAAAATTTTACTACAAAGACCTAGGATAGGCTAGAGGCCCACAATCGAACATTCATCACAAAGCAACTAGCCTTTACAGTGATTTTGCACTCATTGATTCCCTAAGGAAAACCTTATCTTGAGTATATTCCATCATAGTCACATATGATCACATCATTCTTGACCATTTAATATCATGAAAAACCTCCTAAATCTAGTATTCAAATAACCCATATCATCGGCTAGACAAGTTCCATCAGGGTGAAATGAAAAGGTCATACCGAGCATATAGGTCTCACCGATGAAGTTCCATCGGAAAGAAACCTGTCTTGTCTCACCGATCAAAGCACAAGGAGTTGTATGATCCAAACCAATGCCATCGGAGTAAGATCCCTGAGTCATCCCGAGTGCATTTGTCTCACTGATGAAATATCATCGCCGAAACACTCATCTTATCTTGCTGATAAAATAAAGAAACATACTATTGCCAAGACAAACACAATCGGAATGAGTTTAAAATGTCCTCCTAACCCACTATGTCATGCCGATAAGATTAGATCGACAAGAGTCTTGGCAACATACTTGAGATCGAAGGAATAATCATTAGGGAGACTTATAACATCGAAAAAATTACTGAATGTCTTAGCGATACACCATGTCTTGCCGATGAAGACACAAACAGATCAAGATAGTCGTCGAGGTGAATCTTGGTAAAATTTATATGAATAAGATGGATAGATTATGTGATATCGACGTAATGTCTCCCCGACAAAAAAAATGTTTAATGAATGCTAGTCAAGCCTGAATAAAAGGATCGCCCAAAGTTTCAATTGTCTTTCCAATAGAACATTTGACGTGACAGTGGGTAAATTCGAAGGTCAGCTATGCTCATCTTCAAAGTTAGGACATTAATGGTAGTATTACTACCAAATGTGTTGATTTCTTGAACTGAGTATAATCCATCATAGTTGTTGGTTGTTTTTACTACAACCAGGCTGATCTTCTAATCTACCTATAGAATTGCCAATTCCAATCAAAGGCAGCTCGGAGCACCTGGACCAATTGACGAGGATTTTAACAAAACTCCTACACTTTGGGATCTGCAAGACCCGAGAGGGTAATCCCTTAATGTGTTTACAACCTCTACACCATTATTATTAACAAAATTAGCAGCAACAAATAATCTCATTTAATAGCTCAACATAATAGGATAATACCAAATAGAATTGGTTGTTCATCAATATTATCAACTATTTGGAGCATGAGATAATTACAATAGCATTTCGCAGTATAAGATAGTCATTGATTTGCAGTTTGTAGCAAGCTCTAAATAAAGACAAACAAATACTGAACCTCACAAATAATTACAACTTAGACTAGTGTCATATACCATTGGAGGAGTCAAATTCATGAGCATTTTAAGGGTTCATGACAGATTCAACACATAACATGTAAGATCCTTGACAACATTGCTTTACAATCTCATCAATGTGCATTCTAACCCAATACTACTTATCAAATCCTTACACAAAAACATATCCACCTGCAATTCTATTCAAGCATTTTAATTAATTCCTTGAATTAAAGCTAAAATGAGAATCATACACACTACAACAGTGAGATGAATGAAACAACCCTTGATCATTTTATTCAAGATTTAGATATGCTTGTACAATGGAGAGACATGAGATCGAAATAAATCATTTCAATTCAAATTCCAGTACTATCATAAAACACAAAATCCCCATGAATTCAAGACCTACTACAAAATGACTCAAAACCTAAATTGCATTTTCTCTAAAACCATCAGACTTTACAATTTTCTCTGCAACTTCACCTAGACTCAACCAAAAATGTCTAACTTGCTAACTCATACTTCTGGCCTTGAAATCCTTCTTATAGAAAATGAAAGAGAAAACAAGCATCGGGCCAGAAGTACACATGTCACCAACATATTGGACCGCCTTGTGATATTTAAAAAACTTGTTATAATAGCTGATCCCCAAAGAATCATCCTGTTCATCCTGCCTGCTAAGAATGGTTGATACAACAACAAAAACTTCAAGAATCTTGCACCAAGATTGTCATCAAAACAAACTGGAATTTTTTGTAACTGCAACAACTGAGTTGTTAACCACCAGTATCCAACTCTGGTTTACTCTTCCTCAGTTAAGTATACATTTACCCATCTCTGGTATTCTTCATTAGTTGGCCAATCAAAATTAATTACCTCATTCACCTTAACACTATAAGGTGTGTACTTAATCACCACCTGGTTTGCTTCTCTCTCAAAAGATTCCAAAAATGAGCTAGTACTAATGATCTTATCCATACAACTCACAAACAGGTCATAATCTGAATCATCACAAATTATTTTAATTTGTGCATTGATGACCTCATTTGTTTTATCCTACCAATGTTGCAGTGATTTAACATTTCCTTGGTCATCAATTATATCAGGTAAAGAGGTATCACTCCAATCATCAAAATCCTTTACCAATTCTCTAATTTTCCTACTCAAGTCATCTGGTAAGGCTTGAAAACCTTGCAGTGACTTAACTAACACTTGAGTAGGCCTCAATGATTAGGGCCTATTATTTGTATCAAACCTTGAGGCTTTGTACATTATGTCTAAATCATTGGCTCTGGGGATCCACTTCTCAATTAAGGGTAATACTACCTCCTTATCCTTGTTAATATTCTTTATTGAATCCAATAACAAAGAATATAAAGAATACACTGATGGAAATCTGCCATTAACCTTTTCATTCAAATGTCTCAAAAATGTGTCAACAATCTCACCTTGTTTTACAAGTGCTCCCTCCTCACTTGCCTTCAAAGCTGCCTATAACTCTGCAATATTATGCATTAATTACTTCTTTGTGGGATCAACAGAGTATTCAATTTCTTCCCCAATTGGCTCTAATGCAGGACTAAGGGAAGGAGTTTGGCTAGGGGACCCTAGTGTAGAAACAATTGGAGAAGTAGGAGGCACTGATCCTGATGTGGAAGGAAATGTCATAATACTTGGAGGACTTGATGTCTCTCCAACCTGCCTGTATTTCATCCTATCCACCTCATTTTGCATCTCAACATTCCTTTGCTACACCTTGTTGTACTCTCCAATTATAAAATTATACTTCTCCATTAGGCTCTTCTTTTCAGCCTACTCTCTCTCGGCAATATTCTGGGCCAATTTGGTGACATTCACAGTTAAGTTAGTAGCCTCTGTAGTTGAGGTCTTTGAGGCTCTCTTTATTATTAACCCTCCCCTTAGGTTTGGGTTAATGTCAGTGACATCAGGCTTTCTTCCTTGAGGAGCTAAAGCCCAAATTACTAAAGTCTCATATTCTTCACTGAAGGCAGAATCCTGCAATGCTGCCTTGACCTCTTCCTCATAATCCTGCATGGGATGCTTGGATTTTAGAATAACATTAAATTCTACTGCATTTGCTATGTCCCATTCAGGAAAAATCAACACACCAGCCTGAATCACTAGTTTTCTCCCCTCCTTAGGAGTGATGTTCTTAAACTCTTCCATCAATTCAACTTTCACTTCATCATCATTCTCCTGATATGACCTTTCAAGTATTAACTCTCTTCTCCTCTTGCATTTGTCTTGATATTCCTCTAGCCTCATTCTCCATACCAATTGTAAGAAGATTGGAGTCTTATCAAATGCATCATCATCTAAAAATGCCTTACATGCCTCCATCTTGGCATCTTGTACACACTTCCCTTTCATATCCAAATTAGACAAGACCAATTCAGCTGGCCTAAGAGGAGAAGGCATACCAACTTGCATATCTTGGTCTATGACCATAATTTCATCCATTAGATCCTCCTGTACTTTCTCAATCCTTTGCCTCTTAGGGCTTGGCTCTGATGGTGGTGGTGAAGGACTATCCTCTAGTGATGAGTCCAAATCAATGATTTTCATTCCCCCAGGTGCTTTGAATTTTGGACCTGGTTGTGTTGATGCTTTCATGATTTGTTTTCCTTTTTTATCTTCTTCTTCCTCATCATTGCTGTCATCTCTTTTTCTCTTATAGAGAGGCCACTTCACTGTAGGTTGGTATGTTGGTCTCATTTCAATAGGCCTGGCATCTAGCTCTTGTGTACCTTGATCCAACTCCAAGTTTATCTTTTTTGTCATTAAGGTGCCCATGGTTTCCTTGAAGTTGTCCATCAAAAAGTTAATTTTCTTGTGAAACAGGCTAAAATCCCTCAATGGATCATATTTGGGATCCATTTTGTGCACAATGGCTAATAGCTTGTCATAAGCTATCCATTTCTCCTTGCTCAATTCTTGCTTATTCAGATCAAACTCATTCCTAATCAGATCCTCAGGAAAGTTGAATTTATGCACAAACTTGCCACCTGTTATTCATTGTCTGAAAAGGGCAAAGAAGCCCTCAGGATCATGTTGCCGCTTGGGACCACACCTCAGATGGTAATCATCAAAAAAATTCCCAAAGTAGACCCAACCTCCCTTAGAAAACACAAAGTCTGACACCACAGTGTAATCAGGGAAAAAGGTTCCTTTACCTTTCCCTGTAAGGTTGTCCTCATGGATACAACCAATCTGCCACATAACCTCTGCAAATCCTAGTCTTGGTGGCACATGGTATGGAAGGATATGTGGAGTCCCTTGGAAACCATACACTCTCAAGACAGTGATGACTAGGTATGGGATAATGTCACCCTAGTTGTGACAAATTCTCAATTCAGGCTTCCTTCCCTTTGGTTTGAGGAAGTCATGTAACTCCTCAAGGATTCTAGGTACATTTACCATCAACCTAGCTCTCAATCTAGAGGCAAAATAGTTATCAAAATGCACAAAACTGACACTCTTCCTGTTATAAGATAGGTCTGCAGTCCATGGCTACACTGGCAATCTTTCTCCATTAACCGTTTGCCTTAACTCCATCTTCTCAGAGAAGAAATCAACATTCTTGTACAAGAACATGTACATCAACATGGAATATCAGAAGAATGGAGTGCCTGCATCCTTTTGTTGCAACTTTAATAGCCCTTCATGTATCTTTTTGGCCAAAAAGGAAGCAAAATCATAGATTACTGAGAAGTTTGGGTGTTATATTTGTACCCCCATAAACATGTAGGCAATTGGGATCACCGTATTAGGATTGAAACCCAAAATCTGGCACAATGAGTAAAAGGTGGCCAAGAAGCGATTTGCAAAATAGTTTAGCCTGAAAGGCTCTTGGTCACTAGGACTGATATAGAAATTTGAACCTCCTGCCCTTGCCAGATGAGGTGGGAGCAGTTTAACCCTGAAAAGTGCCTTTGACCTTGCATACTTTTGTTTTATCTCCTCAAGATCAATATGAGCCAAGAACGAGATAGACTCACTTAGGTAAAAAACCTATTGAAATTCTTCCTTGTTGATGCTCAGCATAACCCTTCCATCATTATCTCTAATTACCTGTGTAATAGGGTCATAATGTGTAGCCATTGCCCTAAGCAAATCCACATCAGGGAATACATTAGGTACCACCAGATTCCCCATCTCATACTTTCATCTATTTGAAAAGGGGTGGGGAAAATTCCTCTGTCCATACCACAACCTAAACATCTCCAGACCTGTCATGGGAACCCTAGCATCGACAATGTTGGAGTAGTTATCTACTAACCCCTCCCCTAGGGCTCTTCCATGCATCAAAACCAACCCCCTCTACCTATCATTAGTTGATGATGAGAATTGATCTAGGAATTCATCATATAAATTTTTGTGTAAATAGTCAACGTGGCCAGAATGTTACTTTGATGGTGCCATCCTGGGTAAACTAGGGCTTCCTTGATATTTCAAACCTTTAAACAAACTAGGGCTAAACAAAAAAATGAGACTACAAAATAGAACCTTGCAATCTCTCACAATTCAAACTAACCTATAGCCCTAGAACAATTATCAATAATCTCTCTGAAAAGTACACCACAATGTTCCCCAAATTCTCAATCAAATTAGCTAGGAAGTATAGAAAATAACTCACGGCTTCATGCTTTGCAAAAACCCAAATCCGTGCTATGACAATTTGTAACTTCATCCTTGGCTCTGAAACTACTTCGCAAAGATGTTTGAATGATTTGTGAGAACAATAGGGCAGAAGAATAGTCTCTTTATGTCGATCAAATGAAGCCACTAAACATCTTGTCCACCATTAACGCTTGCTCGTGCACTGGACAAACGACTCCAATCGCATTAGCTGCAAATTCAAATATTAGCCATCGATCTTTCACTTATGTCAGATCATCAAACAGCTGCAAAACAAGATGACATGATCTCCATCATGGCAGCAAGGGCCCACCATATTATGCATTGCCAAAGAAATCCACGTGGTGCTCGCCCATGATATCGTGATCAATAAAGACCTCACAACTTCTGATCACACGATGGCGAGCAACTGTAGATTTCAACCATCGGTAATCCTGTTCACTCAACATAGTCGCTAGCCTTGTCATTAACCATCGAGCACCTTTTCCATCCATATTATCCAAGGCTGCATCAATGTCTCCCAGCCATGCGTGAATGAAGACCATCTAGGTCAGTTTGTTTGCGATTTCCTTCAGCACACCCATGTGGAGGAGCACCGCCAGAAACATTGCTGGTATTTTTGCATTGGACCAGAACCTATGATATGCTTTCAAGAACTCCGGTCCTACAACCTTCTTGGTTGCCCAGAGTATCAGTGGGTGGGATGGGGCCAGTACCCCATTCAGCCTTTTGTTTTTCTCTTCTACTTAGAATGCTTGTAGTTGCCTGTTGGTGTCCAGGGCCAGAGGAGTCTCCATCCCTTTATCGCCTACTTCTATCACCAAGTAAAAATCCCGAGCTTCTACATGCACACACTATTCCTACAAAGACACTGCTTTAAATGACCCAAGCTGGCCTTTTTTAACTGCAGTGGCTAGCAATCTTCATGATTAATTTTCTATGATCCTGGCGGTAGGAGCATGTAAACTTGCAGGCGCTTTGATAGAGGTACCCGATGTGATTAATGCAAAGTATTTTGAGATCCACTCAATCTTGCCTTTACCTTGGAACTTGTTCAATTTATTTGCATCTTGCCCTCTTCTGTTGAGCCCTGTCACATCCGATTAGATGCCAAGTTTGTCTTTTTATTCCTCGTGGGATTTAGTCGATTTGTTTTTGGACAATACGATGTCGAAAAGTTCGGCGCTGTCAAATCATGTTGCCTAGGTGGAGAGTTCAGATGCCAGCTTTGCCAGCTCATTAGCCTTGTCATTACCTTCTCGATAGACGTGACTGATTTTGAAGGCTTTGTACCTGTCTGCCAATTGCTTGATGTTCTGCAACAGATGATTTAATCTCTAGTTTGGGGTAGAGCAACGCTTGATGGCATTGATTGTGATCATTAAATCCCCTTCCAAATGTATTTTTTGTACTCCCAAGTCGATCCCTAATTGCAGGCCTAAAGCCGCTGCTCCAAATTCGACTTCATTGTTCATGCAAGTGCCTAGTGGCAAAGATTTTTCTGCCATGCAATTACCCTGAGAGTCCTTTGCAACACATCTCACACCTCTTGGTCCTGGATTGCCACGATTTACTCTTAAATATTTTATTTGAAATATGATTTTAATATTTAAAATTTAATTTATTTAAAAAAATTCTTTCAATTTTATAATAATTATTTTCTTGCTAATATAGTAAGTTTATTTTTTACCTTTTTATTTAATTATTTATTAAAAATTAATTATTTTTAATAATATTTAGATTTTGATATATTTTGACTTTACATTTAGTTTATTCTATTTTAATTTTTAATTTAGATTTAAGTTTTAATTTTTTTAAAGTTTTAATAATTACAAATAATTATTAAAATAATTTTAATTTACAATTATTTGTCTTATTAAACTTTTAATTATTGTAGAATAATTATATTTTTATTTTTTATTTTAAATTATATAATAAAATAAATCTAAAATCTAAATTAAAAATTAGGGAGAGTCACAAAACAACTTTTAATTAGATATAGTCACACAGAAAGAGTGAGAGAGATAAAGAGAAGGAGGAGAGTTAGAGAGAAATAAAGAGGGAGAGGGGGAGATAAATAGGGATATCAAAAGAGAGTAAATTGTATAAAAAGACAATTCGATTTTACTTGTAAATATTTTATTTCAATTATGATTTTAATATTTTAAATTAAATTTATTTAAAAATTTACATTCAATTTTATAATTTTTTTTTAATATATTAAGTTTATTTTTTATTTAATTATTTATTAACTTAATAAGTTTATTATTTTTATTATTAATATTTGGATTTTGATATATTTTGACTTTGCATTTAGTTTATTCTATTTAAATTTTTAATTTAGATTTAAGTTTAAAAATTATTTTAATGATTTATGTCTTTTTATGCAATTACAAATAATAATTAAAAGTTATTAGCATTAATTTAATTTACAAATATTTATCTTATTAAAATTTTAATTATTGTTCCCTAGCTCATCGTGTCTTTAGAAAGTCCACACATATAGACCTCTATCTTCATGCTTCTTCCCATCACCATCCAACACAAAAGGCTTGTGTCCTCAACACTCTTGCAGCTCGGGCTCATCACATTTGTGATAAAGACCACATTGATCTTGAACTTTCCCATCTTTACTGTGTTTTCAAACTCAATGGCTATCGTGACAAACAAATCCTCAAAGCTTTTGCAATTTCCAAAAACCGAGCTAATCCAACCCCCAAGCCTTATGGAACCACCCCTTCCCAATTTTCCACCCTCCCCTACATTGAAGGCCTCTCCAATAGGATTTCCAAAATTCTTCACAAGAAAGGTATTTCCTATGCTTTCAAACCTATATCTACCACAAGAAATCTCATCCCCTCGACCAAGGACCCCTTACTGCCTCTTCTCCACTTTGGAGTGTACAAGATTGAATAATGCTCTTGTGGGACCCCATATATTGGGGAAACAAGGAAATCAATCAACACCAGAGTCAAAGAACATAGTGCTAATATCAGGCACAAAAGAATCTCTAAGATAGCCCTTGCAGAGCATTCCCACCAAACCAAGCACCACATTTTCCTCGAGAACACCCAGGTTGTGGTTAAGGAAGACAACTTTTTCAAGCATAAATTGCAAGAAGTCATCACCATCAGAAACCACTCCATCAATCTTAATCGGGATGAAGGTTGGCAATTAAGTCTAGGGTGGATCCCCCTTGCAAACTCCCTCCATTCCAACCCTCCCTCCTAATTCTATCCCTCCCATCTGCACCGTCACCTCCCTTTTCTTTCTCTTTTTTATTTGTTATTTATTTGTTTGTTTTTTTCCCCTTTGTGACTTTGTTTATGGGTTGTTTCATAGCTTTGCTTTCTATCTTCATTTTCTTTTCGTCTTTAAATTTTTTTGGTCTTTTATTATTTTTTCTTATTAATACCATAGGTTTTTATTTTCATTTTCTTTTCGTCTTTAAAGTTTAATGTATTTTATTATTTTTTCTTATTAATACCATAGGTAAAATCAACTATACTTATAGTATTAACCTTATTTCCTTTTTCAATTAATTTTCTTTATTCGTTCACCTTTTAAATTAATTTTTCTCTTTTTCTTACAACTTTTTAATTATTTTACTTCTTTTTCTTATTATTATTTAATAATTATTTTTCTCTATTTATTTTCTTTTTTCTTTCATCTCTTCGTTTGTTTCCATTTTAATTATTTTAAGGGTCTTCTCTTTTCTCTTGTGTTGTTGTTGCCTTAATTCTTGTGTTCTTAATGTGTTTTCCATTTTGGCTTTAGTTTCTTTTTTAATCTTTTTGGTATCTCTTTAGTATTATAATTAAATGCATTGAGTTGAATTTTTTCATTGCGATGTTTTAATATTTATAATGATTAAAATATATCACTATTATAATCTTATTTTATCTTTTTGTATTTAATCTTGTCTTTATTATTTTCTCTTTTTATTTTCTTTTCCTTATAATGAGATATTTTAATCATCATAAAGATTAAAATATATCATTAACTTTTCTAATCTTAGATCATCTTTTTGTCTTTAATTTTATTTTTTTTTCTTGTTATTTTCTTTTCTTTGTAGTATTGCTTTTTCTTTTGTTTATGGTATTATTTTATTGTTTTCTCAATTTTTTGTAGTCCGTTCTCTTCTCCCTCTCCCTTTATTAAGACTTGTTCTGCAATCTCATTTCATTTTTCCTCTCCCTCTTCTTCTTCTCTCTCTCCCTCTCCCTCTCTACCTATCTCTCTCCCTCTCTTCCCCCTCTTCTCTATATCCCTCCTCTACCTATCTCTCTCCCTTTCTCGTCCTCCCTCTCTCTATCTCTCCCCATATCTCCCTCACTCACTCCCTCCCTACCCCCTATCTATCTATTTGTCTCCCTCTATCTCTAGACATGTCTCTCTCTCCTTCTCACTCTTCCTAGAACTCTATATTTATATCTCTTTTCCCCTTTATCTCTATCTCTCCATATTTCTTCTTTCATCTCTCTCTCTATCTCTATCACATTATCTCTCCATCTCTCTACCATATATATCTTCCTCACTCTACTTCTCTTTATATATCACTTCCCATCTCTATATGTATCTTTTTATATATCGCTCTCTCATTCTTCGACTCTCTCTCTCTCTCTCTCTCTCCTCCATCTCCATCTCCATCTCCATCTACATCTACATCTACATCTACATATCTATCTTCCTCTCTATCTCTATCTCATTACCCCTCTCTTGATCTCCCCCCTCTTTCTCTCCCTCTTTATATCCCTATCTCTCCCTCTTCCTCTCTTCCTATTGCAAAATTAATATGATTTGAGTAATGGAGCTTGATTATCTTCCTAATTCAAAGGTTTTATAAGTGGATGCATAGTTGGTTTGAACTTATCATTTCTCCATTGAGAAATATTTTGCACAAACATATCATTGGCTAAATAACCTACCAATTGACCTCATGTACTACACAAATATATAAAAAATATACCAATTTTTCTCTAATTAACCTTCCAGACCTCTTCGATGTACCCATTGTGATGGAGCTTAAAATTTTGTTCTTTGAATTCCATTATTATCTTGCCTCTGTACTAGTCTGTCATATTATTTGGAAGAAACCTAAGGTTGGGATTTTTTATTTTTGCCTTCATGAAAATCCCAATGTTCTATCTAATACCTTGGGTAAAATCTATTCAATCGTTACCCTTTGGAGTGGGTTTTAAAAATGACTTATGTCCCATTGCTTCGTCTAGGTCAAGCCCCTTCTAATAAATAGAGTTAAATATTTTTACCTAATTTTATTATTTCCTAAGTTTAGGTTAGCCTATGCCCTCGTGTTTAAAAACAACATTAAGTCATTGTTTTTCATCGGCCTAGGCGATTCCCCTTGTCCCTTTAATAATTATTTTTTTTTTGCAGGGAACAATTTTTTAATGACCGTCAATCATCCATCAATTGATCATGACCATTCCCCGCAATCCCGTGATGACCTCACCACTAAGTTTCAACTGATTGCGATATCATGGGTGAGCGCCACGTGTCTCATCTGGTGGTGCCAAAGGAATTATCAAAGTGCTTTAATATTTATGTTGAGTTTTAATACATTATATGATAGGTTACTAAAGTGGCTGTGAGATGCACGTGCTCAAAATCGATGATGATGTTATAATCTTGATGAAAAGTTGCTCGACGGTTATGTTCAGTGCTGGTGACTGCTATGAATGAACATGATTATCAATGGTGGATATCAACGGTTGCCCGCCATCGCATGATCCAAATATGCAAGGTGTTTATTGATTGTGATATCACGGGCGAGCACCACGTCTCTTTCCTTGGTGATGCATAATGTGGTGGGCCCTTGGTGCTGAGATGGAGATTACATCAACCTTTTGAAGGTAGTCATTCAATGATTTGATGAAAGTAAAGGATTGACGGTTAGAATTTAAAGTTGCATCAAATGCGATTGGAGTCATTGGTGCAACACACAAGTGAGCTTTAATGGTGGATGAGACGTTTATTGGCTCAATTCGATCAACATAAATTATTTTTCCTTCATCTTATTTCACCACAAATTATTCAAGCACCTTCGTAAAGCAGTTTCAGAGCCAGGGATGAAGTTTTGAGCAAAACCAGCGAGAATTTGGTCTTCTACAAAGTCTAATCCCATGAGTTGTTTTCTATACCGCTTGGTTAATTTGATTAAGGTTTTTTGAAGAATTGTGGTGTGCTTGTAAGAAGGTTTGTTGATTGTTGTCGTAGGGTTACTATTTTGTTGAATTGTGGGAAATTGCAATGTTTTACTATAATTTCATTTTCTGAGTAGCCCTAGTTTGTTCAAAGTTTGATTTTTTAAAGAAGCCCTAGTTTATTTGAGATGGCACCACCAAAGCAACATTCTGGCCATGTTGATTATTTATAGAGGAATTTGTATGATGATTTCGTGGATCAACTTTTGTTGTTAACAAATGATAAAAAGAGGGGTTTAGTTCTAATGAATGGAAGAACCCTAGGTGAAGGACTAGTATGCAAAAATTACAACATTGCAGATGTTAGGGTCCCTATGACAGGTTTGGAAATGTTTTGGCTCTGGTACGGACAACAAACTTTACCTCACCCTTTCTCTAATGGTTGGAGATATGACATGGGGAAGCTAGTAGTGCCAAATATGTTCCCTAATGTCGACCTACTCAGAGCAGTGGTAGCACGTTATGACCTTGTTACAAGGTCAATAAGGGATAATGATGGTGGTATTTTGTTAAGTATAAGCATGGAGGAAATTCAACAAGTATTTGACTTGAGTGAACCTAGTTCATTTTTGGTTCAAATTGATCTCGAGGAGATGAAGCAAGAGTATGCAAGATCAAAGCCACTTTTCATATTGAATTTGCTTCCTCTTCATCTGGCAAAGGCAGGCAGTTTGACAATTTATATCAGCCCAAGTGACCAGGAGCCTTTCAGGCTAAATTGCTTTGCTAATCACTTTTTGGCCACATTCTATTCTTTATGCCAGATTTTGGGTTTTAACCCTACCACTGTAATGCCAATTGCATACATGTTCATGGGGGGCCAAATACAACACCCCAATTTCTTTTTGATCTATGACTTTGCATCTTTTCTGGCAGAAAAGATACATGAAGGACTGTTGAAGTTGCGGGTAAGGGATATTGGCACTCCTTTCTTTTGGTATTCCCTGTTAATGTACATGTTCTTGTACAAGAATGTCGATTTCTTCTCAGAGAAGATGGATTTGAGGTAGGATATAAATGGAGAAAGGTTACCAATGCAGGTCTAGACTAAAAATCTATCATACAATAGAGGAAGTGCCAGTTTTGTGCAATTTGATAATTTCTTTGCCTCCAGACTCAGGGCTCGGTTGATAGTAAATGTGCCTAAAGTCCCTGAAGATTTACATGACTTTCTCAGACCAAAGGAGAGGAAGACTGATTTAAAATTTTGTCACAACTGGGGTGAAATAATCTTGTACCTAGTAGGCATTGTTCTAAGGGTGTATGGCTTCCAAGGAGCTCCACATATCCTCCCATTCAATGTGCCATCAAGAATGGGGTTTGCTGAGGTCATGTGGCAAATAGGTTGTATTCATGAAGACAACCTGATAGGGAAGGGAAAAGGGACTCTTTTCCTTGATTATACTGTTGTGTCTGATTTTGTTTTCTCCAAGGGAGGATGGGTCCATTTTTGAAGGTATTTTGATGATTTTCACTTGAGGTGTGATTCCAGGCGACAGCATGACCCTAAGGGTTTCTTTGCCCTGTTTAGGCAATGGGATTAGGGGTGGCAAGTTTACACATGAGTTCAATTTTCCTAAGGACCTAATCAAGAATGAATTTGATTTAAATGGATAGGAATTGAACAAGAAGAAGTGGATTGCATATGAGAAATTATTGGCTATAGTGCATAAAATGGATCCCAAGTATGATCCATTGATGCAATTCACTCCATTCCACAAGAAAATTAATTTCTTGATGGAAAAATTCAGGGAAATCATGGGTACTTTGATGACCAAGAAGGTCAACTTGGAATTATATTTTGGCATACAAAGACCAAAGGTGAGGCCTGCAGAAACAAGGCCAACTTACCAATCCACAGTGAATTTTCCTCTTTATAAGAGAAAGAGGACTAACAGTGGTGATGAGGGGGAAGATGATAAGAAAGTAAAACAAATAATGAAGACATCATCTAGCCCACATCTAAAGATTAGAGCACCTAGGGGAATAAGAATTGTTGATTTAGATTCATCACCAGAAGTTGATCCTACATTACCACCATCAGAGCCAAGCCCTAAGAGGCAAAGAGTTGAGGAAGAACAAGAGACTCTGATGGATGAAATAATTGTCACAGATCAGGACATCCAGGTTGGTATTCCTTCTCCTCCTAGATCAACTCAGTTAGTACTATCTAACATGTATGTGAAGGGCCAATGTGTGCAAGATGCCAGAATGGAGGCATGCAAGGAATTCTTGGATGATGATGCATTTATGAAAACTCCAATTTTCTTGCAACTGGTGTGGAGGATGAAATTAGAAGAATACCAAGCCAAATGCAAGGAGAGAAGAGAATTAAGGCGTGATAGGTCTGATCAGGAGAATGATGACGAGGTAAAGGATGAATTGATGGAGGAATTTAAAAGCATCACTCCTGAGGAAGGAAGGAAATTAGTGACTCAAGCTGGTGTCCTAATTTTCCCTGAGTGGGACATAGCAGATGCAGTAGCATTCAATGCTATTTTAAAGTCCAAGCATCCCATACATAATAGTGAGGAGGAAGTCAAGGCAACTCTGCAAGACTCTGCCTTTAGTGATGAATATGAGACCCTGGCAATTTGGGCATTGGCGCCCCAAGGTAGAAAACCAAATGTGACTGATAATAGCCCAAACCTAAGGGGATGGTTAATAATTAAGAGAGCTTTTGAAACTTCAACTACGGAAGCTACAAACTTAGTTGTAAATGTGGCCAAATTGGCCTAGAAAACAGCTGAGAGAGAAGAAGCTGAGAAGAAGAGTTTGATGGAGAAGTATAGCATTATAATTGGAGAGTACAGTAGGATGCAGAAAAGTAATTTTGAGCTACAAAATGAGGTAGATCGGCTGAAGTATAGACAAGTAGGGGAGTCTTCCAATGCCCCTAGTATCAGGACACTAGGTTCTACATCAGGGTTAGTACCTCCAACTTCTCCAATTGTTTCTACTTCGGGATCCCCCGTCCAAACTCCTGCTCTTAGTCCTACATTAGAGCCATTTGAAGAAGAGATTGAATACTTTGTGGATCCCACTAAGAAGCGGATGCTAAATAAGATTACAGAGTTACAGGTAGCTTTAAAGGCAAGTGAGGAGGGAGCAGTTGCCAAGCATAATGAATTTGTTGATATAGTTTTGAGGCACCTAAATGAGAGGGTTGATGATAGATTACCATCAGTATATTATTTATATTCCTTATTCTTGAATGCAATAAAAAACATTACTAGGGATCAAGAAATAGTTTTTCCCTTAGCTGAGAAGTGGATCCCTAGGGCCAATGACCTAGATATTATGTATAAGGCCTCTAGATTTGATGCAGATAATAGGCCCCAATCATTAAGGCCTACTCAATTTTTTATAAATTCACTGCAATGTTTTCAAGCCTTACCAAATGATTTGAGTAGGAAGATTAAGGAATTGGTAAAAAAAATTGATGATTGGAGTGATACATCTTTACCAGACATAATAGATGCACAAGGAAATGTTAGATCACTGTAGAAGTTGCAGGATAGAGGGATGAAGTCATCAACACACAAATCAAATTGATTTGTGATGACTCGGACTATGATCTGTTGGTAAGTTATATGGATAAAATCATTAATAGTAGCACATTTTTGGAGTCTTTTGAAAGAGAGGTGAATCAAGTAGCAGTAAAAGACACACCTTACAGTGCTAAGGTAAGTGAGGTGGTAAATTTTGATTGGCTGATAGATGAAGAATATCAAAGATGGGTGGATAAATAATTAACTGAGGAGGAGTAAGACAAAGTTGGCTACTAGCGGTTAACAGCTCAGTCGTTGCAGTTACAACAATTTCCGGTTGTATTTTGATGGCAGTTTTGGCGCAGGTTTTTGAAGTTTGGCCGATGCATCAACCATTTTCAGCAGATGGGATAAACAAGAAGATCCTCAGGGGACTCAGTTGTTGTAACATATTTTTGAGATATCTTAGGGCGGTCCAAGTGACCGGTGACATGTGTATGCTCTGGCCCGATGCTTGTTTCCTCCTTCATTCTCTATAAGAAGGATATCAAGGCCAGAAATACGGGTTAGCAAGTTAGATAATTTTAGGTCGAGTCTGAGCAAAGTTGTAGAGAAAATTGTATAGCCTAATAGCTTTAGCGAAAAATGCAATTTAGGTTTTGTGTCATTTTATAGTAGGTTTTGAACTCATGAGTGTTTAATGTTTCATGACAATACTAGCATCTGAATGGAAATGATTCATTTTGAACTCATTTCTCTCCATTGTATAAGTATGTCATAATCTTGAATAATATAACCAAGGGTTATTGCGTTCATCTCACTATTGTGGTGTGTATGATTCTCATTTTAGCATTAATTCAAAGAATTAAGAATTAATTAAAATACTTGAATGGAATTATAGGTGGATATGTTTATGCAAGGATTTGATAAGTAGTATTGGGTTAGAATGTAAATTGATGATATTGTAAGGAAATATCATCAGAGATCCTATATGTTATGTGTTTGAATCTATCATGAATCCTTAAATTCTTGTGAATTTGACTCCCCAGTGGTATAGGGCACTAGTCTAAATTGTACTTATTTGAGAGGTTCGGTATTTGTTTGTTTTTGCTTAGAGCTTGCTACGAATTGCAAATCAATGACCATCTTAAGCTGTGAAGTGTTGTTGTAGTTATCTCATGCTCCAAATAGTTGATATTATTGATGAACAGCCAATTCTTTTCAGTGTTATCCTTTTGTGTTGAGCTATTAAATGAGATTATATGTTATCGTTAATGTTGTTTATAAATTTGGTGCAGAGGTTGTAAACACATTAAGGGGATCACCCTCCCGGGTTTTGCAGAGCCCAAAGTGTAGGAGGTTTATTAAAACCCTTGTCAGTTGGTCCAGGTCCTTCAATCTACCTCTGATTGGAATTGGCAATTCCGTAGGTAGATTAGAAGATCAACCTAGTTACAGTAAAAACAACCAACACATTGCACACCAATGTGTAATTGCTAGTTATTTGTTACTTTTAAATTTTTTGTTTGTTTTTAATATTTTTTCAATTTTCTTGTTAATTCATTTTAAATTTTAGCATTTTTAATATATTCTTAGTTGTAATTTTATATTTTCGTACAATTTATTTTCTGATTAATTATTTATAATTTATAATTTTATGTTTACCTATAAAAAATTTATAATTTAAAACATATTTCTTATTTTGTTATTTTCTCTTTATAAATTATATATTTTAATTTATTTTCTTCTAATTTATTTTGTTTATTGTTAAAATTATTTGTTTATTTTCTTGTTATTTATAATAATTTTTGTTTATTTTTAAATTTTATTCCTATTAATTTTTTGTTTGTTTATGCCGAATTTATTGTTATGTTTTTTATTAAATATTTTTCTTTTAAATTTTGAATTTTTAATATTTTATGTTTTGGTCCATTTAATTTTTTCTATTTTTTATCAATATGTTTATTTACATTTCCTTTATTATAATTTTTGTTTAGTCTTATAATTATATATTTATTTACTTACATTTTTTATTATTTTTTGTTTATTTATATTATACTCTTTTACTTATTTGTTTTTTTCTCTTAATTTATTATTTTCATGTTTTTTACTTCTTTTATGCTTATTTATTATCTTGTCTTTTAAAATTATATGTTTATTTACATATAATTTACAATTTATTTGTATTTCTATTTTATACTTTTATTTAAAATTAAGGTTCTAATTAAATTTTGAAAGTCTCCTTAGTTATATTTTATGTTTCTTTCTTATTTTATATATATTTATTTTTAATTTATTATTTTTTCATTTAATTATAATTTTTGTGTTAACATATATTTTATAATCTATATGTTTATAAATTATTTGTCTATTTTTAGATTCTTAGTTATTTATGAATTATATAAATAATCAAATAATTTATAGATAATGATATTTATATGTTTTTTATTCCTTGCCTGTGTTCTTTATTTTACTTTATTTATTATTTTTTAGTAATTTTGTTTCATTTTTTAGCTTGCTTTTCTTTTTTGATTTTTTCTTTTTTTTTCTATCTTTTGTCTTAATTTATTTCATTTTGTTATATTTATTTCATTCTTTTATTTTTATTTATTCACTTGTTTATTTATAATTTGCTTGCTTTACATTCTTTAGATTTTGTCAATTTTAGTTTTTTCTTGTTTGTCTCTTTATGTTTACTTCATTTTTTTATTTATTTGCTTGTTATTTTTTCCTTATTTATTAAAAATTCTAAATTTTCTTGTATTATTTTTGCTTGCTTCTCCTCCATTTGATTTTGGTTTTATTTTTTACTCCTTTATCTTTTTTTGTTTTACATCTTTCTCTCCATCCTTGGTTCTTGTGCCTACCTTTCTTTTCCCCCTCCCTCTTCCTTTTTATTCAATTCTTGGTCTGCAACTATTCATTTTACTCCTTATGCTCTCTCATATCCTGATGATGGATCATAGAGTGTGATCCGAAACGTTGATGCAAAAAAAAAACATAATCTAATCCAGAAACACTTTCAGCAAATCTTCATGAATTGTGGAAATCTATTATCACTAAGTTTTTATTTTTGTTTTCATGAAAAACCCTAGTGTTTTATCTTACGCCTTGGGTGGGATCTATTTGGTTGTTACTTTATAGAGGGGGTTTTAAAACAACTTATGCCCATCACTTCATCTAAGTTGGGCCCCCTTTGATTTAATGTTTTAATTCTTTCAGCTGACTTTATTATTCCCTAAGTTTAAGTTGGCCCCATGT